>CP125973.1:52771696-53193686 GCA_030063025.1 Avena longiglumis | reverse complement strand
TTTGGTTTTCTCGGATAGACCTTTGGCGAGGCTGTATCAAGAGAACCGGAGAACCACCAGAACCGTCCTTTGCTTCCAGCGGACATACCGGTAAGCACTACCACATGCTTGCATACATACGATACCTAATGCCTCTCTTATTCTTGCATCCTTTAGTGTGATTGCATTAAATTGAATCCCAAGTATGCATAGCCTTTACTTTTCAACCCCACTAAGCTTGTTCCTCCATCCGCGAGCCATTACTATAGGAGTTATTTGAGCCATGCGGGTAAATAGAACGACATGCGTAGGGTTTGTAGTCGATGAATAATGAGGTACCTAAACAACAACTTTGAAGTAGTTCTGGGATAACTAAAGAAAGTGGCACGGTGAGCAATATCTGCTATTTGGTTTTCCTGCTCACTTGTGTCCGTAAGACCCAGTACTTGATTCCTGTTCGCTTGATTTGTCGCTATCCACATCCGGGAGGTATATGGGACCCACTGGCGGGCTCGATTAGTCTTATTTCTTGGGGCCACAAACTAGTTTGAGGTTTTTATTTACGATCTGTGCTTATGCCATGTTTTACGCTTTAATTACGATTGTGCGACGGATACTTTGTCTTTGTTAGATCGGGACACGTTCTGCGGTGTCGATAAGCCCGTTTAGGGTTCCCGATCGCCGTCTACCCAGACCTTGAGGCGTCTCAGAACGCTTTACTCCGTTGGGATCTATGAGGTGCCCCACGAAATAATTCTGAATCTGGTGATTGCTTTGTATTGAAGACCTCGTTGGGTTTTGATTTGGTTTTTAGGGTTGATCGAGTGTGTGTTGCTATTGGTGCACCCGGTAAAACTTTAAGCCGTGTCGCGGATATGGGCGACTTGGAGCCTGTTTCTTGATCATAGACAAGCATAACTAAAATACTGCCTTTAATCGACTAAAGTAACGACTAGTAAATAGTGCAATACTCATGGAATGGTTAATAAAATTGCCAGCGGATGGGGGTTGTTAAATCAAGCTTCCTTGTTGGTGGCGAGGAGGAGGATGGATCGGATGAGATTACCATTATAAAACATTGTACTTAAATTCACGGACATCAGTCTATCATTGGTTAAGCGGATGGTTAGCGTTATCTAGAATTGCTAGGGTTTATCTTTTCTTTTGCTACGTCACCCAGGTTGTGTCCTTTAGAGGCATTAAGACTTCTTGAGTACCCTTAGGGTCTCACTACGATAAATTCTTGATTGATGAGCGGTACCTTCTCGGAATGGATCTTTGGGTGGAAGAAGCCGATGATGTGGGCAACGATCGTATGGTGTAGAGATTAGGGAGCGGGGATCCGTGAGACACATGGTTGGGATGTGCTTATTTTCTGGCATCTTATGCCTATTTGCTTCTTATCCAGGTACTCGGATCTTGTTTGCCGCTTCCGCATGATACTCGATGTGTTGTATGAGGTTATCCTAAATTATAGATGTATCTAGGTCATTTGAATCTTGCCGTATGGCGTTGGTATATTCCTTTCTTTCTAGATGGTGTGGCTCTGATGTACTCTTGTATGGTGGCTTGCGTACATACCCACTTGTGTCGTAGTTGATCCCTTCGCTGCCCAAACTCTTGCGTCTGAGTCCCGTTGAGAGGGTAGTGGTTGGGGCGTCTGAAAGGACTACCCGATGAGTGGCTTTTGGGGCCCCAGTACTATTTCAACCACTATCACTCATCGAGCTTGTATCTAGGGCGTAGTTCACGAGGTAGTTACATTGACCAACAACACTTGGTGCTCTTTCTTGATCTCCGCCTGCAGATTTCAACATGGCAAGAGTTACGCAGCGTCTTGTTCATGTACGCATGTTATAGTTCATCACAAAGTTCTTGTAACTTGGTGGTAGTGATTGGAGGACACGGTAAATCCCAAAGCATTAGGAATCACTATACCCAAGCTTTGAAGTTTGTTTTGCGTGCCGGACATTTTAAGCACATGCTCGCGGTGACTGCCCTCTTCCATCTTGCAGATTAAGAACTTTTGGAAGCCTCATAGCTTTCAATTGCCGCATGAGTCTCAAAAATCAATTTGAGATCCTCGACAATATCATATAGAGTGCGAATCCTCAAACCTTTTAAAGCTCCGATTCCAAACCATACAAGATAGCACAGCGAACTATAGATCTTGATTCTTAGGCGAGGTAAACATTCTTTACTTCATGGGGCATCATCTGCGGGTGGGTCACCTTGATTGCATCCGACATAGGTCAAATTACCATTTGTGAGGACAATCCTCAAATTGCGGAACCAATCCATGAAGTTGCTTCCATTGTTTTCAACTTTTCTTTCTCTAGGAGCGCATTAAAATTGATGGTAGGGGCTGCCATTGATCTACAACATATTTACAATAGTTTAGACTAAGTTTATGACAAATTGAGTTCAAATTAATTAATAAAGTTAATCTAGGTAAGCTCCCTCAAAACAATATCCCTCACATTGTTTTAGTGATCACTGAACAAATCCACTACATCAACACCGATCATCACGAGAGTTGATATAGTTTCAATAATGAACAATGCGTCATGTTCATCATATCTACTATATGATTCATGCTTTACCTTTCGGTGATCCGTGTTCGAGACCATGTCATGCATACTAGGCTCGTCAAGATCAAACCTTAGTTTCGCATGAGCAAATCTGTCTTGCTCACGTTGTATACACTTGCGGAATCTAACACACCCGATCATCACGTGGTGCTTGAAACAACAAGCTTTATAGCAGATTGCTAACTAAGGCGAAGCGCTTTATGACTTGAAATTCATGTGCATGAGGATCATCTTATAATGCTAAAGTATCTACTAAGCAATACAAGATGCATAAAGGATTAACATCACATGCAATTCAATATATGTGATATGATATGGCCTTTCTTCTTTGTGCTTCGATCTCCATCTTCAAGCACGAACATGATCTGCATCATCACGGCATTGCATCAAGGTCAATGGCGGCTTCTCCATGGTTGTAGATCCACCGGCTTCAACTATTACAACTACTTTGAATAGACATGCGGGTCTTGACATAAATTAAAGACAACCATATGGCTCACGCGATTGCCGACTTACAATAAGGAACATTGCATACATCAAATATAATCACAATCATGGCCATATCCATCCTTTGCACACCTGCAAAACAAAGTTAGGCGCCTCTACTTTCTTTGCATATTTCGTGGTTGGGGCTTTCAATAAATTGTAGTTCTAACTTACGAACAATAACCACAACATTGATACTAGTATTGTTAATCACCGTTGTAAATTGGATCTTAACTATGCTAGGAAAGCAGGCACCATAAAGCCACTTATGCAATACAAGTTGCATGTCAGCGTGGAGCAAGTCTCATGAGCGATGTCATGTAAGGTTAGGCGGGCGCTCCATCCCAACATCTTAAGATGCAAAGTACACAAGAAGCAATCGACAATAAAAGCATCAGCGCCCTGATGACCATTGTGTTCTACTGGTCTGTGAGATCTACATATAGACACGGCTCGATACCACTATAGGGTTTACGTAGCATGGAAAACAAAAATTTCTATACGCATACAAACAAACAAGCCAAGATCTATCTACTAGATTGTAGCGAGTCGATGGAATAACTTACCCTCGAAGATTCCAAAGTGTTTAACGAGGCGGATTCTCGTGGGTGATGTAATCGTACTCTTTCCGATCTCAAGATCGCGTGAGGCGATCCTTCCGTGTTGCGTTCGGCGCTCATGATCGGTCACCACGTTGATTTTCGGCAAGAAGACCTTCCTCTCCTTGTTCAGTGGCGGCGGAGGTTGTAGCACTCTCCTGATTCGGCGGTGGCGGCGTGAAATGCCGAAGTAGAGGGAGATCCCATGAGCCGCCTTAAGCCGGGCGAGTATGGTGGAGTATGAGAGAGATCTATTAGTGGTCTAGGGTTTGACACATGTAACACCCTCGATCGGACCTATGCAAGTTTTGAAACTGCCAAACCCGCATAAAGCGATTCAAAGGTGCCACCGAGCACTTTTGCGGGTGGAAAGCGAAATAACATTACAACGGATCCTCGATGGGACCCACGAGCAGAGATATATCTGACGTGAATCAAAGAGTCAAGAATACGGATATAATATACAAAGATCCAAATCACCTTGAAAATGACAGGCGTCACTACGGACGAAGATGCAAATGGGGCTAAAGCCTGAAGAATAACCAATGGCGTCCATAACCTTGAGCCAAGCCGGAAGGGTAACCACTAAGACGTCGATCTCAAAACCTCTTAAACAAAAGGGTGCCGACAAAGGGCAAAGAAAAGGAGGCGTCGATCGAGGCGATTACGGCGAGACTAAATGGCCCGGTCCTCGCCTACATAGGTATGGTGAAATTTGAAGCGGCGGCGGCATGCACTAAACAACCTATAGAGACTCGATACAACCGACTATCGAGAGAGGTAAGACCTATTGAACCAACACGATACTACCATCAAACAAACCCATCTGGCGTTTCCCCTCGAGACCAAAAGCGAAGTCGGTAGGAACTCACCACGATTGGCGATTTTACTTATTGATTATAGTTGCGGCACTTTACTAGTCAGGTTTAGATAATCATCCTGATAAAAATAAGCAGTGGGCACTTTTAGTTAATCATTCCGTTGTAATTGCAACAATTACTAATCAGATACAGATAGCATGAGATAAATCCAAAACCCAGCAGTTGTTGGTACTTTTATTCAGCCATTCCGTTATCGTTGCCATACTTACTAGTCAGGTACAATGGTCGCAAGAGACACTCCAAACAAGCAATTGTGGGCAGTATTATTTAGCCATTCCATTGTAGTGAAGCTGATTACTAGTCATTATAAAGTCAAATTTATAGCAATAAACTTTAGTTATTCTTGTCTATGGTCGAGATACTGTGCTCCAAGTCGTCCATATCCGTGGACCGGACTTCTGAAAGTTTTACCGGGGTGCACCAATAGCAACACACGCTCGATCAACCTCGGAAAAACCAAATCAAAACCCAACGAGGCTTTCACGACTAAGCAATCATAGGATTCAGAAATATTTCAGGGGGCCACCCCATTGAGTTGAAGGGTTCGCAGCATAGAAAACAAAAATTTTCCTACGATGGGAACAACTATGTACCAAGATCTATCTACTAGATACAAACAACGGGCGGATGTATATCCGTAGAGAACATACCCTTGAAGACCGACAAAGCTTAACGAGTCCAAACTCGTGGTTGATGTAGACGATCTCTTGCCGATCTCAAGATCGAGAGGAAGTCCTAAGCGCCAAGCCAATGAACGGCATCCGTGCTCGCACACACGTTCGAGGCACCGAGCAACCTCCGCCTCCTCGCTCGGCGATGCAGGAAGCACAACTCTTTCTTGCCGAAAAGCCACCGGGAACATGTATCTCGCTAGTCCGAGACCATGGGGATAAATTCTAGAGGAGAGATCCTTCACGAGGTGTGGTGTGAGAGGAGGAGAGGGGGCCTTTATAGGGGAGAGGGGGCACCCAGGGGCCATGCGCCCAGCCATGGGGCTGCCCCACCTCTTCCACATTCATGTGGTGGAGCTCCACTCAAAATGAAAAGCCTCCACTCCCATTAAAAGCCTCCACTCAAAATCCACTCACATGCATTAAATTTCCACCAAATTTAATGCAAGCTCTCATTTAAATAAAACTCTTTTATTTATTTATTCAGAATTTTGTTAATTACTTTAATTAACAAACATTCACATAAAACCCTTGCTAGTATTTCATTTCACATGCGTAACCAGTTTGACAATTTCAGCAAAGCAGTTTGTGTCTAGTGAAATAAATTCCTCGCTTTCCTTTTCTTTTCGGCATGAAACTTTTGCTCCAATTGGATGTCGGTGTCTCTTAAGTGTGTCACCCTACGGTTCGCGAATAATGTGGACATGATCGAGACCCTCTCGGATCAATAATCGAGCGGGATCACGGAGACCCATCGCTCCCACATTCAACGATGACTTTCTTGTGATCGTCGGAACCTTTACGCTAGTATCTTAATCCCTTTGTTTCAGCGATATATTACATGTCGATATTCGATCATTCGGTATCTCCATACCTAGTTTGATCTCGTTACCGACATGCACTCTTTTCTCGTTCGTGATATAACATTCTAGTGATCAAATCACTTGCTTGCAAGCTAATCAATGTGATATCACCGAGAGGGCCCAGTATATCTATCCGTCATCGGGATGAACAAATTCCACTCTCGATCCATGAGCCTCTACATAACACTTTATTAGTTACGAACCCATCTTTATAATCACCTGTACGGTGTGACGTTTGATGTTATCAAGAAACTCTTAGGTGTTAGTGATTGACATGATCTCATGGTCTAAGGATTAGGATCACTTAAGTAAGTTGTTATAGCAATATAAACTCAATGACTATGATCGTAATGCTATACTTCGGATGAATGTTCATCACACCATTACACTAATGTTGTGACCCCGTTATTAACAACATCCAATGTCCATGATCAGGAAACCTTGATCATCTTGTTAATCAACGAGCTAGTTTATAAGAGAGGCATAACTAGGAACTTTCTATTTGTTTATTAAACACACATGTATTAACGTTTCCGTATTAATACAATTATAGCATGCAAAATAAACATTTATCATAAATAAGGAATATGATAATAACCACTTTATTATTGCCTCTCGGGCATATTCCTTGATCTCCACTTGCACTAGAGACAATAATCTAGTTTGAAAACTTTGTGTATTGAACACCTATGGCTTTTGTTCCAAATACACAATTGCAAGTGGTTAACATAATCTGGATCCGACGCTTTCAGGTCCGTGTGTATTTGCATGTCTTTGCGTCTTCACGCATCACTCATTCTCCAATGAGATGGCATTGTATAAATTTGGTCTTTCGGTGAGACCTTTAGTTCCTTGGGGTTAAAACACGTCGATACTATTGTCATACAATATATCTTTAGTGTTAGACCGTTGCGAACCACACCTTAGTTTGATAACAAACTACTTGACACAAATTCCCTCCTTTGCTGCTACTATAGCAGTCATATACTTAGCCCTTTTGTTGTAGTATTCGTCACAATGTCTTAATTTTGGAACTCTTCCAAATCCATCATGGAATCTCCTTTCCACTACATTGTGCCACCCATAGTTTAAATTGAGATAAACTTAATTTGTATCTTGTGACAAAACTAGTATCAATGTAACGTTTTACAATGAACTATTTGTAATTGTTTGTCACCTCTACACAAATATATTCTTAGTTCTTCCAAAAGATCATAAGAATATCCTTATTATAGTCCAATGATCATTTTATGATTCATTCTGGTATATGCTCATAACACTTAGAGCATAGGACATATCTGGATGTGTACATATCATGGTATGATTGATCAAAACATTCTTGTGATTGCACTCATCAAGTGTCAAAGCACTTGAATCTTGTTTCACTTATCAAGTGTCGATACACTTGAATCTTGATTCAATTCCTTTCCATGCAACAAGAACCGTTTCTTGTTGATTCTATATTGAACTCCTTCAATATCTCATATATGTACGTTTTGGCACAACCATATTGGCGTTACAGTCTATCCACTATAGACATTCACGCTAAATATTCGGGTTTTGCCTAAGTCTTTCATCGAAATGAAATTCTTAACCTTTGTCAACAAAAGATACATCATTTCTAATCAACAAGATGTCCTTCACATAATGTATTAGAAATATGTCTCGGCTCCACTTAATTTCTTGCAAATGCAAGGATCTTCATCGTCTCGATGAAAACTCCTTTTCATCATGGTGAAGATTCCAACTCATGATGCTTACTTCAACCATTGAAGTTTGCATGCCCTTTTAGCATCCTTTGAATTTAACAAAACCCTTTGGACCGTGTCATGTACACGTCCTAGGTAACCATTCTATTAGAAGAACTTTGTTTTGTTTATTCATCTACCATATACCAAATTATATGTAGTGGTTGCTACTTTAATCCGTTCGGACTAAATATCGCTATGAAAGATCAAATCTTGTCATAGTCAACTCCTTGAACATAGTCATAAAATACTTTACGACATGTCGACTATTTCATAGATGTGAAACATCCATATACATTTCTTTATAGATCCAAATACGACCGATAGGTTTTACACCTTTCAGGAGGGTTTTCCAAGTTCAAAACTTGATTTCTCGTATATGGAACTATCACGGATTTTATGGCTTCAAGCCATTTGAACGAGGGCCCATCATCGCTTCTTTGCATATAGTCGGTTAATCATTGTCAAACAATGATGATTTACTCTCAAATCTTAGTATTTGATTGTTTATCCTAACCGACTTGGTTCAATAAGAACTTAGATCTCCGTGACCACAACCTTTGAGGTACATAAGCTATGAGCATTATGGCAGCCTTCGGAACGATTTCCGGAGCTGCGCAACTCAGCTCATATAGCTAAGGTTCGTTAACCTTATCAAAGTTCTATTGTCCTCCCACTTAACATTTATGAAAAATTCCTTCTTCAAGAAACTTTACATTTCAAGCGACAAACCCTTTTGTCCTCGGTGTTATGGAGGAATAACCAATTGTTATTCGAAATAACCTACAAAGACATGCTCATTCGACTTTGGTTGTAAACATCTTACTTATGTTTAGTATACCAAAATTTAAGAAATGACAACTTGGGTTTTACCCCAAACCATAACTCATATGGTGTCATTTCAACGGATCAAGATGGAGCTCTTTTCAGTGTAAAAGCGGTAGTCTCTAAAGCTTTAATCTTTTAAAACATAATGGCAGTTTTATAAATAACACCTTTGATCCAACCATGTCAGACAAGGTTTCATTACAAATCTCAAACACTCCATACTCCTATGGTGTTTTGGGAGATGTAAATCTAGGTGTTTTGCTAAACTTGCAACTCAAATAAATCCCTCTATGATAAAATCATAATTCATTTATTTTCTTGTTACACTTGTAACTCAAATAAATCCCTTTATGATCAAATCATAATTCATTTATTTTTCTTGTTACAATGATTTTTCACTTCATCTTGAAAGTCTTTGAAACATTTTCAAATATTTCATACTTCTTTCTCATTAAGTGAACATTCACTCAAAATTCCGGAGAAAGCATATGAAGTTGAAACCCATCGCTTACGACTGCACATAATGGACTACATACATCGATATGTATAAATTCCAATATTTTAGTCGTTCGTTCTTCTTTGGCCTTTGAACGAAGTTTTAATTATCCCGAGGAAAGTCTCACAAGCGTCACTTGATCAAATCAAAGACTCTAAAAATCCATGAAAATGGAGATTCTTCATGTTTTCTTTCCAATATAATTTAAACAGCGATGTCACTTCATAAGTGATCTTTCAATCATTTGTCTTGCAACATTTTAGCATTAGGATTTATGGATGTGATTTCTTCAACTAGATTTGTAAATCATCCATCTTTTATGGAATACGGTAATTATTTGAACAACCTTTGTTCTTATAATACCTGATTCAAATAACAATTATTAAAACAAATCTTGAAGTCTTTCTTCAACTAGATTTGTAAATCATCCATCTTATATGGAATACGGTAATTATTTGAACAACCTTTGTTCTTATAATACCTGATTCAAATAACAATTATTAAAACAAATCTTGAAGTCAAGCTTTGATGTCAACGAGAAATACAAACAACGGTTTGTTTGTTTTCGATGAACATCATCACATTTTCTCTTGCTAGTTACTTAGGCCATTGTGGTTCATGAATTGCGTCATTCCGTATGAAATTTCATACCAACCAATTCGGTATCCAATACCCAAGAACCACATTGTTTAACAAGCAAAGAATACAACCATAACATGTATATCATATATATACCTAAATTGGATATTTCCAATCTTTTCTTTTCTGCCAAATATATTTTATAGATTCTCTTTCAGCATTTCCTTTTCCTTTTTAAAAGAATCAACATCAAAAGTGGCGCCATATACACGACACCTAGTCCAAAGCGTGTATATTCAAATAATAATACCTTTGGACTTGCACTTTGAAGTAGATCACCATCATCAAATGATCGGTATTCTTTCAAAATCCATTCTTTAGTAATCTTTTAGTGTAGTAAACACTTTACATACATCTTCTATTCATCCTTATCATGACGACTTTCATGATCAAGCCAATTTAGCTTATAAAGGAGAATCGTGAGTATAACATTACTTTCCAAAACCCTTTTGGATGATTAGGATGTCTAGCATCTCCAACCTTCGTAAATTCTCATCCAATATGAGAACATATATTATACTCTATCATATTGCAACCAAAACATTGTTTTAGATATCGTTATATCTTGCCACATGATGGTTTAAAACAATTCTTTCAGCTCCTAGATAAACTTGATATTAAAACAATCAAGAATCATGGAGCAAACATGATACTTAAGATACTAACACTGGAATTGTTACTCTCGATTTAATACCAATTATTAAATTTCACGGAGTAAATAGAGTTTGCTGAAAGTTTGCAATAGGACTTTAAACTTTAGATTGACACGCAACACAATACGATACCAGTTCGTAAAGTATATATCCATAATTCTATAGTTCTATTATCTCAATTACAACTAAGCATAAGGTGGTGAACGAATGCCAATAACTACAACAAATTATGAAAATTCACTTTGATTTAATTTATGATAAATTGAGTTCTACTAATCCAAATTAGAAATGAACTCCCACTCAAAAACGACATCCCTCGTGTCTTTTTGGTGATTACATGAACCAAATCCACTACACCAAGTCCGATCATCACGTGAGTCGGTGTAGCTTCAAAGGCGAGCATCAAATGGGCATCATATCTACTATATGACTCATGCTTAACCTTTCGGTCCGTGTTAGGCCATATGCATACATGCTAGGCTCGCCAAGTTAGAACCTTAGTATTTTTGTGTGTAACTGCTTTTACACCAAGTATGGTCGAGGATCCAAGAACACCCGATCATCACGTGATGTCTTGAGCGAAAACATAATCGGTGCATACTAAAGGAAGAACACATTCTTATCTTGATATTTAAATGAGGGAACATCTTATTATGCTTAACAAAAGCGCTAAACAAGCAATATAAGATGTAATCAAACATCATATGTTTATTAGTGAAATTATATGGTTCCGCAGATGATCTCTATCATGTGCATCGTGGTATGATCACTATCATACCTTTATGTGTAAGTCCAAGGTCTATGGAGATTACACGTTATGTGTGTTGTAAGAGTATCATCTTATACTTCTACTTACAACATCACCATATCATAACACTAGCCCCAACAATCTAAACTAGACCTCTAATTTATCCATTGCAAATTTTACGTGGATTAGGGATTTGAAGATAGAACCGTTCTTACCTCTGAACATGAACCACAACGAGGATAACCAAATTGTTGACAACTCGTTGCAAATTAGATATTGACTATAGTAGGAGAGCAGACACCGCTAGCCACTTATGCAAAACTAGTTGCATGTCAAGCGTGGAACAGGTCTCATGTGCGAGGACATGTAAAGTTTGTCCGCCGCTTCATCCCACTATGCCACCAATATCCAAAGTACAACTAAGAAGCAATAAAATGATCATCATCGCCCACATAATCATATGTACTACTGCAAAGCATCTACGCATAGATCCGGCTCGATACCCTTTGAAGGGTTCGACATAGAAAACAAAATTTTCCTCGATGGGAACAACTATGTACCAAGATCTATCTACTAGATACAAACAACGGGCGGATGTATATCCGTAGAGAACATACCCTTGAAGACCGACAAAGCTTACGAGTCCAAACTCGTGGTTGATGTAGACGATCTCTTGCCGATCTCAAGATCGAGAGGAAGTCCTAAGCGCCAAGAAAGCAATGGCATCCGTTCGCACACACGTTCGAGGCACCGAGCAACCTCCGCCTCGCCTCCCGATGCAATGAAGCACAACTCTTTCTTGCCGAAAGCCACCGGGAACATGTATCTCGCTAGTCCGAGACCATGGGGATAAATTCTAGAGGGGAGAGATCCTTCACGAGGAGGTGTGGTGTGAGAGGAGGAGAGGGGGGCCTTTTATAGGGGAGAGGGGGGGCACCCAAGGGGCCATGCGCCCAGCCATGGGGCTGCCCCCACCTCTTCCACATTCATGTGGGTGGAGCTCCCACTCAAAATGAAAAGCCTTCACTCCCATTAAAAAGCCTCCACTCATAAATCCACTCACATGCATTAAATTTCCACCAAATTTAATGCAAGCTCTCATTTAAATAAAACTCTTTTATTTATTTATTCAGAATTTTGTTAATTACTTTAATTAACAAACATTCACATAAAACCCCTTGCTAGTATTTCATTTCACATGCAGAACCAGTTTCAGCAATTTCAACCGAAACATTTTCTGTGTCTAGTGAAATAAATTCCTGCGCTTTCCTTTTCTTTTCGGCATGAAACTTTTGCTCCAATTGGATGTCGGTGTCTCTTAAGTGTGTCACCCTACGGTTCTCGAATAATGTGGACATGATCGAGACCCTCTCGATCAATAATCGAGCGGATCCGAGACCCATACGACTCCCACACATTCAACGATGACTTTCTTGTGATCGTCGTAACCTTTACGCTAGTATCTTAATCCCTTTGTTTCGCGATATATTACATGTCCGAGATTCGATCATCGGTATCTCCATACCTAGTTTGATCGTTCACGACATGCACTCTTTTCTCGTTCCTGATATAACATTCTAGTGATCAAATCACTTGCTTGCAAGCTAATCAATGTGATATCACCGAGAGGCCCAGAGTATATCTATCCGTCATCGGGATGAACAAATTCCTCTCGATCCATGAGCCTCTACATAACACTTTATTAGTTCTGAACCCATCTTTATAATCACCTGTTACGGTGTGACGTTTGATGTTATCAAGAAACTCTTCCGTGTTAGTGATTGACATGATCTCATGGTCTAAGGATTAGGATCACTGTAAGTTGTTATAGCAATATAAACTCAATGACTATGATCGTAATGCTATACTTGGATGAATGTTCATCACACCATTACACTAATGTTGTGACCCGTATTAACAACATCCAATGTCCATGATCGTGAAACCTTGATCATCTTGTTAATCAACGAGCTAGTTTATAAGAGAGGCATAACTAGGAACTTTCTATTTGTTTATTAAACACACATGTATTAACGTTTCCGTATTAATACAATTATAGCATGCAAAATAAACATTTATCATAAATAAGGAATATGATAATAACCACTTTATTATTGCCTCTCGGGCATATTCCCTTCATGAGTACACCCGCAACGAAGTAAGCAAGCTCCGAGACGGACTCAAGGTTTGCGACAATGGTTGTAAACGACTGGAAACCCGAAAGTGTGGCTGGGCTTGTCGATACCGCGAAAACATTCCGCTTACCTAAACAGTACAGTGTGCCCCTCGCACAATTTAAATAAAGCAGTAGCATGGCATAAGTACAGGATAGTAAATAAAACCTCAAACTAGTTTGTGGCCCCAAGAAATAAGACTGAATCAAGCTCGCCTGGGGTCCCATATACCTCCGGATGTGGATAGCGCGATAAAACAAGGAACAGTATCAAGTACTGGGTCCTACGGACACAAGTGGGCGTCGAAACCAAATATTTTCTATCACCCACCGATGCCTCTGCTTACTTCAATTTTAGTTGTTAAACAGGAATTAAAGTGGACGATAAGTAAAACTATGATCATCTCCAACATCCAACATGCGGCAAGGCTCCAACAAGCTGGCATTTGACATCGCAACAAAGACTTGAGCAAGCGACTCGACGCTCAAGTCCAACTATCTACCAAACAAGGTTATGGGATGTGTCCAAGGCAATATATGGCAAGGGATATCACGGGTACGAAAACTAGAGCATCGCAACACAGATAGTAATAGATCAACAGGAGGGAATAAATAATATAAAAGTAAGATAGGTAGAAAGGGGGAGATGCTCGCCTGAAAACATTGTCGAAGGTTCATCCGAAGATCGGGGCGAAGCTCACATCAACTCAACGGCCTTATCCGCGAAGAAGCAAAACACTAGGATAAACACCGGATGCACTATTTAAGATTACAGAAGATCGCATGATGCATGTATGATGTACCGGCATGGCTAAGGTGTGATGCAATTAGGTCAATATTAAGCGGAACCGGGGTCCCGACAATTAGTTAAATGGTTCAAGTTGTTTAGAACCCCCGCAATTAAATGTTGTATGGACATGGCAAAAGATGGTACCGGTTCGCTACACAATTTTAAATGAGGCCAATATGAGACTAGATTTGCCCGCATATGGGCCCCATATTTAATTAGAGGTGAATCGGCAAAAGGCCCCCAAACCACACAAATATGCATGCAAGATGAATGTTTAAGATGCGACAAGTTGTATTATGTTATAAAATAGGGTTTCGGGAAGGGGTTCACACATTAGGGGGTCTCGACGAACTTGGGGTTCCGGGGTTCGGGGTTGGTCTCAGGGTCCAGGATTCGACGGGTTCGGTCTCGGCGGAAGCGTTCTCGCATTACTGGGGTAGATCTTGGCGTTCCGCGAGGAAGCAGGACTTGGTTTGTCGGGCGTCGGATTCTTCCGGTCGACGCCGTTCTTGTTGTCGCTAAGGTCTTGTCGGTCCTCGTGTCGGGTCGGTCTTGGCGTTCGGGTGAAGCACTTGGCGCTCATCGGTGTTCTTACCGTCCGGTTCTCGAGCATCGCATCCGGAAGGAGTACTTACGTCCATCGGTTCCATGTCGACGACCTTGGTTTCCTCGATGGCGAACTCGGTATCCGTGGCGTGGTTCTTGTCGGGGTTCGGCTTTGGGCGCGGGTCGGTCCCGGGAGATCTATCCTCGGATGGTCTTGGCGCGACATAAGTGATGCAGATCTTGGACTTGTGCATCGGCACATGGCTCTGGACTTGGTTTTGGGCAACCATTTTAACAACACCACACGATACAATCGGTGGCCTCTTGATGTAGGTCCTTGACGTTGTGCTCCGGGATCATACACAGAACTACACCAACGCAGTTCAAGGACACAAGATTGAACACATCGGCGAAGCGTCAAGACCTGGTCGAGGCGTAGGCAGCGGCGCACTAGATCGCCACCGGAAGCGTGGAACGGCGGCAGGTTCGGGGCGCGGACGCGGAAGGTCGGAGCGCCGCCGCGCGGCACGCAGGTCGACCAGCTGTGGTCGCCGCTGGGCCGGGCGCGGGAGCTCACGGAGGTCACTGGAGGCTCGGGACGGGCACGGGCGGCGGAGCCCTGAAGAACGCGAGGCGGCGCGGGCTCGCTGGCGGCGGGGGTCCGGACACGGCGAGAGGGAGGTCCAGCGTCGGTGACGAGGTTCGGCGGCGGTGGCCCGCCGGAGGAGAGGTGGGTTGGCGCGCGCCGGGCGGAGACGGGTCCAGCGGCGGCGCCGGTGGCGTGAGGCCGCGAGACGCGAGGAAGACGAGGCGATCAGGGCGAACGGCAATGACGGCGGCGGCGGACGCCGGACGCGGCCAGGCGGGAGGGGTAGGACGCGGGAGCGACGCAAGAAGGTGGAGGCGCGCTGGCAGCGACGGCGCGAGGCCGACGCCGAGGGGCGGGCAGCGAGGGAGGAGGAGAGGCCGGAGGCGCCACCGGGCCGGAGGAGAGCGCCGCGGCGACGGGTGGTGCTGGCGGCGGCGCTGGGGAAGGCGGGCGGGAAGCAGTTCTTGGCGCCCGCGGCATGCGAGCGCGATCGAGGCGGGCGGGTCGCCATGAGACGGAGGAGCGAACGGGGAGCAGACGGCCGGGGATGGTGGGTGGTGGCGGGTCCGCAGAGGCTCGAGGTGAAGCGACGCCGGGACATGAGGCGGTGCGGACGAGGGTGGCGGAGGCGGCGGTCAGGGCGGAGCGGAGGCGCGTGGGCTGCCTGGCGGCAACGAGCGGGAGGAAGAAAGGGAGGAGGGAGAGAGGGTGGGCGCGGGGCTAGGCAGGCGCGCGAGAGAGAAGCCCAGGGAGGAAGAGAGCCACGGGGAGGAGGGAGACGTGGTAGGTGGGGGTGGGTCCCAAGCGTGGGGTCGCGTCAGGGGGGTGGTGGACCGGTTCCTGTGTGGTGTTGTGTGGCTGTGTGTGTGTAGTGCGTGTGGGTGGGTGTGTGCTGTGTGGAGAGAGAGGAGAGAGAGGGGGTGGGGGCAGGGGTGTGTGGGTGTTAGGCCACGTGGTAGCTAGGGAGTGGTGGAGGAGAGGGAGAGGGTGAGGTGGCGACTAGCCATTGGGTGGGGTGATGTGGAGAGGGGCTGGGTAGAATAGGTTGGGTATGTTTAGGAATAAGGGGTGGACCGTTTGGTGTTTTCTGGGGTGGTCGTTCGGGTCATTCGGCCCGTTCGACTGCCCCGCAAAAATAATTAAATGTTTTATTTAATTCAAACAAGCCTTTTGCAAACTAATAGCAGACAAAGTAAAATATTCCGGTGATCCGGTTTTGCGTGTTGAACAAAGGCGGGGCGTTTTAGAAACAAAACTAGGTTTATCTGCGATTAGTTTTATGCAAGCAACTGCAAGATGATGATGATGCTCAAATGCAATGTGGCATGATGACATGAGCATGCGGTCATGATGATGCAATGCACAAAATCAACGCGATTTTCTAGTAGTGGTTTTGGCGGGATGCCACAATTCGACACCACTAACAAGGGATCTCGCCCTCGAGATCCGCCTCATGGTACCGGAAAGAAGGTCGGTGATCTGCATCTTCTCGCTTCGTGTAGATCCTCGCGATACCACTAACGAGGGTTCCTTCTTCATCTGGAGATCGGCGACACCACCAACAAAGGGTCGTTGTTCCTGATCGTCGAGAGAACACTCCGGAGAAACAAAGGACGAAGGTAGAGGTATCAAACGATAAGGCCACCTCTAACTTCCATTAGAAGAGGAAAAGTTACATTGATCCACCGATTCGATGTGAGCGAACAAGAAGAGTCGGGTAGGGTGATCATCCATCCTGCACTCCAAACTATCAACTCTATACATGAGTAGGAGAATCGTGCAACTCAACTCTCGAGATTTAGACCAAGATCTTCATGACGGTATCCGAACAAAGGAATGATGCCAGAAATCGTATGAAAGACACAATGATTAGGTTCCGTGATGGTTACATTGGCATGAACAACACATGCTCAAGGTATACTCCAACTTCACCGATGCTCGTCCTTCTCATATGTTTTTCAACGACACTGATATCCAGCAAGGAACACATATAGATATAAAGCTCAAGAACAAAAGATTGGATGAAGGGTACAATGCAAGTTGCTTGATTGATGATCGTAGCACCTCGCATAAAAGGGAGAAAGCGAAACTCAAGGTAATGACGAAACCCAACCACGAGAAATCCTGGACTCGAAGAGAGAGAAGAGAGCGGATTCAAAACATGTAGAGGTAAGAGGAGAATAACAAAGGGGTAAGGAGTAAAATCAGACCTAATCAGAACTATCCAACCGATTTGGCAAAAATAGTTTTGACACTCTACTTCGGCCGTTAGCTAGGTTATCCTACAGGCTGGACTTGTGGTATCGCAACCGTGTGCTCGATACCACTCTGTAACACCCTCGATCGGACCTATGCAAGTTTTAGCTAAACTCGCCAAACCCATAGAAACGATTCAAAGGTGCTCCACCAGCACTTTCGTAAGGGTGGAAAACGCAATAATAACACACAAAGTCCTCGATGGGACCCACATAATATATATACAAAGAATAATCAAAGAGTCAAGAATACGATATAATATACAAAGATCCAAATCACCTTGAAAATGACAGAGTCCGACTACGGACAAGATGCAAATGGGGCTAAGAGCCACGAAGAATAACCAATGGCGTCCATAACCTGCCGCCAAGCCGAAGGGTAACCCCGCTAACGACCGATCTCAAAACCGCTTAAACAAAAGGGTGCCGACAAAGGGCAAAGGAAAAGAGGAGCGTCAAGATCGAGGCCAAGACACGGAGAGACTAGAATTCGCGGTCCTCGCCTACATAGGTATGGTGGGTCAAGCGCGGCAAAGATGCACTAAACAACCTATAGAGACTCGATACAACCGCGACTATCGAGAGAGGTAAGAGAGACCTATTCGAACCAACCCGATACTACCATCAAACAAACCCATCCCTGGCGTTTCCTCGAGACCAAACGAGAAGTCACCGAGGAACTCACGATTGGAAGTTTTACTTATTCAGTTATAGTTGCGGCACTTTACTAGTCAGGTTTAGATAATCATCCTGATAAAAATAAGCAGTGGGCACTTTTAGTTAATCATTCCGTTGTAATTGCAACAATTACTAATCATATACAGATAGCATGAGATAAATCCAAAACCCAGCAGTTGTTGGTACTTTTATTCAGCCATTCCGTTATCGTTGCCATACTTACTAGTCAGGTACAATGGTCGCAAGCGACACTCCAAACAAGCAATTGTGGGCAGTATTATTTAGCCATTCCATTGTAGTGAAGCTGATTACTAGTCATTATAAAGTCAAATTTATAGCAATAAACTTTAGTTATTCTTGTCTATGGTCGATATCATGCTCCAAGTCGTCCATATCCGCGACACGGCTTTCGAAAGTTTTACCCGGCCGGTGCACCAATAGCAACACACGCCGATCAACCTCTAAAACCAAATCAAAACCCAACGAGGCTTTCACGACTAAGCAATCACAGGATTCAGAAATATTTCAGGGGGACACCCCATTGAGTACACCCGCAACGAAGTAAGCAAGCTCCGAGACGGACTCAAGGTTTGCGACAATGGCTGTAAACGACTGGGAACCCGAAAGTGTGGCTGGGCTTGTCGATACCGCGAAAACATTCCGCTTACCTAAACAGTACAGTGTGCCCCTCGCACAATTTAAATAAAGCAGTAGCATGGCATAAGTACAGGATAGTAAATAAAACCTCAAACTAGTTTGTGGCCCCAAGAAATAAGACTGAATCAAGCTCGCCTGTGGGGGTCCCATATACCTCCGGATGTGGATAGCGATAAAACAAGGAACATGTATCAAGTACTCGGGGTCCTACGGACACAAGTGGGCTCGAAACCAAATATTTTCTATCACCCACCGATGCCTCGCTTACTTCAATTTTAGTTGTTAAACAGAATTAAAGTGACGATAAGTAAAACTATGATCATCTCCAACATCCAACATGCGGCAAGGCTCCAACAATCGTGGCATTTGACATCCCCGCAACAGACTTGAGCAAGTTTATCACGACGCTCAAGTCCAACTATCTACCAAACAACAGGTTATGGGATGTGTCCAAGGCAATATATGGCTGCAAGGGATATCACGGGTACGAAAACTAGAGCATCGCAACACAGATAGCAAACATCAACAGGAGGGAATAAATACTATAAAAGTAAGATAGGTAGAAAGGGGGAGATGCTCGCCTGAAAACATTGTCGAAGGTTCATCCGAAGATCGGGGCGAAGCTCACATCAACTCAACGGCCTTATCCGCGAAGAAGCAAAACACTAGGATAAACACCGGATGCAATATTTAAGATTACGGCAGAAGATCGGGCATGATGCATGTATGATGTACGGCATGGCGAAGGTGTGATGCAATTAGGTCAATATTAAGCGGAACCGGGGTCCCGACAATTAGTTAAATGGTTCAAGTTGTTTAGAACCCCCGCAATTAAATGTTGTATGGACATGGCAAAAGATGGTACCGGTTCGCTACACAATTTTAAATGAGGCCAATATGAGACTAGATTTGCCCGCATATGGGCCCCATATTTAATTAGAGGTGAATCGGCAAAAGGCCCCCAAACCACACAAATATGCATGCAAGATGAATGTTTAAGATGCGACAAGTTGTATTATGTTATAAAATAGGGTTTCGGGAATGGGTTCACACATTAGGGGGTCTCGACGAACTTGGGGTTCCGGGGTTCGGGGTTGGTCTCAGGGTCCAGGGTTCGACGGGTTCGGTCTCGGCGAAGCGTTTCATCGGGTAGATCTTGCCCGCGAGGAAGCAGGACTTGGTCGGTGTCGCGCTCGGATTCTTCCGGTCGACGCTTTGTTGTCGAAGGTCTTGTCGGGTCCTCGTGTCGGGTCGGTCTTGGCGTTCGGGGTGAAGCACTTGGCGTTCTGCGTCGGTGTTCTTACCGTTCGGGTTCTCGAGCATCGCATCCGGGAAGGAGTACTTGGTGTCCATCGGTTCCATGTCGATGACCTTGGTTTCCTCGATGGCGAACTCGGTGTATCCGTGGCGTGGTTCTTGTCGGGGTTCTCGGCTTCGGGCGCCGGGGTCGGTCCCGGGGAGATCTATCCTCGGATGGTCTTGGCCGCGACATAAGTGATGCAGATCTTGGACTTGTGCATCGGCACATGGCTCCTGGACTTGGTTTTGGGCAACCCCATTTTAACAACACCACACGATACAATCGGTGGCCTCTTCGGTGTAGGTCCTTGACGTTGTGCTCTGGCGGCAGATCATACACAACTACACCAACCGCAGGTTCAAGGACACAAGATTGAACACATCGAGCGAAAGGCCAAGACCGCTGTCGAGGCAGAGGCAGCGGCGACTAGATCGCCACCGAAGCGTGAACGGCAGGTTCGGGGCCGCGGACGCACTAAGGTCGAGTCGGGCGCTTCATGGGCGGCACAGTGGTCGACCATGGTGGTCGCCGCCAGCCACGCCGGGGAGCTTCGCCGCCGAGGTCACGGAGGGCTCGACGGGGCACGGCGGCGTGGCGAGGCCGGGCGAAGAACGCGAGGCGGCGCAAGGCTCGCTGGCGCGGGGTCCGGGACACGGGCGAGAGGTCCTGCGTCGGTGACGAAACCGCGGCGGCAGTGGCCCTTCGGAGGAGAGGTGTCGCGGGCGGCGCAAGGCGGAGACGGGTCCGAAGCGGCGGCCGTGGCGTGAGGCTGGCGGACGGGGCGAGGAAGACGCAGGGCGACCGGGGCGGAACGGGCAATGACGGCGGCGGCGGACGCTGCGCGGGCGCAGCGGGCGACGGAGGGGCAGGACGCGAGCGCGCAAAGAAGGTGGGAGGCGCGCGGCAAGCGCGATGGCGGCGTGAGGCCGACGCCGAGGCGGGCAAAGCGAGGAGGAGGAGAGGCCGCGAGGCGCAGGGGCCGGAGGGGAGAGCGGCGACGTGGGTGGTTCTTGGCGGCGGCAGCTGGCGTTAGAAGCGGACGGGAAGCACGGTCATGCGCGCCATGGCGGAGCGGCGATCGAGGCGGGCGAGGTCGCCATGAGACGGGAGGAGCGGAACGGGGAGCAGACCAAGGCGTCGGGATGGTGGGTGGTGGCGGGGTCTGCGGCAGAGCTCGAGGGGGGGGCGACGCCGGGGACGGATGGAGGCGGTGCCGGACGGGGGAGGGTGGCCGGAGGCGGCGTGGGTCGGCGAGGCAGAGCGGAGGCGCGGGGAGGCCCGGGGTCGTACGGCGGCGACGGACGCGGGAGGAAGAAAGGGAGGAGGGAGAGAGCGTGGGCGCGGGGCTGGGCAGGCGCGCGAGAGAGAAGCCCAGGGAGGAAGAGAGCCACGGGGAGGAGGGAGGTGTGGTAGGTGGGGGTGGGTCCCAGGCGTGGGGTCGCGTCAGGGGGGGGGGGGGGGACCGGTTCCTGTGTGGTGTTGTGTGGCTGTGTGTGTGTAGTGCGTGTGGGTGGGTGTGTGCTGTGTGGAGAGAGAGGAGAGAGAGGGGGTGGGGGCAGGGGTGTGTGGGTGTTAGGCCACGTGGCAGCTAGGGAGTGGTGGAGGAGAGGGAGAGGGTGAGGTGGCGACTAGCCATTGGGTGGGGTGATGTGGAGAGGGGCTGGGTAGAATAGGTTGGGTATGTTTAGAAATAAGGGGTGGACCGTTTGGTGTTTTCTGGGGTGGTCGTTCGGGTCATTCGGCCCGTTCGACTGCCCCGCAAAAATAATTAAATGTTTTATTTAATTCAAACAAGCCTTTTGCAAACTAATAGCAGACAAAGTAAAATATTCCGGCGATCCGGTTTTGCGTGTTGAACAAAGGCGGGGCGTTTTAGAAACAAAACTAGGTTTATCTGCGATTAGTTTTATGCAAGCAACTGCAAGATGATGATGATGCTCAAATGCAATGTGGCATGATGACATGAGCATGCGGTCATGATGATGCAATGCACAAAATCAACGAGATTTTCTAGTAGTGGTTTTGGCGGGATGCCACAACACACCAATTAGAAGGCTCTAATCCGAAGGCTAGGGCAATTAGAAGCTCTAAACCAAAACAGCTCTAAACCGGAGTCTAGGGCTAGGATTTAGATTAGAGGCTAGGAAACTTGTGTGTCTAGAGGAGGAGGCCCTGCCCCTCCTTTTATGGGTGGAGGGGGCCGGCCAAGGGGAGGGAGTCCCTCCCCAAGTCGGCCTTGGGTGGCGCGCCGGCTTGGAGAGGAGGGACTCCTCCCCCAAGTCGGTTTTGCCTCCTCTTGCTTGTTTCCCATAGTTTCTTGTTTTAGCCGTTTGACTTTCAAACTTGCCATTTGACTTTTCTGTTTTAGGATTCATTTAATCCTTTATTTGGAACAGCAAGAACACTTAGTACATGATGCAATCATCCCAATATGCAATGACACATTCATGTACCCTTCCTCCCGGAGTGCCGGACATTCCGAACCTTCTAGAACATTCCCGATGAAAACACCTAATCATTTCCAACTCAAACGGACTTTCCTTATATGAATCTTATTCTCCGGACCATTCCGGATCACCTCGTGATATCCCGGATCCCATCCGAGACTCGAACAACATTCGGTCTCTTTCTCATAATACCATAACTACTCAAACAACGTCGAATCCTTAAGTGTGTCTCCTACGGTTCGTGAATTATGCGGACATGATCGAGACACTTCTCCGAACAATAACCAATAGAGGAATCTGAAATTCATATGGCTCCCACATATTTCTACGATTACTTTATGCGATCGAATGAACCACTTACATACGATACCAATTTCCCTTTGTCTGACGATAGTTTACTTATCCGAGGTTATGATCGCTTGTGATCTCTGCATACCTAGTTCAACCTCATATCGATAAGTACTCTTTTCTCGCTCCCCGTGATATGTGATCCCTTGTGAGCCAGTCACATGCTTGCAAGCTAATTGGATGACATTCCACCGAGAGGGCCAGAGTATATCTATCCGTCATATGGATGGACAAATCCCACTCTTGATCCATGTGTCTCAACCAAAACTTTCCAACACTCAATGCCACCTTTATAGCCACCCAAGCACGGTGGTGTTTGATGTCATCAAAGCATCCATCCGGTAAAGGTGATATGCATGATCTCATGGTCGAAGGAATTAGGTTACTATGTATCAGAAAGCATATAGCAATTGAACTATTGAAATGACTTGATCTTTATGCTACGCTTATCTATAGGAGTATGTCCACCATATCATTCTCCTAACGATATGATCTTGTTGTTGATAACATCTCAATGTTCATGATAGGGAAACCACAATCATCTATCAACCAATAAGCTAGTGAAGTATAGAGGCTATACTAGGGACTTCAAATTAAGTTTACAAATCACACAAGTATCAATGTTTCCTTGTTAATACTATTATAGCATGAATGTAAACATTTATCATAAACACAAAGATATAATAATAACTACATTTATTATTGCCTCTAGGGCATATCTCCAACAGTCTCCCACTTGCACTAGAGTCATCTAATCTAGATTACATGGTAATATACCGAACACCCATGGCAGTTTGGTGTTGGTCATGTTTTGCCCTCGGGAGAGGTTTAGTCAACGGATCCGCCACATTCAGATCTGTGTGTACTTTGCAAATCTTTATATCCCCATCCCGATATGTTCTCGAATAGCGTGAAAACGTAGCTTGATGTGCTTCACTTCTTGTGTGACCTTGGTTCTGCGCATTGGCTATGGCGCCCATGTTATCACAAGAGATAGACATTGGGTCCAGCTGACTAGGAACCACACCCAGCTCTGTAATGAACTCTTTCATCCATATAGCTTCTTGTGAAGCCTCCGGCAGCCATGTATTCCGATTCGCTTGAAGATCTCGCCACAACGCTTTTCTTTGCACTCCTCCATTAACCCCGCACCATTCAAAATAAATACGTATCCGGATTGTGATTTGGAATCATCCGGATCGGTGTTCCAACTAGCATCGGTGTAACCGTTAACAACGAGTTGTTCATCACCTCCATAAGAAAGAACCATATCCTTAGTTCTTCTCAAGTACATAAGGATGTTTTTGACCGCTGTCCAATGATTCACTCCTGGATCACTTTGATATATGCTAGTTAAACTAACAGCATATGCAATGTCGGGTCTAGTACATAGCATGGCATACATTAGAGATCCTAGGGCTGAGGCATAGGGAGTCTTACTCATCCTTTCTCTATCTTCTGCCGATGTCGGACTTTGAGTTTTACTCACGGTCGTATTGGGCAACATGGGCAAGAACCCTTTCTTGCTTTCTTCCATTCCAAACCTCTTTAGAACTTTGTCCAAATATGTACTGTGACAATGATATTTGGCGCTTCGATCTATCTCTATAAATCTTTATGCCTAATATGTAAGCTGCTTGCCAAGATCCTTCATTGAAAAACTATTATTCAAATATTCCTTGACACTATTAAGAAGGTCTACATCATTCCCAATCAACAATATGTCATCCACATATAGTATTAAGAATGCTACTGAGCTCCCACTCACTTTCTTGTAAATACAAGCTTCTCCATAAGTTTGTATAAAACCAAAACTTTTGATTACCTTATCAAACGTTGATTCCAACTTCGATGCTTGCTTCAATCCATAGATGGACCGCTGAAGTTTGCATACCTTGTTAGCATCTTTAGGATCGACAAAACCTTTGGGTTGCATCATATACAACTCTTCATCAATGTCTCCATTGAGGAATGCTGTTTTGACATCCATCCGCCATATCTCATAATCATAATATGCAATGATCGCTAACATAATCCTCACGGACTTTAGCTTCACATCGTGAGAAAGTCTCATCGTAGTCAACTCCTTGAATTTGTCGAAACCCTTTATGCATAAGTCGAGCTTTATAGACAAACATTACCATCAAGATCTGCTTTCTTCTTGAAAATCCATTTGTTCTCGATGACCTTCCGCCATCCGTAAGTCCACCAAAGTCCATACTTGGTTTTCGCATGGGTCCAATCTCGATTTCATGGCTTCTTGCCATTTATTGGAATCTGGGCTCATCATCGCTTCCTCATATGTCTCGGGTCATCGGTGTTGTCCACCAACATGACATTCATAACGGAATCATACCAACTGGAGTGGTACGAGTTCTCGCTGACCTCCGAGGTTCAGAGCAACTTCAACCGAAGTTTCATGATCACCATCATTAGCTTCCTCTCTTATTGGTGCAGCACCACAGAACTTCTTCCGTGTCGCTACTCGCAATTTCGAGAGAAGGTTCACAACCTCGTCGAGTTCTACTTTCCTCCCAGTACTTCTTCGAGAGAAATTCTTCTCTAGAAAGGATCCATTGGCAACGAAGATTTTGCCTTCGGATCTATGATAGAAGGTATACCCAATAGTTTCCTTCGTATCCTATGAAGACGCATTTTTCCGCTTTGGGTTCAAGCTTGTCCGCTATAACTTCTTTACATAGGCTTCAGATCCCCAAACTTTAAGGAACGACAATTTAGGTTTCTTCCCAAACCATAATTCATACGGTGTCGTTTCAACGGATTTAGATGGTGCCCTATTTAAAGTGAATGCGTTGTTTCTAATGCATAACCCCAAAATGATAGCGTAACTGTAAGTGACATCATAGAACGAACCATATCTAAGAGAGTTCGATGACGTTCGGACACACCATTACCGTGGTGTTCCGGTGTCAATTGTGAAAGTATTCCGCATTTCTTCAAATGCTCGCCAAACTCAGAATTAGATATTCACCTCCACGATCAGAACGTATCTTCTTGTTACGTTGATTCTCTACCTCACTTTGAAACTCCTTAAACTTCTCGAAAGTTTCGGACTTATGTTTCATGAAATAGATATACCCATATCTACTCAAGTCATTCGTGAAGGTAAGAACATAACGATAACCACCGCGCGATGCTACACTCATTGGACCACACACATCGGTATGTATGATTTCCAATAAGTCCGTAGCTCGCTCCATCATACCGTAAATGGAGTCTTAGTCATTTTACCCATCGACATGCTTCGCATCTTTCAAGTGATTCAAAATCAAGTGATTCAAGAAGTCCATCTAATGGAGTTTCTTCATACGTTTCACCCAATGTGACCAAGACGATTGCCACATATAGGTCGAATTATCGCTGATTTCAAACGCTTAGCCTCAATGTTGTTGATATGTGTATTTCCACCATCGAGATTCATTAAGAATAGACCATCTATCAAAGGTGCATGTGCATAAAACATATTACTCATATAAATCGAACAACCATTATTCTCGGACTTAAACAAGTAACCGCCTCGCAATAAACAAGATCCCGATATAATGTTCATGCTCAACGCAGCACCAAATAACAATTATTTAAGTATAAAACTAATCCCGATGGTAGATGAAGGGGTAGCGTGTCGACCGCGATCACATCAACCTTTGATCCATTTCCCACGCATCGTCACCTCGCTCTTCGCTAGCTTCCGCTTATTCGCAAAGACCGCTTTGAGTTACAAATATGAGCAACCGAACCAAGATCAAATACCCGTGCACTACTACGAGTACTAGTGAGATACACATCAATAACATGTATATCGATATACCTTTCTTCTTGATGTTGCCGTTCTTCAAATCCGCCAAGTACTTTGGGAAATTCCGCTCAAAGGACCTTCTCCCTTGCGTAAAGCACTCAAGATCGTGCTTAGGTCCAGCCTTGGTCTTCTTCAAGGCGTGGTAACTTTCTTACGACCCTTCTTGAAGTGTCCTTTGCTTAGACTTGCCTTTCTTGAATTTGGTGGTCTTATTGACCAACAACACTTGGTGCTCTTTCTTGATCTCCACTTCGCAGATTTCAACATGGCAAAGAGTTGGCAACGCCTTGTTCATGTTCTGCATGTTGTAGTTCATCACAAAGTTCTTGTAACTTGGTGGTAGTGATTGGAGGACACGGTAAATCCTCAAAGCATTAGGAATCACTATACCCAAGCTTTGAAGTTTGTTTTGCGTGCCGGACATTTTAAGCACATGCTCACCGATTGAGCTGCCCTCTTCCATCTTGCGCTTAAAGAACTTTTCGTAAGCCTCATAGCTTTCAATTGCCGCATGAGTCTCAAAAATCAATTTGAGATCCTCGACAATATCATATGGGTCTCAATCCTCAAACCTTTTCTCAAGCTCCGATTCCAAACCATACAAGATAGCACATCGAACTATGGAGTACCGATTCTTCCGAGCGAGGTAAACATTCTTTACTTCATCGGAGCATCATCTGCAGTGGGTCACCCAAATGTGCATCCAAAGACATAGGTCAAATTACCACCGTGAGGACAATCCTCAAATTGCGGAACCAATCCGCGAAGTTGCTTCCATTGTTTTTCAACTTTTCTTTCTCTAGGAATGCATTAAAATTGATGGTAGGGGCTGCCATTGATCTACAACATATTTGCAATAGTTTAGACTAAGTTTATGACAAATTGAGTTCAAATTAATTAATAAAGTTAATCTAGGTGAACTCCCACTCAAAACAATATCCCTCACATTGTTTTAGTGATCACACGAACCAAATCCACTACATCAACACCGATCATCACGAGAGTTGATATAGTTTCAATGGCGAACAATCGTCATGTTCATCATATCTACTATATGATTCATGCTTTACCTTTCGGTGATCCGTGTTCCGAGACCATGTCTGTACATTCTAGGCTCGTCAAGATCAAACCTTAGTTTCCGCATGAGCAAATCTGGCCTGCTCACGTTGTATACACTTGCGGAATCTAACACACCCGATCATCACGTGGTGCTTCGAAACAACAAGCTTTAGCAACGGTGCTAACTAAGGGCGAACACTTTATGACTTGAAATTCATGTGCATGAGGGATCATCTTATAATGCTACCGTCGTCTACTTAGCAATACAAGATGCATAAAGGATTAACATCACATGCAATTCAATATATATGTGATATGATATGGCCTTTCTTCTTTGTGCTTCCGATCTCCATCTTCAAGCACGAACATGATCTCCATCATCACCGGCATTGCATCAAGGTCAATGACGCTTCTCCATGGTTGTCGTCCACCGGCTTCAACTATTACAACTACTTTGAATAGACATGCGGGTCTTGACATAAATTAAAGACAACCATATGGTTCTGCCGCTGCCGACTTACAATAAGGAACATTGCATACATCAAATATAATCACAATCATGGCCATATCACATCATCGCACACCCCGCAAAACAAAGTTAGACGCCTCTACTTTCTTTGCATATTTTACGTGGTTTGGGGCTTTCAATAAGTGTCGCTCTAACTTACGAACAATAACCACAACATTGATACTAGTATTGTTAATCACCCGTTGTAAATTGGATCTTAACTATGCTAGGAGAAACAGCACCATAAAGCCACTTATGCAATACAAGTTGCATGTCAAGCGTGGAGCAAGTCTCATGAACGATGTCATGTAAGGTTAGCCCGGGCCGCTTCATCCCAACATACCGCAATATGCAAAGTACACAAGAAGCAATCGACAATAAAAGCATCAACGCCCACAATGACCATTGTGTTCTACTCGTCAACAGTTCTACATATAGACACGGCTCGATACCATCGTAGGGTTTCGGAGAATGGAAAACAAAAAAGTTCTATCGCATACAAACAAACAAGCCAAGATCTATCTACTAGATTGTAGCAACGAGTCGATGGAATAACTTACCCTCGAAGATTCCAAAGTGTTTAACGAGAGCGGATTCTCGTGGGTGATGTAGTCGTACTCTTCCAATCTCAAGATCGTAGACGATCCTTCCCAGGCCAAGGCTCCCAAGCGCCCCAATCGGTCACACTTTCGGACTCGACGAAGACCTTCCTCTCCTTGTTCCAGCAGAAAATGAGGTTGTAGCACTCTCGCGATTCCCAAAGACAACGGCGTGGTACCTAAGTAGAGGGAGATCCCAGGCTTCGCCTTAAGCCGGAGCGAGTATGGTGGAGTATGAGAGAGATCTATTAGTGGTCTAGGGTTTAGACACACCAATTAGAAGGCTCTAATCCGAAGGCTAGGGCAATTAGAAGCTCTAAACCAAAACAGCTCTAAACCGGAGTCTAGGGCTAGGATTTAGATTAGAGGCTAGGAAACTTGTGTGTCTAGAGGAGGAGGCCCTGCCCCTCCTTTTATGGGTGGAGGGGGCCGGCCAAGGGGAGGGAGTCCCTCCCCAAGTCGGCCTTGGGTGGCGCGCCGGCTTGGAGAGGAGGGACTCCTCCCCCAAGTCGGTTTTGCCTCCTCTTGCTTGTTTCCCACAGTTTCTTGTTTTAGCCGTTTGACTTTCAAACTTGCCATTTGACTTTTCTGTTTTAGGATTCAATTTAATCCTTTATTTGGAACAGCAAGAACACTTAGTACATGATGCAATCATCCCAATATGCAATGAAACATTCATGTACCCTTCCTCCCGAGTGCCGACATTCCGGAACCTTCTAGAACATTCCCGATGAAAACACCGGAATCATTTCCGAACTCCGAAACGGGACTTTCCTTATATGAATCTTATTCTCCGGACCATTCCGGATCACCTCGTGATATCCCGGATCCCATCCGAAACTCCGAACAATATTCGGTCTCTTTCTCATAATACCATAACTATTCAAACAACGTCGAATCCTTAAGTGTGTCTCCCTACGGTTCGTTAATTATGCGGACATGATCGAGACACTTCTCCGAATAATAACCAATAGAGGAATATGGAAATTCATATGGCTCCCACATATTTCTACGATTACTTTGCGATCGAATGAACCACTTACATACGATACCAATTTCCCTTTGTCTGACGATAGTTTACTTATCCGAGGTTATGATCGCTTATCTCTCGCATACCTAGTTCAACCTCGTTACCGATAAGTACTCTTTTCTCGCTCCCTGATATGTGATCCCTTGTGAGCCAGTCACATGCTTGCAAGCTAATTGGATGACAGTCCACCGAGAGGGCCCAGAGTATATCTATCCGTCATATGGATGGACAAATCCCACTCTTGATCCATGTGTCTCAACCAAAACTTTCCGAACACTCAATGCCACCTTTATAGCCACCCAGTCACGGTGTGGTGTTTGATGTCATCAAAGCATCCATCCCAAAGGTGATATGCATGATCTCATGGTCGAAGGAATTAGGTTACTATGTATCAGAAAGCATATAGCAATTGAACTATTGAAATGACTTGATCTTTATGATACGCTTATCTATAGGAGTATGTCCACCATATCATTATCCTAAAGATATGATCTTGTTGTTGATAACATCTCAATGTTCATGATAGGGAAACCACAATCATCTATCAACCAACAAGCTAGTGAAGTATAGAGGCTATACTAGGGACTTCAAATTAAGTTTACAAATCACACAAGTATCAATGTTTCCTTGTTAATACTATTATAGCATGAATGTAAACATTTATCATAAACACAAAGATATAATAATAAATACATTTATTATTGCCTCTAGGGCATATCTCCAACAGCTGGCTGATGCTGCCGATGACTAACTCCGCTGAGCCGAACTTGCCGAACTTGGCCGAAATATGTTGTAATTTTATTGCAGGCCGAACTATGTTTACAGTACGTCGAACTCTTCTTAAAAATTTCGCCGAATTTTGGTCTTAAAGTGTTCTGTATTCGTCATATAACGAACTATGCCGAAATTTGGACGAATTTTAGCCGAATTTGAGTGGAAACAGGCGACCCGGGAACTCGGCCTGGGTACGCGAGTGGGAAACTGGGCGTACCCAGGCCGAAAACTTGCGCCGTCCGGCCGAAATTTGGTCTGGATTTCGGCCTGGGTTCGGCCAACGAGTGGAGATGCTCTAACAGGATGCTTGACATGTCTCAAATCACTTGGGACACCAAATAAGATCTCAACTCGCCATACCTTAACAGATAATGGCTATCAAGTACATGACAAAAATATCAGCTCAACTAGGCTAGAGTCAACATGTATAAGGAGAGAGGGACATTGGTTCAAATGATGTCGCTTAAGTATAAACATGGTTCATTCAGTTCAGTTAAGTCTAAATTAGCGAGAAGACCGGTATCCATGAAGTGCGTGTGAAAAAAATAGTGAGAATTTGTTTGTTGAAAAAAATTAGTTGGAAATCTCAAAAAAATAGTACTCCCTAAAAATCGTGGTCGGCATGTCTTAAATCACTTGTTTAGACTTTATCATGTCATGCTAGATGTTGTTTTGACCTTATGCTTAGTGATTATTGTTGTAGCATGACTTGTTCTAAACAATTGAGATTGCTTAATGTGCCTTGAAAGAATCATGTGTTGTTTTAGCATACAAAAGCATAATATTATAGTATTCTCCTTTGATGCTTTGTTTGGACTGACTTGGCACATGCTCACACCATGTTATGACTATGAACCAGTTACATTGGCCTCTATGATCGTTTAGTTTTTGACTCGTGATACCACTTTATGCTTTGATTGATAATGTTTTGTTGCTCTGCATGATTATGGCTATTATTACTCTCTTAGTTGGTCGCTCCTAGTCTTTTGCTAGCCTTCACTTGTATTGAGTAAGTTCTACTCATACATCCAACTCTCAAGAAACCAAGTTATTCCAAAGAGTCCACTATAAATTTCTATACATGGTGTGTTACACCATTTCAAGTATATTCTTGTTTTATCCATCTTCCAAATTAAACTTGTTATGTGAAAATTAGTGATTAAAACTCTCACAAACTTGACAGCACAGATATTTTTCTTGCCCCTAATAAACTTGAATCATTGTGTCATCTATGTTGTATATGCTTGATGCGTGTTGAACGCCCCATTGGGAAACCCCAAGAGCAATGTATGATGCAACACAGCAGCAAGTTTTCCCTTAGTAAGAAACAGAGGTTATCGAACCAGTAGGAGGAAGGAAACATGTAACACCCTCAGAATCGGACCTATGCAAGTTCGGGCAAAATTCACCAAACCCGCATAGAAACGATTCAAAGGTGCCCACCAGGCACTTTCGTGCGGGTGGAAAACGAAGTAATAACATCACACAACAGTAAGAGTCGGGTACCCACAGAACAGATATATATATAACAGCGACTCAAAGAGTCAAGAATACAGATATAATATACAAGATCCAAATCACCTTGAAAACGATAGTGCGTTCAGCTACGGACAAGAAGCAAATGGGGCTAAGAGCCCTGAAGTATAACCAATGGCGTCCATAACCCTGCCCAGGCCAAGCCGGAAGGGTAACCCTGCTAACGACGTCGACCTCAAAACCTGCTTAAACAAAGGTGCCGCAAGGGCAAAGGAAAAAGAAGGAGCCAAGATCGAGGCCAAGACACGGCGAGGCTAGAATTCAGGCGTCCTCGCCTACATAGGTATGGTGGATCGGCGGCAAGAACATGCACTAAACAATCTATAGAGACTCGATACATCGGCGCCAATCGAGAGGGTAAGATAGCCCTATCCGGATCCAACCTGAAGCTAACCCCAAACAAACCCATCCTGGTGTTTCCCCCTCGAGACCAAACGAGGAAGTCAACCGAGGAACTCACACGCTGGCGCTTTACTTATTCAGTTATCGTTGCAGCAGTTACTAGTCAGATTTAGTTAATCGTCCTGATAAAGTAAACAGTGGGCATTTTTACTTAACCATTCCGTTATAGTTGCATCAATTACTAATCAGATACAGATAGCATGAGATGAACCCAAAACCCAGCAGTTGTTGGTACTTTTATTCAGCCATTCCGTTGTAGTTGTAATAATTACTAGTCAGATACATTTGTCGCAAGCGACAACCAAACAAGCAATGGTGGGCAGTATTAATTAGCCATTCCATTATAGTGGAGCTAATTACTAGTCATTATAAGTCAAATTAATAGCAGTAAACTTTAGTTATGCTTGTCTATGATCGAGATACTGTGCTCCAAGTCGTCCATATCCGCGGACACGGCTTTCAGAAAGTTTTACCCGGCCGGGGTGCACCAATAGCAACACACGCTCGATCAACCTCGGAAAAACCAAATCAAAACCCAACGAGGCTTTCACGACTGAACAATCACAGGATTCAGAAATATTTCAGGGGCCACCCTTAGAGTAGAATCAACGGAGTAAGCAAGCTCGGCGGCCTCAAGGTTATGACGGCCAATGTGAACGACTGGGAACCCAAACGGGCTTGTCGACACCGCGAAATCGTGGTCCGATCCTAACAAGCAGTGCACCTCGCACAATCGTAAATAAAGCAAAGAAGCATGGCATAAGTACAGGATCGTAAATAAAACCTCAAACTAGTTTGTGGCCCCAAGAAATAAGAATGAATCAAGCTCGCTCTCAGGGGTCCCATATACCTCTCCGGATGTGGATAGCGCAAATCAAGGAAGGTATCAAGTACTCGGGGTCTTACGGGACACAAGTGGGCGTCGAAACCAAATATTATCTATCACCCACCGATGCCTCTGCTTATTCAATTTTAGTTGTTAAATGTAGTAAAGTGAACAATAAGTAAAACTAGGATCATCTCCAACATCAACATGCGGCAATACATCAAGAATCGTGGCATATGACGACTTAGCAAGACTTGAGCAAGCGACTACGACGCATAAGTCCAACTATCTACCAAACAACATGTAATAGGGTGTCCAAGGCAATATAGGGCTGCAGGGAAATATCACAGGTACGGAAACTAAAGCATCGCAACACAGATAGCAATAGATCAACAGGAAGGAGTAAAGTACTATAAAGTAAGATAGGTAGAAAGGGGGAGATGCTCGCCTGAAAACATTGTCGAAAAGTTCATCCGAAGGTCGGGGCGAAGCTCACATCAACTCAACGGCCTTATCCGCGAAGAAGCAAAACACTAGAATAAACACCGGATGCAATATTTAATACACGGCAGAAGATCGGCATGATGCATGCATGATGGATGGCACGGCAAGGTGCGATGCGATTAGGTCATATTAAGCGGAACCGGGGTCCCGACAATTATTAAATGGTTCAAGTTGTTTAGAACCCCCGCAGTTTAAATGTTGTTATATCAAAGCAAGATAAGATACCGGTTCGCTACACAAATTTAAATGAGGCCAATATGAGACTAGATTTGCCCGCATATGGGCCCCATATTTAATTATTAGGTGAATCGGCATAAGGCCCCCAAACCACAGATATGCATGCAAGATGACAATTAAATGTGCAACAGGTTGTTATCAAATTATAAAATAGGGTATCGAGGAAAAGAGGGGTTCACACATTAGGGGTCTCGACGATCTTGGGGTTTTCCGGGGTTCGGGGTCGGTCTCAGGGTCCAGGGTTCGACGGATCTGGGGTTCGGGGTTCGACGGACGCGTTCTCGGATAGCGGGGTGGATCTTGGCGTTCCGGGAAGCCGGACTTGGTTCGATGTCGGGGCGCATCGGGTCCTTTCGGAGCGGTGTCGTTCTTGTCGTCGGGAAGACCTTGTCGGGTCCCACGGGGTCGATCTTGCCGTTGCGAGGTCTTGGCGGGTCCGCGCCGATTACGTGAGGAGATCATGGCGTCGGTGAGGTCGATCTTGTCGGTTCCACGGTTTTAGTTGTCGGTGTCGGACTCGGCATCCGGGGCGGGTCATGGCGCGTGGGGAGTACTGTCGCATCCGTGTCCGCGAACTTGGCGCCCGGGAAGTACTTGGCGCCTGCGGTGCGGTACTTGTGGTACTGGCGATCTTGGCGTCCTTCCGGTTCGGGTTTGGCGTTCGAGGGAGGTACTTGTCGTTCTCGGGGCGTTCTTGGTGGTCATCGGGTCCGAGTGGCTGTTTTGTCGGTTTCACAACGGAGGCCTTGACGTCCCACGTCGACGATGTTCCGCGACGGTGTACTTGGGTCCCGACTTGGACGGTTGGTGACGGACATGGGCGAGGCGGACGCCGAACGCTCTCGAACTCGGCTGTTCGCGGCGAGGAGGTGGCGAGGTCGACAGGGACACGGCGCCGATCGCACGCAGCGTCTGCGAGGACGGCGCCCGAGAGGCCGAAGACGCTGGGCTGAGCACCGCGGGCGAGGCGAACCGACGACGGCGGGCGGGCGGCGCGCACGCGCCAGAGGCGGTTGGAGGCGGGCCGCGACGGGGCTGCAGCGGGCTTGGGGCGATGGCTCGCGAGGGCCGAGGCGCCGGAGCGGCCACGGCTCTGGCGGCGGACGCCAGGACGCCAGGAGGCTGGCGGCGGCTTGGGCGAGGGCGGTGACGCGCCGGGCGGAGTTTGGGCTCGGGCGACGGGCGTGGAGCTCGCTGGGCGGCGGCCGAGGCGACGGAGGCGAGGCGGCAGCGACGCGCGGCCGGGCCGAGGTGCGCAGGGGCGAGGGCGAGGCAGAGGTTGGAACCGGGCGGGCGGCGCTGACCGGCGTCCGAGGACGCGGAGGCGGGAGGAGAAGCAGATGGCGGCGCGGAGCGTCGGCGGCGGCCAGGGAGGCGGGGTAGTGAGCGAGCGAGGGAGGGTGTCTGCGGCGGTGAAGCGGCGAAGGGAGAGGAGGGAGCGCGGCGGCTGGAGGAGAGGCTGAGCTCAGCGAGCTCGAGGGGAGAAACCGAGAGCGAGGTCAGCGGGCGCGAGGGAGAAGGGCGAGGGCTGGGAGGGCACGCGGAGAGAGGAAGAAAGGGTGAGAGGCGGCAGAACGCGTGAGGGAGGTCAGTGGGCGCGTGGTGGGGAAGGTGCAGGCGAGGCAGGGTGGGGTGGGCCCAGGGCGATGGGGCCGGCTGGAGACTTAGCCTGGGGGAGGCTCGGCCTGGGGAAAGGGGTACCGGGGGAGGGTGGAAGGTGGGACCCGCGGTCCAGGGGGGGGGCTGGCGCGTGAGAGAGGGGCCAGGGGCGGTTTGGCCAGGCGTGCGTGTGCGTGTGAGGAAGGGAAGTGGGGTGGGGACAGGGAGAGGAGAGAGAGGGTGGGGTGAGAGAGGATGGCCAAGCTGATGTGGCGGGTTGGGATTGGTGGGGATTTGGGGAGGGGTGAGGTGGCAGCGTGTGAGTGGCCAGGGTGAGGTGGCCAGCGGGTTGGGGTAGGATATTAGGTAGAAGTAGGATTTAGATGGGGCGGTGCAGGATGGACCGATTTAAAAATCTGGGGCGGTCGTTCGGGTCGGTCTGGCCCGTTCGACTGCCCCGACTAAAAATTAATAAAACTTTTATTTGTTTTAAACGGGCAGGCGTCAACCGATAGCCAAAATAAAATATTCCGGGGACCCGGTGTTCGGTGTTTGAATAAGATGGGGCGGTTGGAAAACAAAACGGGGTTTTCGAAAATAGTTTTGGCAAACAATGCATGATGATGATGATGCAATGCACAAATTTGACGCGATTTTCTAGTAGTGGTTTTGCGGGATGCCACAATTCGACACCACTAACAAGGGATCTCGCCCTCGAGATCCGCCTCATGGTACCGGAAGGAAGGTCGGCGTTCTCTGTCTTCTCGCTTCGTGTAGATCCTCGCGACACCACTAACGAGGGTTCCTTCTTCATCTGGGAGATCGGCGACACCACCAACAAGGGTCGTTGTTCCTGATCGTCGGGAGAACACTCCGGATAAACGAAGGACGGAGTAAAACTGCTGGATCCACTGATTCGACATACAGGAGTGAATGATAAGAGCAGTGGTAGGGTAGCTACTCCATCCCACACTCGAACCATTACTCTGTACACGAATAAGCGGTTTAAGCATCCAACTCTCGGAATTAGACTGAAGATCTTCATAGGCGGTATCCGGAACAAAGATATGATGCCAGCAGAAATCGTATGAAAGACACACTGATTAGGTTCCGCGATGGTTCCATTGGCATGAACAACACGTGCTCAAGGTCGACTCCAACTTCATCAAAGCTCGTCCTTCTCATATGTTTTTCAACGACACTGATATCCAGCAAGGAACACATAGGGATACAGATCTCAAGAACAAAAGATCGGATGAAGGCACAATGTACAGCAGATTGATTCGATCTTAGCACCTCCGTATAAAAGGAAGAAAGCGAAACCTCGAAGGTACGAACCCAACCGCGAGAAATCTGGACTCAAGAAAGAGACGAGCGGATTCAAAACACGAGGGGTAAGAGGAACAAATAGGGTAAGGAGTAAAGTCGCACCTAATCGTAACTATCCAACCGATTTTCAAAATAGTTTTGACTCTACTTCGCCGTTAGCTAGGTTATCCTACAGGCTGGACTTGTGGGTATCGCAACGCCGAGCTCGATACCACTCAGTAACACCCTCGAGATCGGACCTATGCAAGTTCGGGCAAAATTCACCAAACCCGCATAGAAACGATTCAAAGGTGCACCAGCACTTTCGTAAGGTGGAAAACGGTAATAACATCACACAACAAGAAGAGTCGGGTACCCACAGCGAGATATATATAAATGACTCAAAGAGTCAAGAATAGATATAATATACAAGATCCAAATCACCTTGAAAACGAGATAGTGCTCATTTCGTACAAAGAAGCAAATGGGGCTAAGAGCCTCAAGTATAACCAATGGCGCCCATAACCCCGCCAAAGCCGGAAGGGTAACCCCGCTAACGACGTCGACCTCAAAACCTGCTTAAACAAAAAGGGTGCCGCAAAGGGCAAAGGAAAAAGAAGGAGCGTCGATCGAGGCCAAGACAGCGAGGCTAGAATTCGGCGGTCCTCGCCTACATAGGTATGGTGGATCGAGCTGCAGCAACATGCACTAAACAATCTATAGAGACTCGATACATCAAGCGCCAATCGAGGGGTAAGATAGCCCTATCCGGATCCAACCTGAAGCTAACCCCAAACAAACCCATCCTGGTGTTTCCCCCTCGAGACCAAACGAGGAAGTCAACCGAGGAACTCACACAGTTGGCAGTTTTACTTATTCAGTTATCGTTGCAGCAGTTACTAGTCAGATTTAGTTAATCGTCCTGATAAAGTAAACAGTGGGCATTTTTACTTAACCATTCCGTTATAGTTGCATCAATTACTAATCAGATACAGATAGCATGAGATGAACCCAAAACCCAGCAGTTGTTGGTACTTTTATTCAGCCATTCCGTTGTAGTTGTAATAATTACTAGTCAGATACATTTGTCGCAAGCGACAACCAAACAAGCAATGGTGGGCAGTATTAATTAGCCATTCCATTATAGTGGAGCTAATTACTAGTCATTATAAGTCAAATTAATAGCAAGAACTTTAGTTATGCTTGTCTATGATCGAGATATCAGCTCCAAGTCGTCCATATCCGCGACACGGCTTTGAGAAAGTTTTACCCGCCGGGTGCACCAATAGCAACACACGCCGATCAACCTCGAAAACCAAATCAAAACCCAACGAGGCTTTCACGATCGAACAATCACAGATTCAGAAATATTTCAGGGCCACCCTTAGAGTAGAATCCGAACGGAGTAAGCAAGCTCGAGGCGGCCTCAAGGTTTATGACGGCCGTGAACGATCGGGAACCCCAAACGGGCTTGTCGACACCGCGAAATCGTGGTCCGATCCTAAAGATCAGACAAAGTGCACTCGCACAATCGTAAATAAAGCGATAAAGCATGGCATAAGTACAGGATCGTAAATAAAACCTCAAACTAGTTTGTGGCCCCAAGAAATAAGAATGAATCAAGCTCGCTCGGGGGTCCCATATACCTCCCGGATGTGGATAGCGCAAATCAAGGAACAGGTATCAAGTACTCGGTCTTACGGACACAAGTGCTCGTAAACCAAATATTATCTATCACCCACCGATGCCTCTGCTTATTCAATTTTAGTTGTTAAACAGAAAGTAAAGTGAACAATAAGTAAAACTAGGATCATCTCCAACATCAACATGCGGCAATACATCAGCAACTGTGGCATATGACGACTCGCAACAGCACTTGAGCAAGCGACTACGACGCGCAAGTCCAACTATCTACCAAACAACATGTAATAGGGTGTGTCCAAGGCAATATAGGGCTGCAGGGAAATATCACAGGTACGGAAACTAAAGCATCGCAACACAGATAGCAATAGATCAACAGGAAGGAGTAAATTACTATAAAGTAAGATAGGTAGAAAGGGGGAGATGCTCGCCTGAAAACATTGTCGAAAAGTTCATCCGAAGATCGGGGCGAAGCTCACATCAACTCAACGGCCTTATCCGCGAAGAAGCAAAACACTAGAAGAAACACCGGATGCAACATTTAATACACGGCAGAAGATCGGCATGATGCATGCATGATGGATGGCACGGCAAGGTGCGATGCGATTAGGTCATATTAAGCGGAACCGGGGTCCCGACAATTATTAAATGGTTCAAGTTGTTTAGAACCCCCGCAGTTTAAATGTTGTTATATCAAAGCAAGATAAGATACCGGTTCGCTACACAAATTTAAATGAGGCCAATATGAGACTAGATTTGCCCGCATATGGGCCCCATATTTAATTATTAGGTGAATCGGCATAAGGCCCCCAAACCACAGATATGCATGCAAGATGACAATTAAATGTGCAACAGGTTGTTATCAAATTATAAAATAGGGTATCGAGGAAAAGAGGGGTTCACACATTAGGGGTCTCGACGATCTTGGGGTTTTCCGGGGTCGGTCTCAGGGTCCAGGGTTCGACGGATCTGGGGTTCGGGGTTCGACGGACGCGTTCTCGGATAGCGGGGTGGATCTTGGCGTTCCGGGAAGCCGGACTTGGTTCGATGTCGGGGCGCATCGGGTCCTTTCGGGGCGGTGTCGTTCTTGTCGTCGGGAAGACCTTGTCGGGTCCCACGGGGTCGATCTTGCCGTTGCGAGGTCTTGGCGGGTCCGCGCTTCGGATTACGTGAGGGAGATCATGGCGTCGGTGAGGTCGATCTTGTCGGTTCCACGGTTTTAGTTGTCGGTGTCGGACTCGGCATCCGGGGGCGTCGGGTCATGGCGTCTGTGGGGGAGTACCTGTCGTGGTGGTATCACGGCATATGCCATGGGTAGGCTAAAGTTGGGGCCGATGGACGTGGAGGAATCCGGGGAGGGATGATGCAGTGAAGACCGCACTCGTATGTACAAAGAGAAATACAATGTATATTGGATTGAAGCTGTGATAACACCTCCTTCTATACATCTAATCTCTTATAATCTTGCCATGCTTGTGGCTACAATCATGCTGCTGAGTCAGATCTCCTATCCTTCTATCTAGATCTCTATGAGAGTGGAGGAAAAGGAAGAAAGGGAGCCCTAGTGAGCGAGAGGGAGGAGCCCTTGGGGCCTCCCGAACGATCCCCCGGTGCTCCTTATAAAGGGAGCCAGGGACTAATCTTGCTCCCTACGATTGGTATCTAGATGGCATATTCGGCATCTTCAAGATGCTCAGATATGCCTTGGCATCTTTGGAGATGCCAGGAATATTCCCTAGCCTCTTGTTAGATGCCATTGGCATATTCCATACATCATGTGCCAGTCTGAGCAGGTGGGCTCCCAAGACTGGCACAACACTTGTTGGTCTTGTCTTGATCTGATGGAGTATTCTGGTGGAGACCGTGGGGCGCTTGGAGGTGAATAGCAGGGCGTCTAGATCGTTGCTACTCGGCCCAAGAGCTCAGAGCGTAGTGGAAATTTGGTCAGGGAAGGAGTTAATTCGGCCTGGGGTGACAAGGCAGCCAAACTACCAAGGCCCAAATTGTTCCCTCTTTAGTCGGCCCGGAGTGGCAGGGGCCCAGCCGGGTTGAGCAGCGGCCCAGCCGGGATTGTGCTCGTTCGAATTGGAGGGGAGAGCCCGCGGTGGGCCGAGATGACCGAGGTCGGCCCACCCGGGGGAGGCACTTGGGCTGGTGAAGTTTGCGTGGGCGAAGGATCCCAGGTGGGCCGGCCCACCCGGGGGAAGCAATCGAGGCAGGGGGATCGACGCTCGCGGGTACTTCGGCGCGAGGAGGAGGCGGTGCTGTGGTTCGAGCGACGTGGCGAGGGAGCGTGCTTGGTTTGACCCGTGGTGAGCCGAATAAGCCCTTCGTCGGCCCACCCGGGGGAGGAGACCTCGGCTCCTATTGTTTAATTCGGCCCAGATTTCTGGTTTGGCTAGGGAGGAGCTTGATTCGGCCCAAGGGTGTTTTAGCCAGGCCGACTTCTACATAATTCACTGGCGGTGTTCTTTTCCTTTATCTTTTTCTGCCTATCTTTTGTACTCACATTGAATATCATTTTCTTACATATGTATTTTATATACTTGCTTAATTCATCAACTCTGGGGTACCCGGGGGTACACCTCCGACATTAGTCCCTGAGGCCATGTGGGATTCGTAGAATCGTTCATGGGCTTTAAATCTAAATATCCCCAGAGTTGTTTTCTGACATACAACTTCTTTGTCATTTATTTCTTGGTCGCATAATCCCTTTGGGAAATTCTGTGACTTTGTCCTTCTTGGGCTCTGCTCATAACCTTTCTGGGTAGGTTGCTTGACTTCTGGCCCTCTTGGGCTCTGGTCATAACCCCTTTGGGTGAGTTTCTGGACTCCTGGCCTTCATGACCACTGGTCATAACCCCTTTGGGTAAGTTTCTAGACTTCTGGCCATCATGGGCACTGGTCATAACCCTTTTTGGTAAGTTTCTGGACCTCTGGCCATCATGGGCACTGGTCATAACCCTTTTTGGTAAGTTTCTGGACCTCTGGCCATCATGGTCACTGGTCATAACCCCTTTGGGTAAGTTTCTAGACTTCTGGCCATCATGGGCACTGGTCATAACCCTTTTTGGTAAGTTTCTGGACTTCGCCATGGGCACCGTCATAATCCTTTGGGTAAGTTTCTAGACTTGCCATCATGGCACCGGTCATAACCCTTTTGGTAAGTTTCGACTTCGCCATCATGGGCACTGGTCATAACCCCTTTGGGTAAGTTTCTAGACTTCTGGCCATCATGGGCACTGGTCATAATCCCCTTGGGTAAGTTTCTAGACTTCTGGCCATCATGGGCACTGGTCATAACCCTTTTTGGTAAGTTTCTGGACTTCTGGCCATCATGGGCACTGGTCATAACCCCTTTGGGTAAGTTTCTAGACTTCTGGCCATCATGGGCACTGGTCATAACCCCTTTGGGTAAGTTATGAATTCTGGCCTTCTTGGGCACTGCTCTTTTAACCTCTTTGGGTAAGTTATGAGTTCTGGCCTTCTTGGGCACTGCTCTTTTAACCCCTTCGGGTAAGTTTCGAGTTCTGGCCTTATTGGGCACTGCTCCTTTAACCTCTTCGGGTAAGTTATGAGTTCCGGCCTTCTTGGGCACTGCTCTTTTAACCTCTTCGGGTAAGCTATGAGTTCTGGCCTTCTTGGGCACTGCTCTTTTAACCTCATTGGGTAAGTTATGAGTTCTGGCCTTCTTGGGCACTGCTCTTTTAACCTCTTCGGGTAAGTTATTACCCTGGTCATCTGATCTCAAAGCCGAGTTACTTTATTCAAAATTGACTTTACGTCTTAAGTCTGAGTCATCTGACTTAAATCCGAGTTTACTCATCCTAAATCCGAGTTACTTTACTCAATTTTGACTTGCATCCCGAATCTGAGTCTTCTGACTCAAATCCGAGTTAACTCATCCAAAATCCGAGTTACTTTACTCGATTTTGGCTTGCATCCCGAATCTGAGTCTTATGACTCAAATCCGAGTTAACTCATCCAAAATCCGAGTTACTTTACTCAACTTTGGCTTGCATCCCGAATCTGAGTTATATGACTCAGATCCGAGTTAACTCATCCAAAATCCGAGTTACTTTACTCGATTTTGGCTTGCATCGAATCAGTCTTGACTCAAATCCGAGTTAACTCAACCAAAATCCGAGTTAACTCAACTCAAATCCGAGTTAACTCGACTCAAATCCGAGTTACTTTACTCAAAATTGACTTTATGTCTTAAGTATGAGTCACCTGACTCAAATCCGAGTTAACTCAACCCAAATCCGAGTTAACTCAACTCAAATCCGAGTTACTTTACTCCAAATTGACTTTATGTCCTAAGTCTGAGTCATCTGACTCAACTCCGAGTTAACTCAACTCAAATCCGAGTTACTTTACTCAAAATTGACTTTATGTCTTAAGTCTGAGTCATCTGACCCAAATCCGAGTTAACTCAACCAAAATCCGAGTTAACTCAACTCAAATCCGAGTTACTTTACTCAAAATTGACTTTATGTCTTAAGTCTGAGTCATCCGACCCAAATCCGAGTTAACTCAACTCAAATCCGAGTTACTTTACTCAAAATTGACTTTATGTCTTAAGTCTGAGTCATCCGACCCAAATCCGAGTTAACTCAACTCAAATCCGAGTTACTTTACTCAAAATTGACTTTATGTCTTAAGTCTGAGTCATCTGACTCAAATCCGAGTTAACTCAACCAAAATCCGAGTTAACTCAACTCAAATCCGAGTTAACTCAACTCAAATCCGAGTTACTTTACTCAAAATTGACTTTATGTCTTAAGTATGAGTCACCTGACTCAAATCCGAGTTAACTCAACCCAACCGAAGTTAACTCAACTCAACCGAAGTTACTTTGCTCGCCATGATATAGCTTGATTTGGCGTGATGACGATAATTTGTCTTTGATACGGATCCGAGATATAGATCCGAGATTAAGCTTTGGGATATGATAATGGGGCTAACCGCTGAGAGATCTGATTCGAGATGTAGATATGAGATATAGATTCGAGATATGATAAGCTGGCCAATAGTCACCCGAGATATGGGATAATCAGGCAAGATGGTGAGATATCACTCCGAGTCATAACATAACCTGGCAATCTGGTGAACTAAATAAAGCTTCGGCCTGAATTAGAGATATGATTAGTACGCCGAGTTTGAATACCAATCCGAATTATAAAGTACCCTGGCAAGCTGGTACTTTCAGCATACTTGGAGAAGTGTTTGGGTGAGTCTTGCTAGGTCATACTTGCTCTGCTGAGTTACTCGGTACTTACAGTAAGCTTGGAGTAGTGCTTGAGTCCTTCTTGCTGAGCCTTACCTGGTGAAGCTGAATGAGCCCTGTGAGGAAGAAATCGACGAAGATGTTCCCGTCCGGATAGAAACCCAACCAACGCCACTAGAAGGCCCCACGGTGGGCGCCAAATGTCGTGGTGGTATCACGGCATATGCCATGGGTAGGCTAAAGTTGGGGCCGATGGACGTGGAGGAATCCGGGGAGGGATGATGCAGTGAAGACCGCACTCGTATGTACAAAGAGAAATACAATGTATATTGGATTGAAGCTGTGATAACACCTCCTTCTATACATCTAATCTCTTATAATCTTGCCATGCTTGTGGCTACAATCATGCTCCTGGAGCTGTATCTCCTATCCTTCTATCTAGATCTCTATGAGAGTGGAGGAAAAGGAAGAAGGGAGCTCCTAGTGAGCGGAGAGAGGAGCCCTTGGGGCCTCCCCTGACCCATCCCCGTGCTCCTTATAAAGGGGAGCCCAGGGGACTAATCTTGCTCCCTACGATTGGTATCTAGATGGCATATTCCGGGCATCTTCCGAAGATGCTCAGCATATGCCTTGGCATCTTTGGAGATGCCAGGAATATTCCCTAGCCTCTTGTTAGATGCCATTGGCATATTCCATACATCATGTGCCAGTCTGAGCAGGTGGGCTCCCAAGACTGGCACAACACTTGTTGGTCTTGTCTTGATCTGATGGAGTATTCTGGTGGAGACCGTGGGGCGCTTGGAGGTGAATAGCAGGGCGTCTAGATCGTTGCTACTCGGCCCAAGAGCTCAGAGCGTAGTGGAAATTTGGTCAGGGAAGGAGTTAATTCGGCCTGGGGTGACAAGGCAGCCCAGCCAAACTACCAAGGCCCAGCCGGGTTCCCTCTTTAGTCGGCCCGGAGTGGCAGGGGCCCAGCCGGGTTGAGCAGCGGCCCAGCCGGGATTGTGCTCGTTCGAATTGGAGGGGAGAGCCCGCGGTGGGCCGAGATGACCGAGGTCGGCCCACCCGGGGGAGGCACTTGGGCTGGTGAAGTTTGCCTGCGTGGAGCAGAAGGATCCCATGGTGGGCGTATCCGCCCACCCGGGAAGCACCGAGGGGATCGACGCCGCGGGTACTTGCTGGCGAGGAGGAGGCGTGTGGTTCGGCGGCGAGGAGCGTGCTTGGTTTGACCTGGTGAGCGAATAAGCCCTTCGTCGGCCCACCCGGGGGAGGAGACCTCGGCTCCTATTGTTTAATTCGGCCCAGATTTCTGGTTTGGCTAGGGAGGAGCTTGATTCGGCCCAAGGGTGTTTTAGCCAGGCCGACTTCTACATAATTCGGCCTGGCAGGTTCTTTTCCTTTATCTTTTTCTGCCTATCTTTTGTACTCACATTGAATATCATTTTCTTACATATGTATTTTATATACTTGCTTAATTCATCAACTCTGGGGTACCCGGGGGTACACCTCCGACAGTACCTGTCGCATCCGTGTCCGCGAACTTGGCGTTCCGGGGGAAGTACTTGGCGCCCGGGGTGCGGTACTTGTGGTACAGGTGGCGATCTTGGCGTCCTTCCGGTTCGGGTTTGGCGTTCGAGGGAGGTACTAGACGTTCTCGGGGCGTTCTTGGTGGTCATCGGGTCCGAGTGGCTGTTTTGTCGGTTTCATAACGGAGGCCTTGACGTCCCACGTCGACGATGTTCCGCGACGGTGTACTTGGGTCCCGACTTGGACGGTTGGTGACGGACATGGGCGAGGCGGACGCCGGGAACGCTCTCAGGCTCGCTGCTGTTCGCGGCAGAAGGAGGTGGCGAGGTCGACAGGGGACACGGCGCTGCATCGGGCACGCAGGCGTCTGCGAGGGCGGCGGCCCGAGAGGCGCCCGGGAAGACGCGGGTGGCTCAGCGGCGGAGCACCGCGGGCGCGAGGCGAACCGACGACGGCGGCGGGCGGGAGCGAGGCGCACGCGCCGTGAGGCGGTTGGAGGCGGGCCGGGCGACGGGCAGGCGGGCTTGGGGACGATGGCTCGGGCGAGACGGGCGCCGGACGGGCAGCTCCTCGGCGCGGCGGGACGCCGGACGCCGCCAGGCTGGGTCGAGGCTACAGGCGGCTGGGCGGAGGGCGGCGGTGACGCTGCCGGGCGAGGCTGGGCCGGCGACGGGCGTGGAGCTCTGCTTGGCGGCCGAGGCGACCGGAGGCGAGACGGCGCAGGCGACGCGCTGCCGCCGAGGTGCGCAGGGGCGAGCGAGGCAGAGGTTGGAACGGGCGGGCGCTGACCAAGGCCCGAGGACGCGGAGGCGGGAGGAGAAGCAGATGGCGGCGCGGAGCGTCGGCGGCGGCCAGGGAGGCGGGGTAGTGAGCGAGCGAGGGAGGGTGTCTGCGGCGGGGTGAAGCGGCGGCGAAGGGGAGAGGAGAAGGGGAGCGGCGGCGGGCTGCTGGGAGGAGAGGGCCAGGCTCAGGCGAGCTCGAGGGGGAGAAACCGGAGGGGAGCGAGGTCGCTGCGGGCGCGAGGGAGGCGGAGCAGGCTGGGAGAGAGAACGGCGGCGCGCGCGAGGGTGGGGAGGGCTCGCCGGCGACGGCGGCGCCGGAGAGGAGGAAGAAAGGGTGAGAGGCGGCAGAACGCGTGAGGGAGGGTGCGGGGTCGCGTGGGCGTGGGAAGGTGCAGGCAGGCGGGGTGGTGGGCTGGCAGGTGGGCCCAGGCGATGGGGCCACTGAGACTTAGCCTGGGGGAGGCTCGGCCTGGGGAAAGGGGTACCGGGAGGGTGGAAGGTGGGACCATGGTCCAGTGGGGTCACAGGAGAGAGGGGCCAGCGGTTTGGCGTGCGTGTGCGTGTGAGGAAGGGAAGTGGGGTGGGGACAGGAGAGGAGAGAGAGGGGTGAGAGAGGATGGCCAAGCTGATGTGGCGGGTTGGGATTGGGGATTTGGGGAGGGTGAGGTGGCAGGTGTGAGTGCTGTGGTGAGGTGGCCAGGGTTGGGGTAGGATATTAGGTAGAAGTAGGATTTAGATGGGGCGTGCAGATGGACCGATTTAAAATCTGGGCGTCGTCGGTCTGCCTGCTCGACGCCCGACTAAAATTAATAAAACTTTTATTTGTTTTAAACGCAGGCGAAACCGATAGCCAAAATAAAATATTCCGGGGACCCGGTGTTCGGTGTTTGAATAAGATGGGGCGGTTGGAAAACAAAACGGGGTTTTCGAAAATAGTTTTGGCAAACAATGCATGATGATGATGATGCAATGCACAAATTTGACGCGATTTTCTAGTAGTGGTTTTGCGGGATGCCACAAAACACCTCAAAGGTGTTGCAAGCAACGTGGAAACCTGCACAACACAAACTCAAGACTTTGTCCCAACTAACAGTGAGGTTGTCAATCTCATCGGTTGCTGTAACAAAGGATTAACTGTATGGTGTGGAAGATGATGATGGTTTGCAGCAAGTAAATAGTAACAATGGAAGATGTATCAATGGTAAAGATTGGACAGGGGTCTATAGTTCACTAGAGGTGTTCTTCTTAGATAAACAAACATGGCATGCTGGGTAAACAAATTACAGCAGGGCAATTGACAGAACTGAGCAAGGAATAACAATGCAATACTAGACAAAAAAGATCCTATGAGATTCGATTGGGTAATACAACAAGATACATAGACCGCCATCCAATTGCATCTATGACTAGAAGTCCACCTTCAGGTTATCATCTGAACCCCCTCCGCTATTAAGTTGCAAGCAACAGACAACTGCTTTAAGCAAAGTGTGTAAGGTAAACAATCCACTTGTTCCATAAACAAGAGACCATTGTTTTCTTCCTGGTGGCAACAATACATCTACAACCGAAGAGATTTCTGTCACTTCCCTTAGAAACTAGAGACATGAACCCACTATCGAGCATAAATACCTCCTCTTGGAGTCACTAGCAACTACTTGGCCAAGATAGCTACTAACAACGGAGAGCATGCAAGATCACAAACAACACATACATGATAGAATCAAATAGACAAAACCATTAATCAATATGACATAGTAATCTCAATATCCATCGGATCCCCACAAACACAACATGCATGATTACAAATAGATTAGATCTTGATCATGAATGGAGCTCACAAGATCTATACATGAAAGCACAAAGGAGGAGACACAACCATCTAGCTACTACATGGACCCGTAGTCCAAGGTGGAACTACTCATGCTTCATACCAGAGGCTGGCATGATGAAGAAGAAGGCCTTCGAGATGATCTCCCCTCCGGCAGGGTGCTAGGAAGAGCTTCAGATCCCCCCGATCTAGGGACGATGGTGGCGGCGACTACAGACAATTTCGTGGAGTTTTGATCGAGTGCCTAGGGTTTCCGCATCGGGGGCTTTTTATAAGCGAAGAGGCGAGGCAGGGGGCCACCAGGGCGGCTGCACCCCCTAGGCGCGGGTTGGGCCCACCCGTGCGGCTAGGGTGTGTGGCCCCCTGGTGAGCCTCCTCCGTCTCGTATTCTGGCTTCGTGTTGCCCACGGTAAAATATTGACTTTGGCTTTTGTCCTGCCAATTCCGAGAATATTGATTTTCTGCCTTTCTGGAACCAAAAACAGAAGAAAACAGGCAACTGTCACTGTGACAACTTATTAATAGGTTAGTACCAGAAAACATGTGATGAGCACCTCAAAGTATGGACAAAGCAAAGCAAAGTAGATAGTAAACAAGCATGGAGCATAAAAAATTATAGATACGTTTCCGACGTATCAAGCATCCCCAAGCTTAACTCCTGCTCGTCCTCGAGTAGGTAAGTGATAAAAAGAATAATTTTTGAGGTGACATGCACCATCAAAATCAAGATCAAACCATTTGCAAGCATTGAAAGTTGGGATAAAAGAACTCTAAACATGTGCATGAAAAATGGAGTTCTAACAGTAAGACAAAGTAACTATGCATGCAACCTGAAAGGTTACAAACAAAGATCATGAATAACATGCATTCAAAAAAGTTTGTTTGTTTCACATACAGAAAATATGGCATAGTGGCATTCAGCTTGTCCCTCATAGAGTACCAAATAGATGCATAGGACACCTTCAAAGTTCATAAGAGTGACTAGATACAAATAGCACAATAACAGGCAATATCAACAATATGCATCAATCAATAAGTTTTGGGACACTGCACATAGAACTAAGAATGACAACTATGCTCTCTTAACTGGTGCCTAAAGGTAGAAGGTGGAGACTCAATATAATAATAGAAGAAAGACCCTTCATAAAGGGAAGCAGGGATTTCAAGTTTCAAAAAGAGCTTCCAAAAATTATGGTACTGGTTAGCTTTCAACCCTCATTGCCCCTATCATAAGCATCTTGAAGTGGTTAAGGTTAAAGTGAACAAACTATGGAGTATATGCTTGATAAAGTATAAGTTGGCAATCTCATGTCCCTTGAATACGAGGGCCGCACCTCATGCTACTCAACTTTGGTCACGTGTAAGTTCTTGGCATAGTAAGTATATGTGTATCATAGAGAACCGCCAACGGGGTACCCCTTCCATATGGTACAGGAGCTTTCCCATAATCAAAATGACAAGGCAAGCAGACAATGAGCATCTCAACAATCTTTTTATTTGCTATTTGCATAGCTTTTTATTGAGTATGCTTCACAGATTGCTCATTATGGTGATGTTGCAAGTTTCCACCATGATTATGCATGGCTTAGGCTAGCGGCCCAGGCGTTTCTCTAACACAAAATACATAACTCCATGGACTTACAAACTCCCTTTTTATTTCACACTGGCGACATCCATAGACAAAAGAGCATGATATCAACTGTGTACAAAGTACAAGTGCAATGTTGAAAACATTACCCATGAAAACATGGTTCTGCTAATTCCAACGTATAAGTGCAAGCATATACAACAACATGACACAATGGTTCAAGTTTATTAGGGGCAAGGAATATAAAGTGTGCCATCAAGTTTGTGAGGGCTTTAATCACTAAATTTTCACATAACAAAATACTTTTTAATTGGAAGATAGCTGAAAACAAGAATATACTTGGAATGGTGTAACACACCATGCATAGGAGTTTATAATGGACACTTTGGAATAACTAGTTTTTTTGGGAGTTGGAAGTATGAGTAGAACTTACTCATACAAGCGGAGGCTAGCAAAAGACTGAGAGCAACCAACTAAGAGAGCAATAATGACCATAATCATGTATAGCGATAAAACATTACTAATCAAAGCATAGAGTGGTATTACAAGTCAAGGACTAAATGATCATAGAAGACATAGTGACTTGTTCATAGTCATAACATGGTGTGAGCATGTACCAAGTCAACCCAAACAAAGCATCAAAGAAGAATACCATAATACCATGCTTTTGCATGCTAAAACAACGCATAATTTCTTCAAGGCACACTAAGCAATTCCAATTGTTTGGAACAAGTCATGCTACATAAATAATCACCAAGCATAAGGTCAAAAACACCTATCATGACATGCTAAAGTCTAAGTCACAGTCAATGCAAGCTCCTCTTGAACTTTTAAGAAAAAAATTCTACTTCTTTCCAACACCAATCAACTTATTTGAAACAACACAGCGAGAACGGGGGTCCAAACTACTTTACTCAAGCAAACTAAACAAACTAATCAAAGCAAACAAAAACTAAGACGCTCCAAGAATAACACAATAGTGCATGAAACAATTAAAAAAAGTGTCTAGAAAGACTTGAGCTTTTTCTTGATGAAGAAGGGTATGCCTTGGGCATCTCCAAGCTTTGACGCTTGTACCTCTTGGATATTTCTTGGGGTGACACCGCGGTGGCATCCCCAAGCTTGAGATTTTGTCCATTCTTCATCTCATTACATCATTCTCCCTCTACACCTGAAATTTTTCTTCATAACAAAACTTCACACAATCTCCATTAGCAACATTAGTGTATTAAAAAGATAATAGACCTTTGGATTTAGCTTTAGAACAGAAATTTTTTCACTAAAAACACAAGCTACTGTAGCAACTCTTTCAAAAAGCTCAATTTCCCAAAAAAGAACCCAAAAAGGAATCAATAAGAAGCAAATGCAAATAGTGGCAGAAATCTATCAAAACAGACTAGCAGGTAGAAACCGATTTTTTCGAAGACCTTTTGTTGCTAAAATAAAAAAGTGTTTAACTAATGAAAGTTAGCTAACATACTGGGGGATTTATTTGTAAATTTTCATCTCAATCTGATTTACAGAGACTCCTTACGAATTTTTATGGTGGAGGACAGAAATTTGTTTCAGGACAGCAACTCCCCAAATCTTACTTCCCTCTCATTAGAGGTCATTCTTGGCACAAAAAGCAAACAAAAAGGATAAGGAGAGGTCATTACTGAAGTAATAAATTCCAAGACTCAAGTAAACTATTGGTTTATCTCCCAATAAGTACTTTTCTTTAACGCCTTTAAGTTAGGCACAAGAAGCAAGAAATCAAGTATTTTCAAATGAAGAAGCATTAACATCAAACCTTGCTTTCAAAGGAGGATCAAAAATCAATTTTTCTCTCCTCATAGGGAAGTTTTCAATACCTTTCTTGAATGGAAATTGATATTTAATGATGACTTCTTTCAAATCAATGATGGCACCAACAATTCTAAGAAAGGGTCTTCCCAAAGTAATAGGAAAAGAAACATTGTATTCAACATCCAAAACATAGAAATCAACAGGGACATAAGCATTTTTAACCATAATGAGAACATCATTAATACTCCCTATGAGTTTCTTCTTAGTATTATCATTAAGTGGGACATCCAAATAACAAGCTTTTAGAGGTGGCAAATCAAGCATTTTATAAATCTTCCTAGGCATAATAGACACTAGAACCAAGATCACATGAAGCTTTGAGATCAAAGTCATTCACTTGTATATTAATAATGGGTTTCCAAATATCTTCTACTTTTCTATAGAAGCTTTGTGTTTTAACTTCTCTTCCTTAATCTTAACAAGAGCATCTGTAATATATTTGGTGAAAGCAACATGCATATCACTCAAGGTTGGAAAAGCGCTAGGCAGTAGGCGAGCGGTGACCCTCCGCCTAGCGCCTAGCCTGCTTAGGCGTAGCCTAGGCATGCTTAGGAGTTTTGTCATGTTTGAACCACTTAATGAAACATTTCAGTTTTTCTAGAATATGGTGTTATTGATTTTTGTTGATATTTCCTTTAATTACCCAAAACGTTCAATATTAACACTAGTTAGTATTTTCCAAACGACATACAAGTTCTTAATTGGTACGAGATGTGTCCTGGCATGTTCTACAGACGTTGTCATAAAAAGGAAAACTGAGATTGTGAAAAAATTATTTGTACTCTAATCAGATCACACAAATCAGAACATAGTCCCACACAAGCATATAATCTAGTAGTATAATTATAAATGTGGAAAGCAAGCCTCATGCACACGGTGGTACTTCCATGCGGAGCTGACATTAACTTGCTAGTATTAACATGTAAGATGTATATTAGCTCCTTGACGCCATATACACTAAGGACGAAAGGAAAAATTCACACATGTTCACTCATAACAATTCGACACATAAAAGAGAGATAAGACACAAATTAAGTACTTGACAAAGTAAACTCGTGCACTAGAATGTCATCACATCTGCATCCTCCTCCAAAGGCATCTCTTCCTCATCATCAAACTCCTCTACTTCAGAATCAAATTCCTCAGCTTCATATAGCTGTCTTAGTCTTTCACTTCGGCGTGGCTCAGTTTGTTCAGCGACTTCCATTGGTATCCCTGTTGTACTATCCATCTCTTCTTCATCCTCGTCCCTATAGATGACCAGAGCACAATCATCTCCTCCCTCGAAAATAAAACCTTGAGCTTCAGTAGTTTCAGTAGAAAATAGGACATCATCAATCTTCCTTTGCTTGATCATCTGTTTCTTGGCCATCATTCTTGAAATAAATTGTATGAAATATAGATCGTCTAGGCGTTTTGTAGTTAGCCTATTTCTTTTCTTTGTATAAATCTATAACAGGAAAAACATGAGAATATTAACTTAATGTGCTTGGCATATTGGAATATGAGATTAGAGAGTGAGCGGACTAACATTTTCAAAGGTACTCCAATTCCTTTCACAAGCTGAAGCACTTGAGGTCAATGAGAGGATTCTCATAGCCATCCTCTGTAGAGTTGGCACCTCATTTCCATAGAGCCTCCACCAAGATGCTAGGAATAAGAACACAGAAAAATAATCAAGCAAACATAGCAAAGGGAAAGCTTTAAATTTTTAATTTATATATTGCATAGAGTGGTATCCGCATAATCTCAATGCATACCTGCATTATAATCAAAGTTTTGGCAAGTCCTCGCAAGCTTTTTTGCAAAGGATCCTTCTCTATTCTGGAATTTCCTCAATACCACATTGACAGTTTGATCTTGCTTGGAATCATCACCATGATAAAAGGTCTCCACGCAATTTATGAACCCTTCAGTTATTGTTCCATCATCAAATATGTTAGTATCAGCATAACTATAGTAGGGATTGAGTAAGTATGCAGCCAAGTGCAATGGAGAATCAAGTCGATCTTTCATCTTCTTCTCAATTACATCAATCACATCTTTGTAACGGGACGCCACATTGCCATATACTTCCTTGATATCCTTCTTTGTCTTAACTATTTCTCCATACACAAAACCCATAGAGGGCTTGACATCACCATCAACCAACAGAAGGACTTTTACCAAAGGCTCAAATAAATTCAAACAAAGCTTCACATCTTTTCAAAAAGCTACACTCATAATCATGGATGTTGCTGCATTTCCCTTTTTTGATTTAACTTCTCTTAAACTTTCCCATCTACTGTCAACCACCATCTTTCTAAGCTGGTCCTTCTTGTCGAGAAGGCTTTCCAAAGTTAGGAAAGCAGAAACAAATCTAGTGACCCTGGCCTTATGATTTCTTTCCCTGAAGAGAAGTGCATCATGCAGTCCAAGATCCTTGTGTGCCCATAAAAAAATGGTAAATGAATTTGCTTTGTCAAGTACCTTCATGAACCTTGGAAGGTTTCCAATTCCTTGCAGCATCAAATTAATGGCGTGCATAACACAAGAGCTCTAGAACATGTTTGGCCTCTTCTCCAACAATAGCTTCTTTGCTCCCATATTGTTTGAGGCATTGTCAGTCACTACTTGCACCACATGTTCAGGGCCTATTTCCTCAATTCCTTCATCCACTAGTTCAAAAATCACTTCACTTGTGTGTGATACAGCTGACATCTCCTTTGACTTGATAAAACTTGATCCATCGACACAGTTTATGCACAAATTCATTATGCTTCTCCTCTTCCTATCTGACCAAGCATCATTCATAATGGAGCAGCCATTCTTCATCTTTTCAGCATCACGTTCTTGCAAAAAACTCTTCACTCTTGCATTCTCCTCACTCAGCAAAGTCTCCTGAAGGTCATGTTTAGAAGGGGGCTCAAATCCAGGGCCAAACCTCCCAATGGCTTCACACATTAACTTGAAATCATCATTATCACAGGCATTGAATGGTATAGCTGCAAACACAATATGAACACGGTTAGTAACTTATTAGATAACATTGAAAATTATTCAATATTAAAGGAAGTGAGGATGAAAATAATTTCCATGATCGTACACCCATCTAGCCACATATTGTTGCACTTCATGCGTTCTCTTTTTTCAAAGTTCCTTGTTTATCTTCTGTTGATGTAAGGCTTCAGCTTGAGTTAATTTAGGATCAATAGGACGTGTCCACTTGTTAATGGGACCTAATTTATGTGGCTCCGAGCTTCCAACATGATTAAATTCTTCATCCCCTACATGAGAAATATTCACACCTTCTCTAAGCTCTAGCTCACGGGAAGTATTTTCCCTCCTCTTCCTAGATGCCCCCTCAAGATATCTCTTGCACCTATCCTTAGCTTCCTGCGAGCTTTTCTTGCATTTCATCACAGCATTGCCAACATGAGCCACTTGCTGCTTCAGACGATATACACCTCCAGTGCTAACATGGTTACAGAACATACACTTCACTTTATCCGGCTTGGAAGGATCAACTAGACTCCCATACTCCCATCCTACATCATCCGACTTCCTCTTAAGGACATTCTCTTCTTGAGATGTTGCTGATGTATTCATCTTAGACATCGTACAAATACACAGACAAACAACAATTAATAGTTCCGTAATTAACATCGATAATGCATAAAATAAATCAAAGCTATCTAAATCCAGTGTCGAAACTACAAGACACAAGTAGGAAACTAGCCATAAACGACTAAGATCATAATCAAAGGAACAACACACAAGTGGAACAGAACATAATAGTATCATGCCTACTCGCCAAATTTTGTTTTCTGGACCAAAAGCAAGATATAAATTTATAATTATGATCAAGTACGTCATATTCTGGTAATTCATTTAGCAAAGACGACAACTAAATTCAAATTAGAGTAGCTATACTTGCGTCGCACAAGCAGTGTGGATATTCGTGTTGTATGAAAAGGAAATCATATACACATCATACTAGTAAATATATGCTGACTAACAAATTTCATGGCCTCGTGTGTTGGAAAACACCTAGCATCACTTTTTTTTATAGAAGCAGAGCTTAGCTAGTGAGAGATTCGTTCAAGGCCATGTGTGTTTCTGGAAGAACAGAAGTTCATACTTATACTGATGCCTTGATCTCTGCGTGTCTAGTTAATTTCAAACTGCTATGACTGAAAATGACACTAATAAGACTGCAGTTCTGTAAGAAAATCCCGTGAAATAAATAAGTATGCATTTGCATGGGGTTTCATACTTGTCCGATGTCTTGTCTATTTTAATGACAAGAGAGCCTTAAACACGTGTTTTGGAGCAATCTGCCCGACTATGCATATGTTACTCCCTCTGATCCATAATAGTTGACTTAGATTTGTTAAAATTTGAATAAACCTATATACTAAATAGTGTCTAGATTCATTCAAATCTAAATAAATTTGAGTCAACTAATATAGTAATATAGGTCGGAGGGAGTAGCTTAATATCTAATACCGCCTATACAGATTAAATCATGATTATTCTAGAACCTTCATTTACACTTCGTTCTTTCCATCTCAGTCAATTTTCCATTTCTCAAGGTGAAATTCTTATAACAGAAGCAAAGCAATGTTGAATAGGCAGAAAACTGCATCGAGGCACTATAAATTATACTCATATATGCACAGTATACGCACTAGCGAGACAAAGCCAGCAACACAATTTCTCCAGATTGAGGAATGGAGCAACACCGAGCTAGCAATCCAGATCGAAGGCAATATTGTTGTATTTAAATAATCAATATGCAATCCATACTCTAGAGGAAGCACACACAGACACGCAAAGAGAAGAGAAGAGAAGATGTGGGAACGGAGGTCATCTCACCTCACACGCAGGAGCTTCAGCGGCAACGACGAGGTGAAGGGAAGGAAACCGGACCTCAGGTCATGCTCGCGCCGGAAGATGGTGAGGAGGAAGAGGTCCTGGCGACGTGGTGAGAAGACGAGCAAAGCTACCGTTCCGATGGCCAGACGATGAGCCGGCGCCGGTCCAGATCAAGCCGCCACACCTTCAATATCTTGCTACAAAACCTAGCGAGTCCTCCCTATATAGTGGCAGGCCAATTCCCGTAATCTTCTCGCCCAATTTCCGATCTTCTCGCTAGTTTCCCTCCTCTGATTTCATCTCTTAGAATCTGCTTCCGCTCCATATCCACACCGCCAAGCTCCGCCTTTCGCCGCTGAGTCGCCGCTTTTCCTCGCCTCCTCATGCCTGGGTGCACGCCTTTCTTCGCCTAAGCGGTTGGCTCGCCTAACCCAACGATTAGGCCCAAAGCCAGGCGATGGGCTGCCGCCGAGCGCTTTAGCGTGCGTAGGCGTGCGCCTAATCATGCTTTTTCAACCTTGATATTATCTCTAGCGTCAGGGTATTTCTAGCAAGTTTTTGCAGAAACAAAATTATTTCAGAAATATTGCAACCATCTATATCAAAATCAAACTTAGCATCACTAGTAGTAGACTCATTAGGCTTAGGCATTGTTGAAGGAGGAATAGGAACTTCTTGTGATTTAGTAGTGATGGTGCACACACTATTGATTCTATCAATTTCAGCTTCCCTTTCCCATTTAGCATGAAGTTGGGCTAACAGTCTAACATTTTCATCAATAGTAACTTGTATGGCATGACTAGCAGCAAATGTACTCTCTATGGTTTCAGGTTTAGCAACCATTTTATTAATCAAAAAGGACTGTGCTTTAGATAAAGAGCAAATATTGTTCTCAACACTCAAAATTTTTGACCGTAAACTAGGAATTTCTCTATTTAGATTCTCAAGCTGATGACTAATATTTTTCAAGATAACAGATTGTTCTTTCATAGTTTTAGTGAATATCTTGTTTTGCTCATATTGCATCTGCATAAAGTTCTTAGTGGATCTTTCAACTTCTAAAATCCTATCTTCACTAGGCATTCCAGATCTACTATGATAAGTGTTTCCGTTATTAGGAGGATAAGGCATATAATTATTGTTACCACCAAAATTATTTCTATAGGCATTGTTGTTGAAATTGTTGTTTCTAATGAAGTTCACATCAACTTGCTCTTCTTGAGAAACCAAAGGAGGCTAAGGGAACATTATTTGGATCTAAAGGAGCTTGTCCATTAACAAGCATAGCCATAATAATATCAATCTTTGTCGTGGTGTGGAACACGGTAGAGCCATCGGGGATGGCAAAGAAGGGACACACGGATGCATTCGGTGGCTCACGCAACGGGTTGGGCACGGTGCACTGCAAACACAGGGACGTACCCAGGTTCGGGGCCCTCTTGGCGAGGTAACACCCCTACTCCTGCAAGATGAACTATGTATGGGAGCTTGATGCTCAGTACAGATGCTCCTTGAGCTATTTCCTTAGCTACTATCGATGGCTAGAGGAAGATGGGAGCTAGATGCTAACACTTCTATCCTTCTCTTGTTGCCTCTCCCTAGAACCCTGGCTCTGCCCTCCCTTATATACTGGTCTAGGGGGCAGATTATAGATCGGGTCCTAGGGTTTACTGTTTGGATATGGGTTTACAAGGCAGGGCCGGTTGTGGGGCCCAACCGGTGGGCCAGGACCCAGTTCGCCCTTCTTTTAGCGTCATCCTTCTCTTTAGTGGTCATCTGGGCTTCCTTTGGGGCGTCACCCCTGCTTTAACGGTCACCCGGACTGCTTTTGCCGGTCCAGCCGACCGTCTCGCTTTATCTTCGTCGGGTAGCGCTGGGCATGACGGCACGCCAGCTTCTTTAATGACGAGGGAGAGCCAGAAGCGTACCCCGCACGGAGCGTCAGTCCTTCCGTGCTCTCCATCGAATCCGAGGTGAGCCGGGTGGGAACGGCCACCCGGCCGGTTCTTCTGGCCACCGGCTAGACGGGCCAGCCGGAAAGGTTATAAGCCCAGCCGGGCTTGCTTGCCAGACGGTTAGAGTTGTATTTCTTGGAGTCCAGGCGGCCTGCATCTTCTGGAGCCGTCCTACTTATGCCTGGCTTTTCCCACCCAGGGGTTATCCCCCCGACACTAGTCCTCGAGCATGTATGGGCTTGGCCGGTGGGCAAGATCTTCCGTGCTCCTTCCTGTTCTGAGAGGTTGCTTTATTTTCTCCAGCTGCGGCTTTTGCTTTTGCTTTCCGGCTAGAGTCAACCGGCTGCGGAATCGATGGCCGTCCACTGGGTGTAAACAACGAAGGCAGGTACCGGCTGGAGGAGCTGGAGACGAAACGTTTGCCTAGGTGACGTCATTGATGGCGTCACCCATGCGTGTGGCTCTGGCGCATGTCGCGTCAGTTTGACTTCCGCGTCGCTGCGCCAGTTTTTGGCAACTGCACATGCAAATTTGCCGCAGCATTTCCTTGGGGAAAGTGCGCACGCCTCGCCTCCCGATGAAGCCCGGGGATCTTCTGTGGCAGTCATGACGGCGCAGAGGATCCGGAGCCGAAGCGCCGCGCAACTGTGGCATCGTGATGCCACGCGTCGCGCAGAAGCCGAAGGGGTGATGCTGCCGCTTGCGGGGATAAATAGGGCTCCGAGGGGATCGGTTCCCACACTTGTCCATCCTCTGACTCATCTTCTCCTCGTGCCGCAGCGTTCCTTGTTCTTGCGCGCCATGTCCTTGTCACCACCGGCCACCTTCTTTTCGTCAACCACGGCCTCCTCCTCTTTCGAGATGCTGTCGGAGCAGTGCGGCGGCTGGTACGGGTCCTTCGTGACCGACGAGCTTATAAACAAGTACCGGCGAGGAAGGTTTCTTCCCTCGTCGTTGATTGTGAAGCACCGGCTTGCGCCGGAGGGGGAGCGGGTGCCGAACCCTCGGCTGGAGGAGCGGGTCGTCTTCCTCGCGCGCCGGCGGCCCGGCCTCCCGTCAGCCGCTCCTCCTCCAACTCTTGACTTCTCCGACTTCATCACCTGGGCGCCAACGCCATGGCGCAGCTGACGCACTTTGCGGCTTGCTGCGAGTCATATCTTGGGGTGTGGCCCGAGGTGGCGAACTTTCTCAAGTTCTTCCACTTCAAGTCCCAGAACATCACCAAGGGTGGCCTGCTAACGCAGACGGGCTGCTGCGCCATCTACCCGCGGACCTCCTCGCCAATGCCGCGGTTCGAGCTCCCTGACATCGTCAAGTTGTGGCAGCGCACATATTTCTATGTGAGCAATGCCACGAAGATTGACTGGATCTGCCTTCCGCCCTTTACCGACGTGCCCTCGTCGTAGAGGGCCTGGACGACGAAGGGCATGGGCGCGGTGGCGGACCTCGACCGTATGGTCGCCCGGCTGGAGACGATGATGGGAACAGAGAGGCTCACCGCCCGGGACATCACATTATTGTGGATGGTGCGTCGCGTGCTTCCGCTGCATAAGCGGTCTCACAAGATGTGCCATCTTTCGACCGCCAACGATCCGACGAGGACGTCGCGGAAGGATGTACCCTACCAGGACCTGCGGAACTGGATCTCCATGATCTCCAAGTTCCGCATCGAGTCCAACTGGGCATACTCCTGCTCCCCGTACCATCACGGCCGCCTGCCGCCGTCGATAAGTTTTTCTCTGGTTGTTTTGCACCTCGCTTCTTGTATTTGCTAGATTTCCTTGGGTGCCTTATGCACCCCTTTTTGATTAGTTATTCACGGCGCAGCTGGCCGAAGATGGCATGGGTGACTTCCCGCTTCTGTCCTTCTTGGAGGACAGGAAGCCAAAGAAGTACCCCCAGACGGAACCCGAAGGGTTTCCCGTCCGGGCGGACGACGGCCCCTCGAATCCTCATGGTAGGTTGTTGTCCGCAGTTTTTTCTTTCACCTTTGTTCTTGAGGTTATGGTCTTTACTCTTTGCTTGTGTCGAAGTCGATGTCACCGACGAGGAGGGTGCTCGAGAAAAACCCGCGGCGAGAGCCCGGGGAAAGAGGGCAGCACATTTCACCCGCTCCCGCTCCAGTTGAGACGAAAAAGACGCGCCGAGGGCGTCAGGTTGTTGCTCCGCCGTCCGTCGCTGGGTTAATGTCTCTCTTGCCCTTGCTTGCCACTCTGCAGTTTTGCTGGTTTCTCCTTTGACTCTTCGTTCCGCGCAGCGAGGCCATGGTGCTCGGTGATGGAGGTGCCACCGTCATGCCTCCTCCGACGGTTGAAGAGGTGGCGAGGTCGCCGGCTGCGCCCGCTCCGACTGCGGCTGGCCCGACTGCAGCTAGCCCGGCTGCATCAGCCGTGCCATCTCTGCCCAGGGCGCCTGAGGGCTCTCCGACCACGGGGCTGCTGCACCAGGCCCCTGCGTCTTCGCGGTTGGGCTAGCTGTTTGCGGCTGCGCAGGACCCGGAGACCCCCCTCCTTCGCCCCTGAGCTGGCGTGAACCCGACTTGGAGTGCTACTCCAAGCAGCTCTGCCAGGCCCGTCATTACAGAGGTGATGGAGGGAGCGGGGGCCGCGCATGCGGCTGCGGCAGATGCCGGCCAGCCGGATGGTGGTCAACCGACTGGGAGGGAGTTGGTGGTGGCTGCACCTTCGGGTGTAACTGCCGATGATGACGAGGTTATCATCACCGGCTTGAGGCCAGCTCCGGATGTGCTGACGCCGGCTGCGATCCTTGCCCAGCTCTCCGGCTCGGCGCCCGTCGCACTCAGCCAGGTTCGCCACCTGGTTGAGGGAATGGAAAACGGCCTTGGCGAGGCCAAAAAATTGTCTGTTTTGATGGAGGTAAGTCATTGCCCTTCATACATTTTTCGTTCTTTCGTCCGGTTTTCTCCTCTGTTGCTCATTTGCTTTCTTGTTGCAGAAAGCGTTTATGGAGTCTGTGAAGAACACCCGGGACCTTGGCCGTAAGATTGCTTCTTCAGATCTGTCTTGGCGATTGGCTCCCTTTTCTCGTTTTTTGTTTACCATCGGGTATCCTCCTACAACCATGATCCAGGACAAGGAGAAGGAGTTGGAATGACTCAAGGCTGAGGTTGCCCGGCTGGAGGAATCGAACAAGGCGCGACAGGTGCAATTCGATCAACTTGCCGCGGCCAAACACCAGCTTGAGGTTAGTATGGAGCGGGGCAAGAAGGTGGCTGACATCCGGGCAGAGGCGCTAAAGAACTTTGAGAATATCTCCATCCAGCAGGAGGAGATAATTCAGGTTCTTCGCCGCAGGGAGGAGGAGCTCAATCAGCACCTCCAGAACGTCTAGGAGATGGTCATCAGTAAGCTTTTCAGCTATCCTCCTCCGTTGTGCCGTGACTTGCTCGATCTTGTCGGTTTATTCTGCTTTGTGTCTGGCTGCAGCTCACTATCCTGAGGCGACCGAGATGGCCATGGAGAAGCTGCCGATGGAAGAGGTTGGCCGTGACCTGACCGCCCTCGACTTGGTCAAGGTGGTGGAGGAGGAGAGCAACGGCTTGCGTGCCGTTGGCAATGATCTCTTCCACTACATCTGGCCGGACGCGGGCCTGGTCGTGCACGACATGGCCAGCCTGGCCGTGGCGCTGTCCAAGGGCATCGATGTGCTAGACGTGCACAAGGAGTGGGCTGCTCGAGGCGGGGCGGAGATGGCACTTGCGATGGTGAAGTCATGGTATCCTGGTGTCGACCTGAGCGTGGTCGACCGCGGCTTCCGCCTTGGGACGACTTACGAGGGTCTTCGCGAGGGCCTTCCTGCGCTCTAGGCCTGCGGGGTGAAGATTGGCACCTACGTGGACCTGGAGCGTGACTTCAGCGCCCCCGGAGAGCCACGGTCGTTCCACTGGGAGCCGGCGCTTTGGAATCCCATTGACGTAGCCTCCAGCAGCCAGCCTCCTTCCACTGACGTCGGTGCCGCCCCTGCTGATCCAGCTACCGCTCCTTCCACTTCGCAAGCTCCTGACTCTTGATCCCCAGGATGCCGGGTGTATTTGTGAAAATTGCTACTCTGATGTGCTACACTTCGGCTGACTTCTGTCGCCGACCTTTGAATCTATGCGGAGCCTTCGTGCTCCATTTTATGGCTTCGTGCCTTTTGCTGATCTTTGTTTGTGTCTTCGTCATTTGCGGTCTTTTATGCTCGCGCCGGCTGGGGTCGCCACCCGATTTCGAGCTCTTTTGCCATCCTGACTTGGTTTTGTGGGTGCGCGGGAGCGCGTCAACTAGGTGTAGTCCCCGAGGTTCGGGCCGGCTGGGTTAGCCAGCCGGGGCGAAGCTCTTTTGGCTACCTTGACTTGATTTTGTGGGTGCGCGGTAGCGCGTCCACTGGGTGTAGTCCCCGAGGTTCAGGCCGGCTGGGATAGCTAGCCGGGGCGAAGCTCTTTTGGCTACCTTGACTTGAGTTTGTGGGTGCACGGGAGCGCGCCCACTGGGTATAGTCTGAAAGAACATGTTGGGCCCCCATGTGTGGTTTTGGTAATTAATGACAATCTTTATGGACTAATGTGTGTATCAAGTTATACTTGTAGGATTTGTCCATTGGCATCGCTTGGAGCATGTGTTGGCTTCAAGGTCGATGAAATGCAAAGAAGATATGTTGGGCAAGCTCAATATGCGAGGTCGATGATGAGGAATTAAGGAGGGTGTTCCATCTTGAGAAGGGCAAGATCGTCTACATCAAGATCAAGTGGAATGCTCAAGGCAAAGGTATAATCTTGATAGGTTTTCTCTTTTGCCGGTCTCACGTCGTGTGTGTGAGACCGGGTTTAGGATAGATAACCGTACTATCAAGAGAGGCTCTCATATGAGTAATTCGGTCACATCGTTCCGAGAGAGCTCAAAACTTTGCATACTTGCATCATCATATTTGGTTGTTATTTGGTCTTATCCATGTGATGATATAGAGTTTGTGGTAATCTCCATAACAAGCTCTTGTTCATCAAAATCGGATCTTCCGTTTGTATCTTGTTGCGATTTTGATCTTGGCAACTGTTCTGGTTCTCACCAAGTGAGGTATCTCACATTATTATACATGATACATTCTCACTTGGTGATAACCAATATTTTCACCTTTCATAGGGTAGCCCATGTCGTCCTTTTTCCAATGCAATTGGAATCGGGTCGATCGGAGTTACCAATCAAAAGTTATAGAGGTTTGAATTTTCCTAGGTACTAAAATGCGGTAGGTAGTACCGAATTTTAGTACCTGGCGCGGCAGTAGGTTTTGGAAAGTTGCCAAATTCCACTGCCCTCCTAGGTACCAAAATACGGTAGTATCGCATTTTAGTACCTAGCATGACAGAAGGTTTTTGACAAGTTTCCAAAAGCCACTGCCGGGCTAGGTACCAAAAAGCGGTAGTACCGCATTTTAGTACCTAGCGCGGTAGAAGGTTTTTTACTTCGTAATTTGGATCTATTCTCCCTTGATGGACTATGATGTTTCTTTGCATGATCTTATAGAGGTTGTTTTCCTCTTCGAAACGAGCCCAAGATCATCGAAATCGGAGTCCGAATGCAAAAGTTATGGCTGTTTTCGTTCTGTGATGACCGGTAGTCGACCGATCAGTAATCCGGGGTCCGGTAGTACCGCTTTTTGGTACCGGGGAGCGCAGAGATAAAATGTGTTTGGAGTCCCAGGAACCCCAGGAAATGTCCGGTAGTGCCGGGAAAGTCCGGTAGTACCGGGAAAAAGTCCGGTAGTACCGGGAATCGCGTTTTTGGGCTGCAATGGTTGGATTTTGGAGGGACCTATATAAGGGGCCTTCTTCCCCAATGGTTCCTCACCCTTTCTTGCAAGTTTTCCCCTCCATTGTTGACCTTCTTGAGCTTGCTTTCTCTCAATCCCTCCAATGATTCTTGCATATTATTGAGGGATTTGAAAGAGGAGATCTAGATCTACAATCCCACCAATCAATCTCTCCTTTGAGTGAGGGGAACATATTGGGATCTAGATCTTGGAGTCTTTTGTGGATTTCCTCCATTGTTCTTCCTCTCTTATTCCCCCATAATCTTTTGTAGCTTTGGTGGAATTTGGGAGAGAAGGATTTGAACACCTTTGTGGTTTTCTTGCCATTTGCATTTGGTGCATCGGTTTGAGTTCTCCTCGGAGGATTTGGTTTGAATTGCTCATTGGAGCTTGTCCCTCTTGGGTTCTTGGAACCCTAGGCAGTTTGTGGCCTTGGTGGCATTGTGGCCTTGGTGGCATTTGTTGAGGCCTTTTGTGGCGTTTGTTGGGAGCCTCCAATTAAGTTGTGGATTTGTGCCCCAACCTTGTGAGAGGTTTCGGTTGCCACCGACAAGTGCACCGATAGTGGAAGCGTGGATCGATCCCATTGGGGTGAGATTCACCGGAGAATAAGGGAGGCCTTTTGTGGCGTTGGTGGTTTGATACCACCCCCTCTCTAAACGAGACGTACTCCATGTTGGGAGGAACTCGGTAAAATATCGGTGTCCCCGCGTGCCTTGGTTATCTCTATACCCGAGCTCTTTACTTATGCACTTTACATTGTGATAACCTTCGTGCTTGAAGTAATATATATCTTTCTATCACTTTGTTGCTTGTATTGCTTAGCATAAGTTGTTGGTGCACATAGGTAAACCTTAGTTGTTTCTGGGTTGTGCTTTACAAAGTAAAAACTAGTTTAATTCCGCCTTTGTTGAGCCACTCTAGGAAAAGTTTTAATCGCCTATTCACCCCCCCTTTAGGCGACATCCGTATCCTTTCAATTGGTATCAGAGCCCGGTCTCTCATTTTAGGCTTCACCGCCTTGAGAGTAAAGATGTCGGCTAGGGGATTAGTGCACAAGGACACGCTCACATTCGATGGCACAAATTGTGATGTTTGGAAAATTCGCATGCTTAATTTATTTCTGGAAATTCACCCAATTATCGAGGGCTATATATGTAGGTTTCTCTTCTCCTATGGATACCCAAAACGAATCTTTAGAGGAGAAGTTGAACTCTCATATAGATGCTCTAGCTACTAAAATTCTTTTGCATGTTGTGAGCAATGTAGTTCTTTTCTCTATCATGCCTTATTCAAGCTACCGTGAGATATGGACCAAGCTTCAAGATAAATATAGCAAGTCCAACATTATTGAGGATGATTGTGTTGCTTCCACTCGGCCGAGACGAAGTTCTCATCGCTCACCACTTCACCAACATGTGATTTTTCACAAGGTAATGATATGGTGAGTGGTGATAGAAATTGCAATATGGATAGTGTGTTCACTATTTGTACTCCCTCATATCTATCTAGTTGCAATGATCTATCTTTGGACCTTAACACTTCTAGCACTCAAAATTCCTCACATGCTTGTGTTAATAGTCCTTGCATATCATGTAGAAATGACTTGAACAAATCTCATGATGATATGCTCATGTTGTCTTGTTGCCATGATAAAAATGCTTCTATTTCCTCTAGTGCTTGTGTTGCTAACCATGTAGAGGAAAATGAAGATTCTATGGGCCAAGACAAGGTCTTGAATAGAGCTTCAAGTGCAATCTCATCATCACCTTCCTCCGGTTCTCACATGTGCCTTATGTCTAAGGGAACAAAGGTAACCTCTTTGAATCCCATTGTATCTCATGATGATGATGATGATGATGAGGTTGAGAATGATAATGATGATTATAGAAGTAAGTATGATATTACCTCTATTAAGAAAATGGGAGAGGTTGTCTATAGTGCTCTCTACAAAAATAAACTTGCTTCCTCCAACCTTCTTGAAATCTTGAATTATGCTATAGAAGGCAATGATATTATTGAGGAGCAAGAAAACATAATTGATGAAAAGTTTGCACTTGAGCGTGAATATGCTAATGAACTTGCTCAAGTAAAGGACTCCCTTGAAGAAGAACAAACCACCAAAGAATCTCTTGAGGAGACTTTTACTCTAGAATTATCTAGAGTAAAGGAATACCATGATAGAGAACTTGCGGTGGCTAACTCCTTCAAGATTAAAAATGATGAACTTGAAGTTGCTTATGCTAAACTTGTGGAGGATTTTAAGCACCTCGAAAATGGCTCTCGGGTCGTTAAGAGGGAGCTCATCAAACTCACCGAGTCACATGAGCAACTTAAAGCTTCATATTCAAAAGAGCTTGTCAAGTTGCCCTCACCTCTCACTAATAATGATGATGCTTGTGCTACTAACTCTATTTCTTGTGAAGCATCTATTTTGGAGGAGAATGTTGAGCTAAAGGCTCAACTTGCGTTGCTAACTAGCAACTATGGGAAATTAGAAGAAAGTCATGTTAACCTCTCAAGCTCGCATGAGGATCTTCTAGTCTCCCATGGTAGGCTAAAGTTAGCTCATGAGGCCATCATGTCAAAGGTAACATCTAGTGGGCCTCATGTGGACATTAGCACTACATCTACTCCAAATGTTATATTGTCATGTGCTAGTCCTTGTAATTCATCCTCTCACAACCATGCTATATCTCATGATGAATTACACTCTATGCCTTGTTGCTCTAACAATGTAGCATCTACTTTCTCTAGTACTTATTTTGAAACTAACCATGTAGAGGAAATCAAAGAGCTCAAGGCTCAAGTCACTTCTTTGAAGAATGACTTGAAAAAGGGTCATCAAGGGAAGGTTGCACTCAACAAAATCTTGAGTGTGCAAAAATCCCCCAATGACAAGAGTGGGCTTGGATTCAACTCCATGTCAAGAACAAGTCCACTATCAAGTTGAAGCACAAGGACTACAAGAAGAATGGCCAAGATCAAGTCAAGAATCCGGCCAACATTGTTTGCTTCAAGTGCAAGGAAGAAGGGCATCATGTCAAACATTGCCCATTAAAGAAGAAGTCCCTTGGCAAGAAGCAACAAGGGAAGCGGCCTCAAGCTCCACATATTGTTAGAGATGGGCCTCCTCCCAAGAGGACTCAAGCTCTTCCTCAAGTTGTTTCTTCATCCAAGAAGAAAGATGGCAAGAGTAGAACTTGCTACATATGCCGCGAGAAGGGGCATATTTCTTCCTCATGCACTATCGGTATCTCCTCATCCAACCCTATCATTATCGATGATGCTTATTCTCTTTGTAAGGATGAGGTTGGCAATGTGTTTGCCAAATTTGTTGGTGCCCAATGTGGTGTCAAGAAAAGATCCATTTGGGTTGCCAAGCCTATTGTGACTAACCTCTTAGGACCCAACTTGGTTGGGGACCAACAAACCAAAACTTGATCAATAGGTGTGTTTTGGAGGGCATTGGAGACTTGGCTATATTATGAAGAATTGAGGGATCTTCATCAATTATTATTGTCAAGCCAGGCCATTTGGATTATCATGATTTTATTATATTTCCAATGTTCCTCCTTGCGGTAACATATGCTTAACTCATTACATTGAAAGTTACTCGCCCCTTGTGCATGTGTTGGTTTTGTATCTTCCATGTTTTTGTACATGTTGTGATTTCCACTTAATTATCTTGAGATATCAATCATATTTGTGTATGATTAAGTGGCACAACATGCATGTGTGTTTCTTGTGCTTGAGCCTTACTTGTTTATATTTGGTATCTTATTTGGCTCTTGTGAGAGATTAATGGACTATCTCATTTTGGGGGAGTGTTATGCTTAGGCATTCCACAATCATAAAAATGTGTGTACATGAGGATTACCACCTAGTATTTATATTGGATTATTGTCTAGTCTCTATGTGGTATAATTCTCATGAGAAATTTAATTTTATAATGTCCACTAATTATCTCTATTTGTATCCTTTTCCCTCGTGTTGGTTTTATGGTAGTATCACATTATGGGGGAGTCATATGTTTAGTGCATATTACAATCCTAGAAATTGTGAATATTCGAGGTTATGTCACTTAGAATTGATATTGATAATTATCTAGCACCTATGTGACACATTTGCTCATACAAGTTCCAATTTGATTGAATGGCTTTATTCATCTTATGTTGGATCTTGTATATGAGAATGGTTCTTGGTATGTGTTTCCTCATATTTAGATATTATATTCGCATGGAAACCATTTGCTTCAAGTTACTCTAATCACTAGTGATTGTGTGACTATTGGAAGCTACCAAGAATCTTGTTTGAAGTATCATTCTCAATTCTTATATTTAGTTATATGCTTCTTGTTGTGTGTATATGATCTTGGATATCCGTATGAACTACCTAGGGAAAATTATTCCCAATATTTCTTGTCCTTGGACAATGAGTACTCAATTTAAGGTAGAATTTGTTGATCATATTCACTTTGGCCTTTGTTTAATTTTATCCTATCCTTGGCCAAGAAAATGTTTTATGTTGTCTCCCAAGCTTCCTTGCTTCTTTTGGATCTTCTTATTTTGTTAATATCCTCTTGTGTTTTAGTTAATGTAGGTAGTAGTGATGATCCCGTTTGTGTGCATTTTGTATTCTAAAGGAAAATCCTACATAATGCACTATCCATGGGGGAGCTCTCCTATATTATTTAGAACATTCATATTTATGCTTCTTTGTTTGATCCATATCGGGTTTTATGTGCTTGGAACCTCAACCTTTTCATTTTGGTATTTTGTGCCATCATGTGAAGTTTGGGGAGTTTGGTTTCTTGTTGGAACCTTGCTCTTTTGGGGAGTTGGTTTTGTCTCATTCATTATTTCTTGATTTGACCATTTTAGAATGAGATAAATCCTTGAGCATTTTTATTTCTATCTATCTTTTGCTCTTTTGGTTTTTGCCTAGTTCATTTGTTGAACTTGTGATATTTTATGTGTTGAATTGGTTCGTTGATACAATTTGGACATCGTTTGTCATGTCACACTCTTGTGTGTGCAATCTCGATTTACTTGGTGTTTTGTTCAAATTGTATCTCCTTTTTGGTTCTTGAAATCTTTATGCATGCATATTTACTATATGATTATATTATGGCATGCTTGATTTCTTTGATCCAATATATAAGGGAAACTCCACCAAATCCCATCGGCTAAGTGGTGCATGAAATTCAATTTCATATCAATATGCACATATTTATGTGGAGTCTCTCCTATGTATTGTAGTTGCACTAACTACATTGGACCCAATAAGTTTGGGGACCATTTTGTACTTAAATGTGTTTTAGGTACATTGGAGATATAATGGACGCTTGTCTCTCAATTTTGAAGAAGCGATGCTTAGAAGAAAATTTGAGGCAAGCTATAGGATGAGCAACGAATTCATATCCTCTACATCATATCTCGGTAACAAGTATCTCTTGTTGGAGATATGCCCAAGAGGCAATAATAAAGTGGTTATTATCATATCTTCATACTTATGATAAATGTTTACATACCATGCTATAATTGTATTAACAGGAAACATTAATACTTGTGTGATTTGTAAACATAAAAGAGTCCCTAGTAAAGCCTCTTGTTAAACTAGCTTGTTGGTTAATATATGATCATGGTTTCCTGATCATGAACATAGAGATGTTATTAACAACAGGGTCATATCATTAGGAGAATGATATGATGGACATACTCCTATAGTTAAGCGTAGCATAAAGATCAAGTCATTTAATATAGTTCATTTGCTATAAGCTTTCTGATACATAGTAACCTAATTCCTTCGACCATGAGATCATGCATATCACCTTTACCGAAAGGATGCTTTGATGACATCAAACACCACACCGTAACAGGGTGGCTATAAAGGTGGCATTGAGTGTTCAGAAAGTATTGGTTGAGACACATGGATCAAGAGTGGGATTTGTCCATCCATATGACAGATAGATATACTCTGGGCCCTCTCGGTGGAATGTCATCCAATTAGCTTGCAAGCATGTGACGGGCTCACAAGGGATCACATACTGCGGGAACGAGAAAATAGTACTTATCACTAACGTGGTTGAACTAGGTATGCAGAGATACCGACGATCATAACCTCGGATAAGTAAACTATCGTGAGACAAAGGGAAATTGGTATCGTATGTAAGTGGTTCATTCGATCGCAATGTAATCATAGAAATATGTGGGAGCCATATGAATTTCCAGATTCCTCTGTTGGTTATTGTTCGGAGAAGTGTCTCGATCATGTCCGCATAATTCACGAATCGTAGGGAGACACACTGTAACACCCTCAGAATCGGCCCTATGCAAGTTTCAGCGCTTCCCGCCAAACCCGCATAGAAACGATTCAAAGGTGCCCACCAGGCACTTTCGTGCGGGTGGAAATCGAAGTAATATCATTACACAATAGTCCTCGATGGAACCCACCAAACATATATATACAACAGCGACTCCAAGAGTCAAGAATACAAATATACAATACAAAGATCCAAGTCACCTTTAAAACGATATAGCGTCCGAGTACGGACAAGATGCAAATTGAGCTAAGAGCCCTGAAGAATAACCAATGGCGTCCATAACCTGCCTGTGCCAAGCGGAAGGGTAACCCCTGCTAACGACGTCGATCTCAAAACCTGCTTAAACAAAGGGGTGCGACAAAGGCAAAGGAAAAGAGAGCGGTCGATCGAGGCGATTGCAGGCGAGGCTAGAATTGGCGGTCCTCGCCTACATAGGTATGGTGGAGTGGCGGCAGCATGCACTAAACAACCTATAGAGACTCGATATAACTGCCGGCTACGGAGAGGGATAATAAAGTCCTATTCGAACCATCTTGATACTACCACCAAACATACCCATCACGGTGTTTCCCCTCGAGACCAAACGAGGAAGTCAACCGAGGAACTCACGCAGCTTGGCTTATTTATTCGATTATCGTTGCAGCAATTACTAGTCGGTATAGATAATCATCCCGATATAATAAGCGTTGGGCAATTTTAGTTAACCATTCCGTTGTAGTTGCGACACTTACTAGTCAAATATAATTAGCATGAGATATCCCAAACCAGCAGCTTGTTGGTACTTTTATTTAGCCATTCCGTTTGAAGGCGATTACTAGTCATATCGGATACAAGTCAAATTATAACGATAAACTTTAGTTATGGTTGTCTATGATCAAGAACTGTGCTCCAAGTCGTCCATAACGCGGACACGGCTTCTCGAAAAGATTTAACCAAGGGTGCACCAAAGTATCCACACGCACTTGACCCTTTTGCGGATCGGTTAACATACACCCATCGGTATGTCGGCGGGCCTAAGTCATGACGCTTCCCGGACCCAAAGCAAGTACATGGGGCCACCCACTAAGCTACCCGCGACGAAGTCGGTCTCGAGACGGACTCGGGGTTTGTGTGAGCGGTACGATTTGGGAACCCGAAAAGATGACTGGCTTGTCGTCAATGGCAACGTGTCACGGACCTAAGCAGACAGGTGCACCTCACAATTTAAATTAAGCAAGAAAGCATGGCATAAGTACAGATAGTAATAAAGCCCCAAACTACTTGTGGCCCCAGACAATACTTTGAAATCAGGTACTAATCGATGGGGTGCCCATACACCCCACCGTGGTTAGCGCTCGATCTCTAACAGGTGTCAAGAACTCGGGGTCCTACGGGACACAAGTGGACGGTTAACAACCAAATAACATCTATTGCCCACCTGTGCCTCTGCATTTACCTACTTCAATTTTAGTTATTAAACAAGAATTAAAGTCTTGATCATCTCCAACATTAAACATGCGGCATTACTCCAACAACTGTGGTACTTGACAACACGCAACAACACTTGAGCAAGCGACTACGACGCGCAGGTCCAACTATCTACCAAACAACAGGTAATAGGATGTGTCCAAGGCAATATAAGGCCGCAAGGGATATCACGGGTACGGAAACTAGAGCAACGCAACACAGATAGCAATAGATCAACAAGAGGAAATAAAGACTATAAATGCAAAATAGGTAGAAGGGGAAGGAATGCTCGCCTGAAAACATTGCCGAAGTTTCATCCGAAGATCGGGTCGACACTCGCATCAACTCATCGGCCTAATCCGTGAAGAAGCAAAGCACTAGCAGAAACACCGGATGCAATATTTAATACTACGGCATAAGATCGGGCATGATGCATGTATGATGTATGACATGGCAAAGATGCGATGCATTTAGGCCATCTTAACGGAACCGGGGTACCGGCAAATATTTAAGTGGTTCAAGTTGTTTAGATACCCCACAATTTAAATGTTGTCTTAACATGGCAAAAGATAGCACCGGTTCGCTATACAAATTTAAATGGGACCAATATAAGACTAGATTTGCCCGCATATGGATCCCATATTAATTTAGGTGAATCGTCGAAACACCCCCAAACACCCATAATATGTATGCAAGCATGACAATTTAATATGCAACAAGTTTGTATTTCATTTATAAAATATAGGTCACGGAAAAGAGGGTCACACATAGGGGTCGACGATCTTGGTGCAGGGTTTCGACGGGGTCCAGGCTTCACCTCCGGGAACAGGGTCTCGACGTCCGTGAAGGAGAGCATGAAGCCGACGCCAAGGTTCGAGCTTCGGATCCGGGAGGGAGAGATTCGGTTCATCGGTTCCAAGTAGGAGTTCTTGTTGATGATTACTCGGGTACCTCCGGTTTTGATACCGGTGTCAGTCGAGAGGAGATCTTGTCGTGGGTGACGCCATCGCCATTCTACTATCACATAGGTACACATTGAGCAGGTCACCAAAGACACGGGAAAAATCTCACAAGCTTGGTATGTGGCAGTAGCACCACGTCGACACGCAACTGCAACGCAGGCATGAGCAGTGTGCTTGGACTCGAGTTGGGTCTCTCTGGACGTGTGGTTTTGCGGGCGCTGCAACCGAGACGACAGGGAGTCCTGTAGGAAAAAAAACAGTGCAGAGAGAACGGCTCGTGGAGCTGTGATGGAGCAGAGGAGGCAGGGCGCCGGTGCTCGCTGCTCAACGACGGGGAGGTGGAGCACGGGCCGAGCAACAACCAGAAATGGCGCGTGGGTCAGGGGAGGAGACGGCGGCACTGCACCCGCAGAAAAGGAGGCGGGGTCCGGCAGCGAGCCAAAGTGGCCGCGCCCGGGGAAGCTCGGGGACGGGTACGGTGGCGTGCTCGTGGGGACCTTCTGGCAGAGCGAGGAGCCGACAGGGACGCAGTAGGGGCTGGTGGGAACAAGTCGAGGAGGGGAGGGCGATGAGAACATACGAGAGGTGGATTTGGTTGTTGCGCGACTCGGGAACATGACGCGCAGGCGATGGGGATCGCAGCGACGGCGAGGTGAGATGAGAGGGCAACACCAGTGGAGGAGAGGGTGACGAGGCCCTGCGATCTTGGCGGTGGCGAGCCCTAGCGGTGGACAGAGACGAGGGAGCCTGGGCGATGCTCGCAGAGGGGCCCGCAAGAAGGCGATGTGGGCGACGGTCGATCCGCTTCAGGTGGAGAGCTTGGCGGACGCGGGCGAGCATCGGCCGACTCGAGGCCTCTGCGGGCCGCAGAGAGCATGGCGCACCGCAGCCTGCAGCAGGGGCGAGGAGGAGGCGGTCAACGACGGTTCGCTGGGAGGCCGGCGAACAGATGGAGGAGAGGGCCCTAGCGGCGGTTGTGCTCCAGGGACGGGGACGACGGCCTGCGGCGAGGCCCTGGCGAAGAGGTGGCGGGTGCCTGGGAGGTGGAAGAGAGGCGGTGGTGGAGGAGATAGATCAGAGGGCGACGGCGGCGGCTATCAAGGGGGGGAGAGGCAAGCGGGACTGGGAAGGGACAGGGGCACGCGGGCGACGGGGTGGACGGGTCCTCTGGTGGGGCCAGGGGAACAGAGTGCGTGCGGTTGGTGGAATCTGGGGATCGGGTGTGTGCGTGTGTCCGCTGTGTGTGTGTGGTGTTGGGCAGGTGGCAGCGGGTGATTGGGTGGGGTTTGGGCCAGGGGGATGTGGCGAGCCGTGAGTGGCTGTGGTGATGTGGAGGGGGCTGGGTAGACTAGGATTGGGTAGTTTTAGGAATTTTAGAGGTGGCCGGTCAGGCTTTCGGTCCTGGAGGGCTGCCTCCTAAAAATAAAAGAAATATTTTATTATTTGAAATGGGGCTTTCGAAAACCGTTGGCAGACGAAACAAAATATTCCGGAGACCCGGGCTTTAATTTGAATAAAGACGGGAGTATTTAGAAAACAAAACTAGGCGTTTCGAAAATAGTTTAGACAAAAACCATGCATGATGATGACGATGCTCAAATGCAATGTGGCATGATGACATGAGCATGTGGTCATGATGATGCAATGCACAAAAACAACGCGATTTTCTAGTAGTGGTTTTGCGGGATGCCACACACACTTAAGGATTCGACGTTGTTTGAGTAGTTATGGAATGATGAGTAAGAGACCGAATGTTGTTCGAAGTCTCGGATGGAATCCGGGATATCACGAGGAGATCCGGAATGGTCCGGAGAATAAGATTCATATAAGGAAAGTCCTGTTTCGGAGTTGGAGAATGGTTCCGGTGTTTTCATCGGGAATGTTCTAGAAGGTTCTGGAATGTCCGGCACTCCGGAGGGGAAAGGGTACATGAATGTGTTATATCAAGTTGATATGATTGCATCATGTACTAGGTGTCATCGCTGTACCAAAATAGAGGGTTTATTCAAATCCTAGTTTGAAAAGTCAAACGGCTAGTTTGAAAGTCAAACGACTAGTTTTGGGAAAGAGGAGAAGGAGGTTTGAAACCGACTTGGGGGAGGAGTTCCTCCTTCCACCGCCGGCCCACCTTGGATCCGAGTTGGGGAGGGACTCCCCTCCCCAGGCGCGCCTCCCTCCACCTATAAGAGGAGGGACAGGGCTCCCCTCCTAGACACAAGTTGCCTCCCTCTAAACCTAAACCCTAGCCACAGCCTAGGGATTTCTCCCAAGCCGCCGAGTTAGAGCTTCTAATTGCCCTAGCCGCTGGTTTAGCCCCTTCTAATTGGTGTGTCTAAACCCTAGATCACCAAGGCTCTCTCATAGTCCACCATACTGCCTCGGCTTAAGGCGAAGCCCTGAGATCTCCCTCTACTTCAGTACCACGCCGTGCGTCAGGAATCGCGAGGAGAGTGCTACAACCTCACGTCATGGAACAAGGGAGAGGAAGGTCTTCGCCGAGTACCGCAGTGACCGACCGGAAGCGCTGAACGCAGCCGGAAGGATCGTCTACGCGATCTTGAGATCGGCAAGTGTACGACTACATCACCCACGAGAATCTGCTCTCGTTAACCGCTTTGGAATCTTCGAGGGTGAGTTCCTCTGTCGACTCAATGCTACAATCTAGTAGATAGATCTTGGCTTGTTTGTGTGCATGCGGTAGAAATTTTTTGTTTCCCATGCTACGAACCCCTACAGTGGTATCAGAGCCGTGTCTATATGTAGATTTGTTGCACGAGTAGAACACAATGGTCATTGTGGGCGTTGATGCTTTTGTTGTCGATTGCTTCTTGTGTACTTTGCATCTTGCGGGATGGTGGGATGAAGCGGCCCGGGCTAACCTTACATGACATCGTTCATGAGACTTGCTCCACGCTTGACATGCAACTTGTATTGCATAAGTGGCTTTGCGGGTGCCTGTTTCTCCCAACATAGTTAAGATTCAATTTACAACGGGTGATTGACAATACTAGTATCAATGTTGTGGTTCTTGTTCATAAGTTAGAGCGACACTTATTGAAAGCCCCAAACCACGTAAAATATGCAAAGAAAATTAGAGGCGTCTAACTTTGTTTTGTGGGTGTGTGATGTGATATGGCCATGATTGTGATTATATTTGATGTATGCAATGTTCCTTATTGTAAGTTAGCAACCGGCAGGAGCCATATGGTTGTCTTTAAATTCTGTTAAGACCCGCGTGTCTATTCAAAGTAGTTGTAATAGTTGAAGCTGGTGGACGACAACCATGGAGCAGCGTCATTGACCTTGATGCAATGCCGGTGATGATGGAGATCATGTTCATGCTTGAAGATGGAGATCGGAAGCACAAGAATAAAGGCCATATCATATCACATATTATGAATTGCATGTGATGTTTAATCCTTTTATGCATCTTGCATTGCTTAGTTCACGACGGTAGCATTATAAGATGATCCCTCAAGCACACAATTTCAAGTTTTAAAGTGTTCATCCTTAGTAAGCACCATTGCTAAAGCTCGTTGTTTCGAAGCACCACGTGATGATCGGGTGTGTTAGATTCTGCGAGTGTATACAACGTGAGCAAGCCAGATTTGCTCATGCGTGCTAAGGTTTGATCTTGACGAGCCTAGCATGTGCACATGGTCTCGAACACGGATCACCGAAAGGTAAAGCATGAGTCATATAGTAGATATGATGAACATGTTGATTGTTCGCCATTGAAGCTACATCAACTCTCGTGATGATCGGTTTTGATGTGGTGGATTTGGTTCATGTGATCACTAAAACAATGTGAGGGATATTGTTTTGAGTGGGAGTTCAACGGCAATATGATTAAAAGTTGAACACTATTTATCATAAATTAAATCAAAGTGAATTTGCATAGTTGTTGTAGTCATTGGCATCCGTTTACCACCTTGCGCTTAGTTATAATTGAGATGATAGAACTATAGAATTCTGGTTAGTTACTTTACGAACTGGTATCGTATTGTTTTGAAGTGTTAATCTAAAGTTTAAAAGTCCTATTGCAAACTTTCAGTAAAGTTCCGGTTACTCCATGAAGTTTAATAATTGGTATTAAAACAAGAGTGACAATTCCAAGTGTTAGTGTATAAGTATCATGTTTGTCTCCATGATTCTTGATATTCAAAGGATTGTCTTAATATCAAGGTTATCTAGGATCTGAAAGAGTTGTTTCAGAAACCATGATGTGTGGAAGATATTGTGATATCTGAAACGAAGTTTTGGTTGCAACATGACAGAGTATAATATGGCAAAAGTCATGTTCTCATATTTGATGAGAATTTGCAAAGGGTTGGAGACACTAGTTGTCCTAATCCACCAAAAGGTTTTGGATAGCAACATTATACTCACGATTCATCTTTATAAGCTAAAAGTAGCTTGATCATGGATAATTCCATGATAAGGGTGAATATTTGATGTAGGTAAAATATTTACTACACCAAGAGATTACTAAAGAAAGGAATTTGGAAGAACACCAAACATTTGATGATGGTGATCTACTTCAAAGTGCAAGTCCAAAGACATTGGTATTTAATTATACACGCTTTGGATTATGTGTCATATGTATGACTCCACTATTGATGTTGATAGATTATTTCAAACAGAAAAGGAAATACTGAAAGAGAATCTCATAAATATATGGCAGAAAAGAAAAGACTAGAATTGTTCAGTTTAAGTATATAGATGATATACATGTTATGGCTATATTCTTTGCTTATTAAACAATGTGGTTCTTAAGTATTTGATACTGAATTTGTTGGTGTGAATTGTCATACGAAACAATACAATTCATGAACTACAATGGCCTAAGTAACTAGCAAAAGAATATGTGATGATGTTCATCGAGAACAAATAAAGGGTTATTGTGTTGCTCGTTAAACATCAAAGTTTGCCTTCAAGATTTGTTTTATCAGGTATTATGAGAACAAAAGGGTTGTTCAAATAATTGTCGTAATCCATAAAAGATGGATGATTCACAAATCTCGTTGGAGAAATCACATCCATAAAACTAGTGCTAAAAATGTCGAAAGACAAATTGATTGAAAGATCACTTAGGAAGTGACATCGCCGTTTAAATTATATTTGAAAGAAAACATGAAGAAACTCCATGTGGATGGAATTTTGGAGTCTTTTGATTTTCATCACATGAAACTTGTGAAACTTTCCTAGAGATAATTAAAACTTCGTTCATAGGCCAAAAGGGAACGGATGACTAGCTTATTGGAACTTGTACATATTGTTGTACGGAGTCCATTATGTGTAGTCAAGAGCGATGGATTTCAACTTCATATGCTTTCTCCGAAAATTTAAGTGAATATATGAATATTTACTTAATAAGGATGAAGTATGAAACATTTGAAAAGTTCAAAGACTTTCAAGATGAAGTGCAAAATCATTGTAACAAGAATATAAAGAGTTTATGATAAGATCATAAAGAAAGATATTTGAGTTACAAGTTTAGCATAATACCTAAGATTTAAGGAATCGTTCCGTGGATTTGCATGTCCCGAAACACCATAAGAGTATGGAGCATTCGAGATATGTAATTAAACCTTGTTTGACATGGTGAGATCAAAGGTGTAATTCATAAAATGCCATTATATTTTAAAAGATTAAAAGCTTGAGAGACTACCGTTTTTCCACTAAAAAGAGCTTCATCATAATCCGTTGAAATGACACCATATAAAGTTATGGTTTGGGATAAGACCCAAGTTGTCCTTTCTTAAAACATTGGTATGCTTTGCATAAGAAAGATGTTTGCAACCAAAGTCGGATGAACTCGTCTTTGTATGTTATTTCAATAATGTTAAGTATTCCTCCATAACACCGAGAGACAAAAGTGTTTGTCGCTTAGAATGTCAAGTTTCCTTGAGAAGGAATTTTCGTGAAAAGTAAAGTGGGAGGACAATAGAACTTTGATAAGGTTAAAGAACCTTAGCTATATGTGAGAGTTGCGCAGAAAAGTGTTCAAGGCAAAGAATAATGCTCATGGCTCACGTGCCTCAAAGGTTGTGGTCACGGAGATCTAAGTTCCTATTGAAACAAGTAGGTCGGATGAACAATCGAATACCAATATTTGAGAGTTAAATCATTATTTGACAATGATGATACGACTACATGCAAAGAAGCGATGATGAGCCCTGACTCCGTCAAATGGCTTGAAGCCATAAAATCCGTGATAGTTCCATACACGAGAAATCAAGTTTTGAACTTGAAGGACCCTCGAGAAAGGTGTAAGACCATACAGTCGTGTTTGGATCTATAAAGAAATAGACATGGATGTTTTACATCTATGAAACAGTCGACATGTTGGGAAAAAGTTCACAACAATGTTCAAAGGTTGACTATGATAAGATTTGATATTTCATAGTGATATTTAGTCTAGACGGATTAGTGTAGCAACCACTACATATAATTTTGTTATATGGTAGTTGAATAAACAAAACAAGTTCTTCTAATAGAATTGTTACCTAGGACATGTGAATAACATGGTCCATAGGGGTTTTGTTAATTCAAAGGATGCTAAAAGCATATGCAAACTTCAATGGTTGAAGTAAGCATCGCGGAGTTGGAATCTTCACTATGATGAAAATGTTAAAAGAGTTTAAATTCATCAGAGATGATGAAGATGCTTGAATTTGCAAGAAATTAAGTGGGAGCGCTAAGACATGTTTCTAATACATTATGTGGAAGACATATTGTTGATTGGAAATAATGTATCTTTTATTAACACAGGATAAGAATTTCATCTCGATGAAAGACTTAGGCAAAACCCAAATATTTGGCATGAATAGACGCTAATATGGTTGTGCAAGAAGTACATAGACGAGATATTGAATGAGTTCAATATAGAAACTACAATAAAGTTTCTTGTCGCACAGAAAGGATTGAATGAGTTCAATATTGATGATATATTCAAATATATTGACATCTGGTAAGTGAAACAAGATTCAAGTATAGATTGATACTTGATCACAAAGAGTATTTATATCAATCATACTGTGAAATGTACAAATCCAGATATGTCCTATGCTCTAAATGTTGTGAGCATATACCAGAATGATTCATAAGATGATCATTGGACAATAGTAAGAATATTCTTGTGATCTTTTGGAAGAACTAAGAGTATATTATTTGTAGAAGTGACAAATAGATGGTTAGTTCATTGTAAAAGTACTACATTGATACTAGTTTTGTCACAAAGTACAAATTAAGTTTATCTCAATCTAAACTAAGGGTGGCACAATATAATGGAAAGTAAGTTCCATAATGGATTTGGATGAGTTCCAAAGTTAAGACATTGTGACAGATACTACAACAAAAGGCTAAGTATATGACTGCTATTATAGCAGCTAAAGAGGGCATTTGGGTCAAGTAGTTTGTTATCAAACTAGGTGTAGTTCATAGCGGGATAATACTATGAAAATATATTGTATGACAATATTATCAACATGTTTTAACCCCAAAGAACTAAAGGTCTCACCAAAGGACCAAATTTATACAAAGCCATCTCATTAGAGAATGAGTGATGCGTAGAGACGCAAATACATGCAATTACACACGGACCTGGAAGTGTCAGATCCGGAGATCAGTTGACCACTAGCGAACGTGTACTTACAACACCAGAAAGCCATATGTGTTGAATACACAAAGGTTTGAAACTAGATTATTGACTCTAGTGCAAGTGGGAGACTGTTGGAGATATGCCCAAGAGGCAATAATAAAGTGGTTATTATCATATCTTCATACTTATGATAAATGCTTACATACCATGCTATAATTGTATTAACAGGAAACATTAATACTTGTGTGATTTGTAAACATAAAAGAGTCCCTAGTAAAGCCTCTTGTTAAACTAGCTTGTTGGTTAATATATGATCATGGTTTCCTGATCATGAACATAGAGATGTTATTAACAACAGGGTCATATCATTAGGAGAATGATATGATGGACATACTCCTATAGTTAAGCGTAGCATAAAGATCAAGTCATTTAATATAGTTCATTTGCTATAAGCTTTCTGATACATAGTAACCTAATTCCTTCGACCATGAGATCATGCATATCACCTTTACCGAAAGGATGCTTTGATGACATCAAACACCACACCGTAACAAGGTGGCTATAAAGGTGGCATTGAGTGTTCGGAAAGTATTGGTTGAGACACATGGATCAAGAGTGGGATTTGTCCATCCATATGACGGATATATATACTCTGGGACCTCTCGGTGGAATGTCATCCAATTAGCTTGCAAGCATGTGACGGTCTCACAAGGGATCACATACCGCAGGAACGAGAAAAGAGTACTTATCAGTAACGTGGTTGAACTAGGTATGCAGAGATACCGACGATCATAACCTCGGATAAGTAAACTATCGTGAGACAAAGGGAAATTGGTATCGTATGTAAGTGGTTCATTCGATCGCAAAGTAATCATAGAAATATGTGGGAGCCATATGAATTTCCAGATTCCTCTGTTGGTTATTGTTCGGAGAAGTGTCTCGATCATGTCCGCATAATTCACGAACCGTAGGGAGACACACTTAAGGATTCAACGTTGTTTGAGTAGTTATGGAATGATGAGTAAGAGACCGAATGTTGTTCGGAGTCTCGGATGGAATCCGGGATATCACGAGGAGATCCGGAATGGTCCGGAGAATAAGATTCATATAAGGAAAGTCCTGTTTCGGAGTTGGAGAATGGTTCCTGTTTTCATCGAATGTTCTAGAAGGTTCCTAATGTCCAAGACTGAGGGGAAAGGGTACATGAATGTGTTATATCAAGTTGATATGATTGCATCATGTACTAGGTGTCATCGCTGTACCAAAATAGAGGGTTTATTCAAATCCTAGTTTGAAAAGTCAAACGGCTAGTTTGAAAGTCAAACGCTAGTTTTGGGAAAGAGGAGAAGGAGGTTTGAAATCGACTTGGGGAGGAGTTCCTCTCCCACCGCCGCCCACCTTGTCCGAGTTGGGAGGGACTCCTCCCAGCGCCTCCTCCACCTATAAGAGGAGGTGGCTCCTCCTGACACAAGTTGCCTCCTCTAAACCTAAACCCAGCCACGACCTTAGGGATTTCTCCCAAGCCGAGTTAGAGCTTCTAATTTCCCTAGCTGGTTTAGCCCTTCTAATTGGTGTGTCTAAACCCTAGATCACCAAGGCTCTCATAGTCCACCATACTGCCTGGCTTAAGGCGGCTCGCGAGATCTCCCTCTACTTCGGTACCACGCCGTCAGTCGCCGGAATCGCGAGGAGAGTGCTACAACCTCCGCTCGCCGGAACAAGTGAGAGGAAGGTCTTCACGAAAATTTAACGGTGACCGATTACGGAAGCGCCTGGAACGCAGCCTTGGAAGGATCGCTCACGCGATCTTGAGATCGGCAAGTGTACGACTACATCACCCACGAATCGCTCTCGCTAACCGCTGGAATCTTCGAGGGTGAGTTCCTCTATCGACTCATTGCTACAATCTAGTAGATAGATCTTGGCTTGTTTGTGTGCATGCGGTAGAAATTTTTTGTTTCCCATGCTACGAACCCCTACATATCTTTCTCATGCTCACATATATTGATTTCAACCGTTTGTCGGTTGCCTTCTAGCATGAATTCATGTATTTGTAATTGTTGTAGTTCTAGCCATGGTTTTAATAGAACTCTCTATTGTAAATGTGTATAAGTTGAGATGAGTACATATAGTTGGGACTATACAAAATCATGCATATGATCCTCCAATCCCAAATATGTCAATCTAGCAATTTTGTTGCCTATCATTTCATCAACTTCTCTCATATGCAATAGTGAGATTTTTGCTAGTCTATTTTATCTTATGATACTTGTTGCCTTTCTCCATATATTCCAACTTTCTCCTTTTCCCTTGGTGATAGTTGTAATATATGTAGTGTGTTGGTATTTGAAGCTCATTAATGTACAATAAGACATATGTGAGCCTTTGGCCATGCTTTGAAGCTAAAATCTTATTGATATATGTTATGACTTCATTTTTGCCTTTCATGTGATTTCTTGTATATCTTTTTTATGTGTGCATATGTATTTGTTGGCATATGTCTTTGTGATGTTTTCCACTTAGAGACATATGCACATATGAGAAGATAATTTTAGTTGAATCTTATTCCTTGGATACCACCTTTTATTCCTTTTTGATTTTTCGGTGGCTTCCAAATTTATTTGCCTATGAGTGCTTGTTCCTCTTGTTTGCATCTTTGGGCACTCATAGTTATTCTCTCATGCCTTGTATTGTTAAATGAACTTGGATGAGTGAGGATTCCATGATTATGCACCTTGATCCCAAATACAATTATCATAATTGGTGCATTATCTTTGGGGAGCTCATCTAATTCATCTAATAATGCACATTTGTCTTCTTTCTCGTTTGTTGTGTCTTAAATACCTATGGGGGAGCGAGGATTCCATATTTGTGCAATATGTATTCTAATGCATTTATGTTGAATAGTGCACAAATCTTGGGGAGCTTCTCTATTTGTTATTTAAAGCACTCTCTTGCTCATATCATAATATCTTGTAGGTTCCATTTGAACTCATTTGTTGTTTTCAATTGGTTTGTCGGACCTTGTAGTTGCTTGCATCATTTGACTTTATTTTTTCAATCCTCGGGTCCTCGATATAGTTCTACTCCCTCCCAAGTATTCATCATTGGATATGTGCGAAGGCACACCTTTGGAGGAATTATTACTATATTTGCCTTCTAGAACTTGTCACCCATTTCGGCAATCGATGCCAATGGGGGAGAAGTTTTAGAGGGTTTAAGGGAAGTTGGTTTATGCATTGAGTTTGTTCTTGTGCATTTGCTTCTCATGCTCTTGCATCTTTGTTGTTGCTTAGCATGTGGTATATATAGAGGAAACTCCACCAATGATAATGATTGGCAATATATGCAATGAAATTCAAGTTCATCACACATGCATAGATTGTGGGGGAGTTTGCTCTATATATGGTGGTGGTACCAATATCACATACTTTTGTAGTATTTGATATTGGTATTACCATTTTATTCATTAATATTCCTTATATAAACCCTCTTAAAGGGATTGTCATCAATTACCAAAATGGGGGAGATTGAAAGAACATGTTGGGCCCCCATCTGTGGTTTTGGTAATTAATGACAATCTTTATGGAATAATGTGTGTATTAAGTTATACTTGTAGGATTTGTCCATTGGCATCGCTTGGAGCATGTGTTGGCTTCAAGGTCGATGAAATGCAAAGAAGATATGTTGGGCAAGCTCAATATGCGAGGTCGATGATGAGGAATTAAGGAGGGTGTTCCATCTTGAGAAGGGAAAGATCGTCTACATCAAGATCAAGTGGAATGCTCAAGGCAAAGGTATAATCTTGATAGGTTTTCTCTTTTGCCGGTCTCATGTCGTGTGTGTGAGACCGGGTTTAGGATAGATAACCGTACTATCAAGAGAGGCTCTCATATGAGTAATTCGGTCACATCTTCCGAGAGAGCTCAAACCTTTGCATACTTGCATCATCATATTTGGTTGTTATTTGGTCTTATCCATGTGATGATATAGAGCTTGTGGTAATCTCCATAACAAGCTCTTGTTCATCAAAATCGGATCTTCCGTTTGTATCTTGTTGCGATTTTGATCTTGGCAGCTTTTCGGTTTCTCACCAAGTGAGGTATCTCACATTATTATACATGATACATTCTCACTTGGTGATAACCAATATTTTCACCTTTCATAGGGTAGCCCATGTCGTCTTTTTCCAATGCAATTGGAATCGGGTCGATCGGAGTTACCAATCAAAAGTTATAGAGGTTTGATTTTTCCTAGGTACTAAAATGCGAGGTAGTACCAATTTTAGTACTGGCGGCAAGAGGTTTGGAAAGTTGCAAATTCCACTGTTCTCCTAGGTACCAAAAATACGGTAGTATCGCATTTTAGTACCTAGCATGACGAAGGTTTTGACAAGTTTCAAAGCCCTATCACGGGCTAGGTACCAAAAAGCGGTAGTACGCATTTTAGTACCTAGCGCAGATAGAAGGTTTTTACTTCGTAATTTGGATCTATTCTCCTTGCTGGACTATGATGTTTCTTTGCATGATCTTATAGAGGTTGTTGTCCTCTTCAAACGAGCCCAAGATCATCGAAATCGAGTCCGGATGCAAAAGTTATGGCTGTTTTAGCTCGTGATGACCGGTAGTACGGACCAGATCCCAGAGTACGGGGTCCAAGAGTACCGCTTTTTGCACCGGGAGCGCAGAGAAAATGCGTTGGAGTCCTGTGAACCCAGGAAATGTCCGTAGTGCCGGAAAGTTCGTAGTACTGGAAAAAGTCCGTAGTACCGGAATCGCGTTTTGGGCTGCAACGGTTGGATTTTGAGGGACCTATATAAGGGCCTTCTTCCCAATGGTTCCTCACCCTTTCTTGCAAGTTTTCCCCTCCATTGTTGACCTTCTTGAGCTTGCTTTATCTCAATCCCTCCAATGATTCTTGCATATTCTTGAGGGATTTGAAAGAGGAGATCTAGATCTACAATCCCACCAATCAATCTCTCCTTTGAGTGAGGGGAACATATTGGGATCTAGATCTTGGAGTCTTTTGTGGATTTCCTCCATTGTTCTTCCTCTCTTATTCCCCCATAATCTTTTGTAGCTTTGGTGGAATTTGGGAGAGAAGGATTTGAACACCTTTGTGGTTTTCTTGCCATTTGCATTTGGTGCATCTGTTTGAGTTCTCCTCGGAGGATTTGGTTTGAATTGCTCATTGGAGCTTGTCCCTCTTGGGTTCTTGGAACCCTAGAAGGTTTTGTGGCCTTGGTGGCATTGTGGCCTTGGTGGCATTTGTTGAGGCCTTTTGTGGCGTTTGTTGGGAGCCTCCAATTAAGTTGTGGAGTTGTGCCCCAACCTTGTGAGAGGTTTCGGTTGCCACCGGTAAGTGCACCGATAGTGGAAGCGTGGATCGATCCCATTGGGGTGAGATTCACCGGAGAATAAGGGAGGCCTTTTGTGGCATTGGTGGTTTGATACCACCCCCTCTCCAAACGAGACATACTCCATGATGGGAGGAACTCGGTAAAATATCGGTGTCCCCGCGTGCCTCGGTTATCTCTATACCCGAGCTCTTTACTTATGCACTTTACATTGTGATAGCCTTCGTGCTTGAAGTAATATATATCTTGCTATCACTTTGTTGCTTGTATTGCTTAGCATAAGTTGTTGGTGCACATAGGTAAACCTTAGTTGTTTCTAGGTTGTGCTTTACAAAGTAAAAACTAGTTTAATTCCGCCTTTGTTGAGCCACTCTAGGAAAAGTTTTAATCGCCTATTCACCCCCCTCTAGGCGACATCCGTATCCTTTCATAGTCCCCGAGGTTCGGGCCGTCTAGGGTAGCCAGCCGGGGCGAAGCTCTTTTGGCTACCTTGACTTGAGTTTGTGGGTGCGCGGGAGCGCGTCCACTGGGTGTAGTCCCCGAGGTTCGGGCCAGCTAGGGTAGCTAGTCGGGGCGAAGCTCTTTTGGCTACCTTGACTTGAGTGTGTGGGTGCGCGGGAGTGCGTCCACCGGGTGTAGTCCCCGAGGTTCGGGCCGGCTGGGATAGCCAGCCGGGGAAAAGCTCTTTTGTCTACCTTGACTTGAGTTTGTGGGTGCGCGGGAGCGCGTCCACTGGGTGTAGTCCCCGAGGTTCGGGCCGGCTGGGGTAGCCAGCCGGGGCGAAGCTCTTTTGGCTACCTTGACTTGAGTGTGTGGGTGCGCGGGAGCGCGTCCACTGGGTGTAGTCCCCGAGGTTCGGGCCGGCTGGGCTAGCTACCCGGGGCGAAGCTCTTTTGGCTACCTTGACTTGAGTGTGTGGGTGCGTGGGAGCGCGTCCACTGGGTGTAGTCCTTCTGACACTTACTGAGGAGCACGACGAGTTGAAAAGGGACAACACTACCTGGAAGAAACTGCATAAGAAGATTCAAGACTCGAACCGACTAAATACATCCATCGAGGGACTCTCGAAGGATAATGCGAGGCTAAATGATGATAATGTCGATCTCCGTGTCAAGAGCATGAACTTTCTTCAGAAGCTCGAGGCTTCGCTTAGTGAGCAGGTCAAGATCAGGCAGGACATGTTCGTATGTCCCCTATGACTTGAAGAGATTGAGGACAAAAACAAGCAGTTCCTCGCCAGGCTACGACTGTAATGTAGCAGACTTTCCTCGGTGCTGCTCTGCTGAATTGAACTATGTATTTCTATTTTGCAACTGTAAACTGAACTATACGAACAATGAGTTGCAACGGGAGACACCTATTGCGCAGTCCGAAAACTATCTGCTTTCCTGTTGTTTCTATCTACTAGGTGGGACCATGTTGGACAAGTGTCAATTTTTTTGTAAGAAAACCTTAAACTTAGATATTACACACACTCAACCATGCATTAAAATTCAAATTGTGTATTCCAAACTCAACTTCAAATAGTTGTAAAAGGAGGTAGCCACGATCGGAAAAGAGTGGGTGGGCCACTAGCGGGGGTCCGCAGAGAGAGAGAGTGAGATTTGTAAAAAAAAAGATATTGTTGGCGAATGGGGCCACCGTGCGCGTGAGAACCGTGCATGTACCATAGGCGTGTCCGAGGCACACCGCGTGCTGCAGAATGTGTATGCACGCATGTTCGCGATGCACTCAGGCGTAGTGCGCGGCGTATGCTGTTGAACCTTACACGTGTGAACTGCGGGAGCATGAAACGTCGGCGTCTCACATAGAGCCCATCCCTCTGTCTCTCTCCACCTCCCCTCATTCACTCCATCACGCACTTCCCCTAGGCCCCTACCCACTACCCTTCCCCACTCCTCTCTCTCTCCGCCGACCAGGAAAAAACCCTCTCCCCTTCCGCTTCTGCTCCACTTCCCATTCCGGCGATGGATCACTCATCCGATGTTGTCGCCGCTGTGAAGGAGAAGGCCGCGACGCTGGCGTTAGCCACGGAGAAGGCGGCCAGAGCCACGACGAATGCACAAAATGCCATAAGGGCGGCAATCACAGCCGCAACGGATGCGAAAGATGAAGCGAAGACCATTGCTGAAGGGCGGCCCATCGGTCCCTCATCGGCTCCCGCCGCTATCAGTACATGTGCGTACAATTTTGGGAAGCAGCCGCAGGATGACGATGAGGAGGTCGAGCTCATCATCAGGCCGCCGCCACCGGCCTTCGACGAAAACATCATCAACGAGGAGGAGGAGGTAAGTTCCAATTAATAACTATTAAGCTTGGGGCCTAGGGTTTTCAGTTAGCGTCAGATTCGTTTATTATCTATTACGATTGATGTGTTATTAATGGATCTGTGGATTATTGCTAGCTAGGGTTTGATTATGGACAAAATCGATTAATATTTGTGGATCCGTGGATTATTGCTAGATGGGGTTCGATTATGGATATAATCGATTAATATTTGTGGATCTGTGGATTGTTGTTTTCATTTCTATGGATTAATGCTAGCTTATTGACCGACGGAAGTGGATTATCTGCTTGATCCCTTGATTAATTTCTGTTATTGCTAGCTGAAGACTGTTATCTGTTGCTTCCTTTGTTAAGCATTCAATTTTAGTTGCAGTTTCTACATATTTGCTTCACATGTGTATTTTGCATACTAGATGATACCCCGCACGTTGTTGCAGGAATGTTAAGATATATATTTGAATTCTTTAATGATATATGCCTTATGTATTATTTTGACTTAGTTTACCAGGAGACATACAAATGCAACACCTCTAATTGAATCCAAAAGTCCCCGGGTACGATAAAATCACTACAATTTGGCACCCCGATGACTTTATAGTCGGCTAAACATTGATGGGGCATGAAACTTAGTAACCTAGGTAATATGGGTGCATCCACTGGAATAGAGCATTTTGGAATGTGGATATTTTGTTGAAAATTGATTCCCCAAAAATTATAAACGTTTTGGATATAAGCTTTCTTGCATGTGAGATAAGCAACACTACTCGGCATGCTTTGTTTCCAATCCATATAAAATTGGCACATATGTTAGTAACTGAAGTCCTTGACGATAAAGTTAATTACTTTATTTGTCCCAATGAAAAATAATGGAACCGAGGCAATACTTATTTTAATACGGAGTTGCATCCCATATACTATATATGAATATCAAGGCACAATAATTTCACAATCTAATAGTGTCAATCTAGAAATGGTAAATATTTTCAGCTATTGTCCATCATCAAGGGCATGCTCAAAAGCCCCTGAGATCACTATGATGATAATTCAAACTTGTAGTGAGCTATCCTACTTCCTGCACAACAGAAAAGCAAATCATTATCATATACATCAACAATGAAATAAGAATGATTAATGTGTAACCAAACAGAGACCATAAGTCAGTAATATGTCCCTAAATGGAGTGACACGTTAATTGTTACACAGTATGAGGATTGCAAATTTGACAGGTTCTTATACTAATTTTTTGGTTATGGAGTACTTCTCGTCCTGGGAAAATACCGTGCAGATACAAAATAAAGACATATCATAACGCTCACGGATAGATATAAACAGTGTCAGCAGAAAAGTTCTAGTCATGCCCGAAGGCCTCGAGTATCACCTTTAAGTTCTGCTAATCAGATATAATTATCAAACACACAAATTTGGCTAACTATGAAGTTAGCTGTGTCAAATATTTGATGCATTAGTGCTGCACAAAGGTACATGGGAATGAATCATATATATTATCAAACACACAAATATATATGTCTAACAATAACATTATTGGTGGGATATCTTTGATGGATTAATTATGCAAAAAAGTAGATGATAATGGATCAAGTGATGGAAGTTCAGATGGATCGATCAGACCGTGGTAAATATGCATATTGCTGACATAACTGAGATGCAATTTTCAGTACAAAGTCGGTTTTCCTGTGAACTATCGTAACTCACTGACGTTTTTTCATGAAACCAAACCATATAGTTTAAGCGTAAATATCTGAACAGATTCACGCAAGATTTTCCAAGAACTATTAAAGAAAGACAATGCAATTCTTCATCGCTATATATGTTTTCACTTGAGTGTACTAATTATTGAATGAAAGAAACAAAGCATAACCATGAAATCAAGAAATAAATGTAAGTTAGACAGAAATCACAACATTTAGGCCTTGTATGAATGAACACAACAAAACAAACTTAACAATTAGGCATTTGGAATAGGTAACATACTGGTGAGAAGACAGTCGGGTGCCTGGGACACCTGCTAGTAGGAATGTCAATGCTGGCGGAATCTGCGGCAGGGTCTGAATTCTGAGCGAGAGGTTGCAGAAATAACTGACAAAGAAAGAAAACAGAACAACGAATCTTTACTTGTTGGAGAGGTCTCCGTGGAGTTTTGGACCACCTAGAGCTTAGAGAGCACCCGATAGGAGGAAGCTACCTTGAAGGTCAGCTGGTGAGGTCGTTGCACTTGATGTCTGTGAAGAAGGCAAGTGATGGAGCAGGAGGGACGCGTATTTGCTGGTGTACATCTTCACGGTCTCTTTTGCTATGTGCGTGTTTGTGACGCCGCGGCTCAGGTCGTAATGCCACTGCCTGCCCACGTCGCTGTTCTAGCCTCACCTCCGGGCGCAGCAGCTCGCACTCTAGTTGCTCCGGCTAATGGGACACCTCTTATCTAGTGAGGCACTTAAAGGAGAAAACCATTGCTTGGATGTCATTTACTCTCATATTTTAATTGTTGAGAAGATGAACGGTGATATAATGGGGGATATGAAGAACAACTGATTTCTTTTGCTTTTTCCGTGGAGGAGATAATGGTGGGGATTGAAGAATTTAACTGAGGAGAATAAGAGGAGACGCTGATCCCGTGAAGTTGTTGACTCATGCTTGTGCCAAGATGCAGAATGGAGTAGGGACATGAGTGGACAATATAGTGTAAATATCATTATTAGCTAGTGGGAAACGTTAGAATCTCATGCAGTAGTAATACAGAAATAATTACCCATATAAACATACACGCATGCTAGTTTGAATCATGCAGGGTTTGTGTAGCTGATTAGGTGGCCTAGTTGATGACGTGGATGTAAAATGCTTCTGTGGCAGATTGGTGATGTGGATAGGCTGCATGTTTAGAGAAATAGTTAGTGGGGTTGATCTTCTTAGTTATATAGGATTTCAGGAGGCTACTGATGATGTTGACAGCGATGTCAACTCGTGTCAAAGGAAGACCAGGGCCACTCTCAACAAGCTTAAAGCGGGGAGGTTCGATCGGTTCTAGAGTGAACCCTGGACTGATGGCATGAACAACTGCCCTTTCTGCAAAAGGAGCATAAAGATGGACTTCCAAAGCATCCTGCAGCATGCTGAAGGCTGTGGATCTGGCCGTATAAAAGTTGGGGAAACTGTCAATGTCCACGGCTTCATGGCCAATCACATGGCCTATGGCATCTTCCTCAGAAACAAACTAAACCGAGCTATCGAGCTCGGTCGTATGCCTACTCCCAAGCCCAAGCCACCGAAGGTTCTGGGTATGGGCAGCAGGAAGCATAGGAAGCGGGACCGGGAGGAGGCGGCGAGGAGGCAGTGATGTACTGATGTGCTTGTTTGTGTGTGCTGCTGCTGGTGGTTTAAGCAGCATGCTTTGTTGAACTGTGTTTATGTTGGCTACTTAGCAGCATTTGTGTTGAACCTCTGCCTTATCAAGTTTGTGTTGAACCTTGATTAATTAGTTGCTTGTTATGTTTCTACATTTTAGATGCTTAATTAGTTGCTTAATTAGTTTGTGTTGAACCTTGCTTAATTAGTAGCTTGTTATGTTTCTACATTCTAGATGCTTACTATCTACATTTGTTTTTTTACATGCTGGTGTGTGGTGAGATTTCCTATTTCGGAAAGGTTTAAGGAAAATAGTTAAGCAATTGAGAAAGAGATGCTGGTATAGATTTGCTACCAAATTGGACAAAAAGGAATGAATGAGGTGAGCCTGGCAGAGATAGACAGAAAGTGGTGCATGGATTTGTTTCCAAAAAAGAGAAGGAGAGAGAGGGTTCTATGATTTGTTGCCAAATTAGACTGGCTGGTTGCGTTTTCCTATTGTAGCCTTATTTTTTTCTTCTTTCCTTTTTTATATAGTTTTTGATTTACAAACAAGCCTGTTTTGTCTCACCTGAACCTCTTTTTCCAAAAAATGGCAAATCTACAAATAGCCTGTTTTGTCTCACCTGAACCTCTTTTTCAAAAAAATGACAAATCTACAAATAGCCTGTTTTGTCTCACCTGGGCCTCTTTCCTTCTCGAAATAACCTTAATATTTTTTACACATTCTAAAATACATAGACTTAGCCCATCCCAGCTCGTGTTCGTGTGCTTGTGTTATCGCTGCAGCGGCTGCTTGCTTATTTGGGTCGGCCCAACCACGCCCAGCAGACGCGCGCGGGTATGACGGCATAGACGCGTAGTTATTTAGTCACTCCATGATCGCCTCCACCCACGACTCGCCTCCTATCCCTCCCTACACGAACAACCTCAAAAATTTCATCGATGACCGCCTCCTGTATTCAACGCCTGCGATGACACAGGTTCATGGATCAGAGATTCAAGGATCGGGTATGTTTTCGCCAACTCCTATATGAAAATCTAGAACGAGCGATGTATAGAAATTTCATCAGATCTAGAGGAAATACGATCAAATGCATGACGATCATAATTGTGTAGATTAGATCTACATATGAACTAGTACAATAACACTCTATTATATGTTAGCACTGAAAGCATGTTGTATCAGATCTATATGTACTATTAAGAAAATTGTATTATCTAATGGACACTACTCGGTGCTTTGGAATATCATGCGTGTTTATGAACATGCAAACCGTGTTCAAGTATCTAAAATAAGAGGTGGTAGAATATAGATTTCTTTATTCTAAAAAGTTTGTGTACATGGCACTTTCTGGTTAGGTCGGGGAGTATGCTCGCACTTGTCATGTTCATGCCGCTCTTAAGTTGCATAAACCTCTGCATATAAGAGGTATGTAATGTAAAATAAATAAAAAAATCAATGCAGTTATAATATTGCTGCTTATGTATGTATTTGTTATATGCAGGTCCCGAAATAAAGTTTGAGAAAGAATTTGAATGTTTCTGCCATTATGGCAACCGTGTAGCGATGGATGATGCCGGAATTAATGTACTGAAGTATGGAGTTGATAAGAACCTCCCAAATAGACCATTTTATGTATGCACCATAAATAAATCAAACACCTTGAAAGGCAAAGCAAAAATGGTAAAACTTCTGAACTAGTGAAAAATTGTTACATTACTACTATTAGGTACTGACATTTGTATGTATATATTGGTGTAATCTATATGCAGTACTTTTCGAGGAGCTTCACCATGGAGCATATTGTTCCATATATTGAACTACCAGCATACATTCAAGTATTTTGGAACAATATGGAAGTTACAAAAGTTAAAATGGTGATGACCAAGTCAAACACTAGAGGCAAACTGAAATATGGTGCAATGATAACATCAAAGTGGATGGAGGTTGTGAACAAGTTTGATATGAGAGCTGGTGACATCTATGTGTTTTGGCTCCGTGGTATCTCGGCTGGCCTCAAGCTCCTTATTAATCGTCCGTGAAATCAACATGCAGACCATGCAATGTTTGCATGGGTCCACAATTGCCACAAAGTGTTTCTAGCCAACTTAGTAATCACTAAGTTGATGAATTCAAAGTCCTTTGAAGGAGTTTCTAGACAAGGCTATAGACCTCTATAGGTTGGCTAGAAAGTCCTTTATCAACTTAGTGCTTATGTGATGATAGAATAGTACTGTAATTTATAAGTTAAGTCTTATCTCATTTTTATGACTTAATATTATATTAAAAAGTACTAGTGTTAGACATGAATGATGCATACATTACCCCTCCCTAAGTCATAACTAAGAATAGTGAAATATTCATATTGTTTAAATTACAAATTCTTAAACCATGTTTTGATGTATTGATGCTAGCTAAATGGACTCAAATTTGGCACAAGGATGTATCACCACGTGCCTAATGATTCTAGCATTTTATCTAGCCTAATGATGCTAGCATTGTACCCAGAGAGGTCTATACCCAATGCAATATTGGCATAGGCCCACATCTGCCACAAAGTGGCTCATCATGTCTTGGCATAGCAATGTTATATTTAGATCAATCAGCTATAGGTAAGATCATGTTGTCCATAGTGATGACTCATGCAACCACAAGTTTATGAAGGTATTTCTAGACAGCTAAGATAGGTATAGATCTGCCACAAGTGTGCTATGCCTTTGGATGATGCACACTTGCAGCACGTATAACATCATGCCAACATTGCATGGGTTCTTGACCTATGAGAGTTGTCTATGAACACCTTCATCATCTTTGTGGTTGTATGAGTCAACACTTGGTCTACATGATCCAACCTAGTTGTTACATCAAACTATACAACTATTATGCCAAATCATGACATTGATTCTAAGTATAAAAGTGGTATGCCCATGGCATGATGCACACTTGTGCCTCATATATCCAAACATTGCATTGGGATCTAGACCCATGGCATGATGCATATTCCATATTTCTGGATAACTTTATCTCCTTTTATTCTTTCTTACAGTGGGAAAACGTGGTCATGATCCTTGTGTTCGTGCCATCCCACGAATGGATCGTTATCCGCGCGACTCTCTCCAGTTTGTAACAATAAAACCGGAGCTAGACCTGTGACTAAATCAACCAACTAAAACGGCTAAGTGCTAACCTGACGAAACTGAAACTCTGACAGACTAACACCTAAATTGAAGCCGAGGGCGTCGAGTGTGGCGTCCAACTTCGCGTTCCAGGCTCTAGACTCTAGGTGCCTGACAGAGTCTGTAGAGGGCCTTGTGCAGGCGCATCACCTAACACTCTTGGCCAGCCATGAAGAACCCTGGCCAGCAGACTTGACGTCCATATGGTGCACAACCCACCCGTAGTGCGAGGCGAGCGCCAGTAGGAGCCGCACGGACTCCATCCGTGCAACAGGTGCAAAGGCCTCCGCGACGTCAATGCCCTGCTGCTGCACATATCCCTTTTGGCGACGAGGCGAGGTGGGTGTTCGGATGCATGATGTCGTCCATGGTGCGCGTGGTCATCGGGTGCGCCTCGCGGCGAGGCAGATGTGATGGCGGCGCGACTTCAACTTTGGTGTCGGAGAGGCTAGCTCGGTGCATGTGGATGACGCTGTCGGTGACGTGTGCTCTGCGGGAGCTCGTGTTGATGGAGATGCCGACGAGTCCTGGCCTGCCACCTCAGGTGTAGCGGTACGCAGTAGAGTCGAGTGCACGTAGCAGTCCATCATGAACTTCGTGCTCACATGGTTGTCCTCGTGCGTGCTCCAGTCCCAGCTCGCGTCCTCGTCAAAGACTACGTTCCGTGTGCGTGCACACGCTTGGCCTCGAGATCGTAGATACGGTATCCCTTGGTGCCGCTCTCGTAGCCAATGAAGACCATTGGCGTGCTCCGGTCGTCCAGCTTCTTCAGGTGAGGACGCGCTCTCGTGCACGTACGTGCGCGACGCATAGTCGAAGGTCCGCAGATACCAAACCTAATATGGGTCATGCCGGTGACGCTGCGCGTGAACGCCCAGTTCAAGTTCAGCACGTAGACCGCTGTCAGCACGGTCTCGCCCCAGAAGTAATTTGGCATGCCCTTCGCCTTCAGCATGCTTCTGGCCGCTGCTACGATCATATGGTTGCGCCGTGCGATCACCCCGTTCTGCTGGGGTGATTACGGCGCCGTGAGGTGGCGCTTGACGCCGGTATCGGCGCACTCTGCACAACAAACATGGCCGACACATGAACTCGCCGACGCGATCCGTTTGTAGTACTCGGAGCTTGCGCCCGCTCTCCGTCTCCTCTACAGCTTGGTCCTCGGTGGCCGACGTGAAGGTGCGGTATGCATCCCCGTCGATGGTGAAAAAAACGGAGTCCAGATCACCAGGGAGAGGCCCTGGTGATCGACATCAAGCGCAAACTTCGCCACGGCACACGCTCCTGGTTGCAAAGAAAGGCTTCACTGGCAAATTCAGAGCGAGTGTGATTATGAGAGAACGAACAAAGACACTTCTATTTTGTGCTCCTCAAACTTCCTAGTCTTGGGTGACATTATAGACCTATATATAAGTATATCCGAGTTAGTTAGAAATACCTTCATCACCTTACGGTTGAATGAGTCAACGATTGCTCAACGTGATCCCAACTAGTTGTTAGATGTAACTCTATATCATTGCTACGCCTAGCCATGATGCTTGTGGAAAATATGGACCCACAACAACATTTCATTGAGATCTAAATTAAACAATCTGAGTTGTCTAGAAACAACTGACCAACTTGTAGTAGTATGAGCCAACACTTGCTCAAACATGATCCCACCTAGTTATACTTAGATCTAGCAAGTAGGTAGGATCATGTTGGCCGGGTGTGATGACACATACAACAACAAGTTGGTGAAGTTGTTTCTATCCAGCCCAGAGAGGTGTCTAGACCCCATGCATGCAATGTTGGCATGGCCCCACATTTGCCACAAGCTAGTGTGTCTCATGGCTTAGCATAGCAAAATTAAAGCTAGATCTAGCAAGTAGGTAGGATCTTGTTGGCCAGGTGTAGTGACTCACACAGCCACTAAGTTGATGATGGTGTTTCTAGACAACCCAAAGAGGTCTAGATCCCATGCAATGTTGGCAAGGGCCCACATCTGCCACAAGCTAGTGTGTGTCATGGCTTGGCATAGCACTCTTATAGCTAGATCTATCAAGTAGGTGGGATCATGTTGGTCAGGTGTAGTGACTCACACAGCCACTAAGTTGATGACGGTGTTTCCAGCCAACCTAGAGAGGTGTCTAGCCCATGCAATGTTGGCATGGGCCCACATCTACCACAGTTGTGTGTGTCATGGCTTGGCATAGCAAAATTATAGTTAGATCTAGCAAGTAGGTAGGATCATGTTGTCCAGGTGTGATGACACATATAACAACAAGTTGGTGAAGTTGTTTCTATCCAGCCCAGAGAGGTGTCTAGACCCCATGCATGCAATGTTGGCATGACCCCACATTTGCCACAAGCTAGTGTGTCTCATGGCTTGGCATAGCAAAATTAAAGCTAGATCTAGCAAGTAGGTAGGATCTTGTTGGCCAGGTGTAGTGACTCACACGGCCACTAAGTTGATGATAGTGTTTCTACCCAACCCAAAGAGGTCTAGATCCCATGCAATGTTGGCATGGGCCCACATCTACCACAAGCTAGTGTGTGTCATGGCTTGGCATATCACTCTTATAGCTAGATATATCAAGTGGGTGGGATCATGTTGGTCAGGTGTAGTGACTCACACAGCCACTAAGTTGATGATGGTGTTTTTAGCCAACCCAGAGAGGTCAATAGCCCATGCAATGTTGGCATGGGCTCACATCTACCACAGTTGTGTGTGTCATGGCTTGGCATAGCAAAATTATAGTTAGATCTAGCAAGTAGGTAGGATCATGTTGGCCAGGTGTGATGACACATACAACAACAAGTTGGTGAAGGTGTTTCTATCCAGCCCAGAGAGGTGTCTAGACCCCATGCATGCAATGTTGGCATGGCCCCACATTTGTCACAAGCTAGTGTGTCTCATGGCTTGGCATAGCAAAATTAAAGCTAGATCTAGCAAGTAGGTAGGATCATGTTGGCCAGGTGTAGTGACTCACATAGCCACTAAGTTGATGATGGTGTTTCTAGCCAACCCAAAGAGGTCTAGATCCCATGCAATGTTGGCATGGGCCCACATCTGCCACAAGCTAGTGTGTGTCATGGCTTGGCATAGCACTCTTATAGCTAGATCTATCAAGTGGGTGGGATCATGTTGGTCAGGTGTAGTGACTCACACAACCACTAAGTTGATGGCGGTGTTTCTAGCCAACCTAGAGAGGTCAATAGCCCATGCAATGTTGGCATGGGCCCACATCTACCACAGTTGTGTGAGTCATGGCTTGGCATAACAAAATTATAGTTAGATCTAGCAAGTAGGTAGGATCATGTTGGCCAGGTGTGATGACACATACAACAACAAGTTGGTGAAGGTGTTTCTATCCAGCCTAGAGAGGTGTCTAGACCCCATGCATGCAATGTTGGCATGGCCCCACATTTTCCACAAGCTAGTGTGTGTCATGCCTTGGCATAGCACTCTTATAGCTAGATCTATCAAGTGGGTGGGATCATGTTAGCCAGGTGTAGTGACTCACACAACCACTAAGTTGATGACGGTGTTTCTACCCAGCCCAGAGAGGTCTAGACCCCATACAATGTTGGCATGGCCCCACATTTGCCACAAGCTAGTGTGTGTCATGGCTTGGCAGACTCAAAATTATATCTAGATCTAGCAAGTAGGTAGAATTATGTTGGCCAGGTGTGATTGACATACAATAACAAGTTGGTGAAGGTGTTTCTATCCAGCCTAGAGAGGTGTCTAGACCCCATGCATGCAATGTTGGCATGGACCCACATTTTCCACAAGCTAGTGTGTGTCATGCCTTGGCATAGCACTCTTATAGCTAGATCTACCAAGTGGGTGGGATCATGTTGGCCAGGTGAAGTGACTCACACAACCACTAAGTTAATGATGGTGGTTCTAGCCAGCCTAGAGAGGTCTAGACCTCATGCAATGTTGGCATGGCCCCACATTTGCCACAAGCTAGTGTGTGTCATGCCTTGGCATAGCAAAATTATAGCTAGATCTAGCAAGTAGGTAGGATCATGTTGGCCAGGTGTAGTGACTCACACAGCCACTAAGTTGATGATGGTGTTTATAGCCAACCGAAAGAGGTCTAGATCCCATGCAATGTTGGCATGGGCCCACATATGCCACAAGCTAGTGTGTGTCATGGCTTGTCATAGCACTCTTATAGCTAGATCTATCAAGTGGGTGGGATCATGTTGGTCGGGTGTAGTGACTCACATAGCCACTAAGTTGATGATGGTGTTTCTAGCCAACCCAGAGAGATCTAGATCCCATGCAATGTTGGCATGGGCCCACATCTAGCACAGTTGTGTGTGTCATGGCTTGGCATAGCAAAAGTATAGTTAGATCTATCAAGTAGGAAAGGATTATGTTGTTCAGGTGTGATGACTCATACAACAACAAGTTGGTGAAGGTGTTTTTATCCAACCTAGAGAGGTCTAGACCCCATGCAATGTTGGCATGGCCACACATCTACAACAAGTGTGTGTCATGGCTTGACATAGCACTCTTATAGCTAGATCTATCAAGTGGGAGAGATCATGTTTGTTAGGTGCAGTGACTCACACAACCATTAAGTTGATGATGGTGTTTCTAGCCAACCCAGAGAGGTCTAGATCCCATGCAATGTTGGCATGGGCCCACATCTACCACAGTTGTGTGTGTCATGGCTTGGCATAGCAAAACTATAGTTAGATCTATCAAGTAGGAAGGATCATTTTGGTTAGGTGTGATGACTCATACAACAACAAGTTGGTGAAGGTGTTTCTATCCAGCCCAGAGAGGTCCAGACCCCATGCAATGTTGGCATGGCCCCACATCTACCACAAGTGTGTGTCATGGCTTGGCATAGCACTCTTATAGCTAGATCTATCAAGTGGGTGCGATCACTTTGGTCAGATGCAGTGACTCACACAGCCACTAAGTTGATGATGGTGTTTCTAGCCAATCCAGAGAGGTCTAGTTCCCATGTAATGTTGGCATGAGCCCACATCTACCACAGTTGCGTGTGTCATAGCTTGGCATAGCAAAATTATAGTTAGATCTATCAAGTGGGTAGGATCATGTTGGCCAACTGCTGAATAACACAACCACAAGTTGGTGAAGGTGTTTATAGCCACCCTAGAGAGGGCTAAAGCCCATGCAAAAATTCAAAATTTGACCGGGCCACCAAAAATTCAAAACAAATCAAAATTTTGTGAAACCTTGGATACATTAAAAAATTGCTTCTAGGTAGAGGATCCCATGTTTCAGCATGGAGCATGTCTCATATCACAAAGGTCTAACCCCTAGGCATCCTTACTAGACACCTTGATTTTTGGCCTATATTTGACCACGCCACCAAAAATTCAAAAACATTCAAATTTGTGTGAAACCTTGTACATGTGTCTTAGTTTGTGTATGTTAGCATGTGTAAAAAAATCCAGGTTGTTTCACGAAAGTCGAAAAAACACATTGCTAGGAAAAGAGGCCTAAGGTGAGACAAAAAGGGTTGTTCGTAAATTTCTCAATTTTTCGATGTTCATCAAATGATCCCAAATTTTTTGCACCTGCTATACCAATGGTGCTTGTCAAGAATATGTAATTTATTTGAAAAAAATTCAAAATTGTAAAATAGTTGTTTTGTTCAAATTTTTAAATAGAAAATAAAAAGGAATATAGGATAGAAGAAAAAACTAAGACTCGGCGTGCAGGCAACAAGCCAGCCCAACTCCTACTCCCGCACTCGCATCACGGTTGTGTCCAGGCGTCAAGTAGATTGAGGCGGACCATCTTAATCCCAGGCATCAAACATTAATTGGGCTCTTTCGGGCCTAATGGAAAACCATAGCGGGAAGGACTGACGCAGGTGGAAGTTTATTCCCACATCACCCAACGAGAAACAATTCTATCATCTTATATACCCTGCATTCATGACATTGGTATGAGCTTCTCTCAACAAACCAACCAGACACGTACTATTGTCACTTATCTACCTCTTGGACTATACATGAAAAATTTGCGCAACGCGAGCCTGCATCCTGGGCCAACAAATGGTCTTCTAGTCGTATGCAGGCCATTGAGCACGAAATATGTAGGTAGGCATATTTTTTTCATCCACTTCTAAAATACAATAATATTTTGCATTTTGAATAAGTCTTCACGAATTTAATTACTTACCATCTTATATATACAAGCCTGTTGTTTGTTTGCTGAACATCTACATGAAAAAACTTACTAATTAATTTCTTAATAGTTTTTTATTTTATATTCAAAATTCAACTAATTTTTACAAACAATTCTCTAATATTTTTTTAATAGACTATATTTTATCAATCCCGTCGCATGGGCCTGTATCCTTGCCATTCGTTCTGTTTCTAGTCGTATACAGGCCGTGGTTAGCTTGAGAAATATCCTGCTAGTGGACGGGCTTTTTTTTCTTCTTTTTTTTCTTTACCTTTTTCCCCTATATTTAAACATAAACTCAGATGTTATGTATACAAGTTTGGCTGGTATAATAAATATAGAGCACTTTCTATACACTTCTATTCGTTTTGATGTTACATAAGATAATACAGCATTGCAAAATCTAGATAATTCTAATTACTCAAACCATTTCAAATTTTCAAACAATAATAGAATGTTCTGCAACTATCAAAACCATCCAATTTAGAAATGACACAATGAAAAATAGATTACTAAGTGACAATACTGCTATCATGCCACATCACAGATAAGGAAATAATAAAGAAGCAAATGACAGCATATTACCATAACCATATATACATTACTAGTAGAATGATAACATAGTAGTCCTATGGGAACATCACTATCAGAAGGTTACCAGTTCAATCACACAACCAAAATAACCAAGTTCTCGACCCAGAGACTTACTTAAGCAGTTCAACATATTTACCCTACATAAACATCATCACTATAATGATGATGTACCATATAAACTACCAACTTCCATTCACTCCTCTTCATCCTCCGACTCACTGAAATCAAACTCATCTGTCTCGAGGACCCTCAGGAGAGCTTCATGCTTGCCACGATCACGCAGTTCACCCTGAAAGTCTTCACCCAAACGTCCTCGAGTGGCCATCTCACGGACATACTGGACAAGCCCCACCCTCAGGCCCCTATGTGGCTTGAAGTGGTGGAATGGGCACCTGTAGTACTCTGTGGTGAATGGAAGGTAGGCAGAAATTCCCTTACGCCTCAGCTTCTTCTCTTCTTTCTTCACAAAGGAATGATAGGTCCATTGCTCCACATCAACATTTGAACCAGAAAAGTACTACACAATCAAGAAACAACAAAACAGTTAGTACTTCCTAGTTAATACAATAGCTACTACTTTTGTGCATGTCTAAATGCACTAGAATAGCTTCCAAGAACAAACCTCCTCATCGGGCCACGGGGAGAGTACATCATAGACAACAGCTAGGGTTGGTGCCTGCCAGAAATATTTAAAACAGTAATTATTAAAAGCATTCAATATAAGTAAATGAACAACACTAGCAAAAATTTATAGCATAACAATTAAAGGTTACAAATCTGATCATTAAACTAAAAGTGGTTAAGTACTACATCAATGCTATTTATGCTACATGCCATTAAATTACAAGGATTATGCAATTATGTTACATGTACATAATTTCACCATAATTATGCAACCTTTGTTATATCATACATATAATCAGACTTTCATATTACTACAACTTGCCAACATAACTGCTGCAATTCCACCATCTCACTATGGCAACATCACTACTAGATGATCCATAAAAGAAAGATTTCACAAAAGGAAACATCATTCAATATGATTAACTAATATATCAAATATATTTATGCTAGATGACAATAAATAACAAGGATTGTGCACTTATGTTACATAAAAATAAAATACAACAAATGCAAACTTTCTTCTATCAAATATATGACCCAATCATCTATTACTTAAACACGACAACAACACATCAACAATCCCAACATCACACCATGGAAAAATCACTACTACGTGATCCATGAAAGAAATATTCCAAAACAGGAGACATCATTTAATAAAGAAACATTTAACTGCTGCAAAATGTTCAAGGATTAGAACATTTTAAAACTCTGCAGACCTTTTCAGGATATAGCATGGCCTGCATCAACTAAATCTGATGCCCATACATGTTATTGCCTTAGATAGTCAGGAACCAATGTTTAAAACTTGCAAAATTGAAGAGGCAGCTGACATCGGTCTACAAGTATTGCAGCCACAGAAACAAGGTAACCTAAAAGGCTAAGATTATTGTATTAATTGTCATAGAGTAGAGGTATAAACAACACAAACCACCAGGGTGTTCAATAACAGATCATGAAGACGAACTGACTGAACTTTTAGGACAACTCTCCTGTTCATGTGTACAAAAAGAGCCGCAAAGGTCAACTCAGTATGCTAATACAGTTTAGAGCATGCAGCCATTTACCATTTGATCAACGTGCAAAAATCAAGGCAAAATGATAAACTGATATTGCACTATACTAACTACTCAAACTACACTGAATATCATATCTTAGGGACATCCCTCGCAGCTACGCATTCATTTAACAGAACTAGTCTAAGATATGATCATACAAGTTTAGGAAAAAAACTAGAACAAAATATGCACGCAACATTGTGTAATTTCATAGTTAATCATCCCGAATAATCCGATGCACTGAACTATTTCCTAGGGCTAGATATATGCTGCAACGAATAAATTTCGTTGAAATATATAAATCCCTAAAAAAATATACACCAGGAATCTACAGAACCAAGTTTCCATCCAAAGAATCCCTAACAGATGTCAATCCCTAATACTGATATAGCTAAATCTACAGAACCGAGATTCCATCCAAACAATCTAAAGAGGGGAAAGGGTTAGCGTAAAAACCTTACGCATCACAAGATCTCCCGAGGTCAGCAGCAATGATCATCCCGGTTCCAAGCACCACATTCAGATCTAGCCGCTCCGCCTCGTGGACCTCCGCATCCAGCATCTCCTCCTCTCCCAGAGACGCATAGGCCAAAAAGGCCAAAGCGGCTGTACCGCCACCGCCATGGCGCTCGACCTCGTCGACTGCATCTGGACGGGTCACGGTTCCCATCCCCACCCTAGCAGAACTGCCCGCAATGGCTCTGGAGCCCACTCCCGCCATCGCCGGAGTCGAAATCGCATGGAGGAGGACTAAAAGAAAGATTTCACAAAGGGCAACATCATTCAATATGATTAACTAATATATCAAATATATTTATGCTAGATGACAATAAATAACAAGGATTATGCACTTATGTTACATAAAAATAAAATACAACAAATGCAAACTTTCTTCTATCAAATATATGACCCAATCTTCTATTACTTAAACACGGCAACAACACATCAACAATCCCAATATCACACCATGGAAAAATCACCACTACGTGATCCATGAAAGAAATATTCCAAAACAGGAGACATCATTTAATAAAGAAACATTTAACTTCTGAAACATGTTCAAGGATTAGAACATTTTAAAACTCTACAGACCTTTTCAGGATATAGCATGGCCTGCATCAACTAAATCTGATGCCCATACATGTTATTGCCTTAGATAGTCAGGAACCAATGTTTAAAACTTGCAAAATTGAAGAGGCAGCTGACATCGGTCTACAAGTATTGCAGCCACAGAAACAAGGTAACCTAAAAGGCTAAGATTATTGTATTAATTGTCATAGATTAGAGGTATAAACAACACAAACCACCAGGGTGTTCAATAACAGATCATGAAGACGATCTGACTGAACTTTTAGGACAACTCTCCTGTTCATGTGTCCAAAAAGAGCCACAAAGGTCAACTCAGTATGCTAATACAGTTTAGAGCATGCAGCCATTTACCATTTGATCAACGTGCAAAAATCAAGGCAAAATGATAAACTGATATTGCACTATACTAACTACTTAAACTACACTGAATATCATATCTTAGGGACATCCCTCGCAGCTACGCATTCATTTAACAGAACTAGTCTAAGATATGATCATACAAATTTAGGAAAAAAACTACAACAAGAATATGCACGCAACATTGTGTAATTTCATAGTTAATCATCCCGAATAATCCGATGCACTGAACTATTTCCTAGGGCTAGATATATGCTGCAACGAATAAATTTCGTTGAAATATATAAATCCCTAAAAAAATATACACCAGGAATCTACATAACCAAGTTTCCATCCAAAGAATCCCTAACAGATGTCAATCCCTAATACTGATATAGCTAAATCTACAGAACCGAGATTCCATCCAAACAATCTAAAGAGGGGAAACAGAAGTTAGCAGACCAAAACCTCTTACCTGCATCACAGCAATCTCCTGAGGCTGCACAGGCAACAGATCATCCCCGGTTCCAAGCACCACATTCAGATCTAGCCGCTCCGCCTCGTGGACCTCCGCATCCAGCATCTCCTCCTCTCCCAGAGACGCATAGGCCAAAAAAGGCCAAAGCGGCTGTACCGCCACCGCCATGGCGCTCGACCTCGTCGACTGCATCTGGGCGGGTCACGGCTCCCATCCCTACCCTAGCAGAACTGCCCGCATCGGCTCCGGAGCCCACTCCCGCCATCGCCAGAGTCGAAATCGCATGGAGGAGGACGACACTCAGGCCGGAAGCGGAGGAGACGATGACGTGAGGTAGGGTTTCTCACTACTCACTCCTTTCAGTATCAGGTGAGACAAAAGGGAGGAGGGGGAAAATGGTGGGGATATGGTGACACGGAGCGACCGAGAGGGCTCTTATACGTCCCGTTGATTTGTTTCCGCTGACGTCACCGGCGCACGTGACGTCCACCTCATACTACCAACATTGCATGGACTCTAGACCAAGTGTTCACTTTCATCAACTTGTGGTTGTATGTGTGAACACTTGGTCCACATGATCCCACCTATTTGTTACTCTCTCAGTCCCAATTTAAGTTGCATATAAGATTTTATCAAAGTCAAACTGTATAATGTTTGACCAAATATTTGATACAACTATAAACTTATACGATGCCAAAATAATATTATTAGAATTGTCTTGAATTATATTTTCATAATATATACATTTTATATCACACATATTTATATTATTTTTTATGTTCTTGGTCAAACTTTGCAAAGTTTGACTTGCACGCAAAATTATGTGCAACATAATATGGGATGGAGGGAGTAGATTAAAGTTGATGAAGGTGTTTCCAGACAGCTCAGATAGGTCTATATTGCATAATATGTTGGCATGTGCCCACATCTACCACAAGTGTGTGTCATGGCTTGGCATAGCATTCTCATACTTATATGTATCAACTGGGTGGGATCATGTTGGCCAAGTGCTAATCCACACAACCACAAGTTGATGAACGAGTTTCTAGCCTACCAAGAGAGGTCTATAGCCCATGCAATTTTTGCATGGGTCCACATTTGCCACAAAGTGTCTCATCATTTCTTGGCATAGAAGTGTTATACTAAGATATATAAACTGGGAAGGATCATGTTATCCAACTGATGACTCATGCAACTACAAGTTCATAAAGGTGTTTCTAGACAGCTCAGATAGGTCTAGATCCCATGCAATGTTGGAATGGGCCCACATCTGCCACAAGTGTGTGTCATGGCTTGGCATACAACTCTCATACTTACATGTATCAACTGGGTGGGATCATATTGGCAAAGTGCTTAGCCACACAACCACAAGTTGATCAAGGAGTTTCTAGCCAACCCAGATAGGTCTATAGCCTATGCAATGTTTGCATGGGCCCACCTTTGCCACAAAGTGTATCATCATGTCTTGGCATATAACTGTTATAATAAGATCTTTCAACTAGGAAGGATCATGTTATCCAAGTGGTTACTCATGCAACCACAAGTTGATGAAGGTGTTTCTAGACAACTAAGATAGGTCTAGATCCCATGCAATGTTGGCATGGGCCCACATCTGCCACAAGTGTGTGTCATGGCTTGGCATATCATTCTCATACTTAGATGTATCAACTGTGTGGGATCATGTTGGCCAAGTGCTGATCCACACAACCACAAGTTGATGAAGGAGTTTCTAGCCAACCAATAGAGGTATATAGCCCATGCAATTTTTGCATGGGTCCACATTTTCCACAAGGTGTCTCACCATTTCTTGGCATGGTAGTTTTATACTAAGATATATAAACTGGGAAGGGTCATGCTATCCAAGTGATGGCTCATGCAACCACAAGTTCATGAAGGTGTGTCTAGACAACTCACATAGGTCTAGATCCCATGCAATGTTGGCATGGGCCCACAAATGCCACAAGTGTGTGTCATGGCTTGGCATAGCACTCTCATACTTAGATGTATCAACTGGGTGGGATCATGTTGGCCAAGTGCTGATCCACACAACCACAAGTTGATGAAGGAGTTTCTAGCCAACCAAGAGAGATCTATAGCCCATGCAATGTTGGCATGGGCCCACATTTGCCACAAAGTGTCTCATCATGTCTTGTCATAACAATGTTGTACTTAGATCTTTCAACTAGGTAAGATCATGCTATCCAATCAACGACTCATACAACCACAAGTTGATGAAGGTGTTTCTATACATATTAGATTGGACTACATCCCATGCAATGTTGGCATGTGCCCACATCTGCCATAAGTGTGTGTCATGGCTTGGCATAGCACTCTCATACTTAGATGTATCAACTAGGAGGCCAAGTGTTGAGCCACACAACAACAAGCTGATGAAGGATTTTCGAGCCAACCGAGAGAGGTCTATAGCCCATGCAATATTTCCATGGGACCACATTTTCCACAAAGTGTCTCATCATGTCTTCTCCTTCAAGATCATGTCCCTCTATACAGTATAAGCACATGCAATGAAATTATCTTCTTCTCCTTCAAGATCATGTCCCTGCTTGTATAGATGTGCTATGCCCTGAGTTGGGTACCTGAAGCCATCTATAGCCTCAATTGGCATGAACTCCAATTAAGTTTAAAGTTAGTATTCGAACAAGCATTCTAAACTAACAAATGCATTTAATTCTATGTAGAAACTAAAAATAACATATAATGAATCATGTGGAAACTAACAAATACGTTATGTTCATAGTTTTCCATATCCATCTTGTGTACCCAGAAATTCTTTTTATCTTTACTTTCAAAAAACTCATGTTCAGTGACGTAAACATATTTGTAAATGGCAAATAAGATGAAAGCCATTTCCTGCTCAGTGACTGCATTTATGTCTAAGAAGATGGCCCTGTGAAGAATGCTTCTGATGGAACTAGGCACATCTCCAACCTCTGATCAATGAGGGGAAATACATGTTAATTATTAAAAATGTTATTATGATGATTTAGTAGTAGGACAAGGAGAAAATATAAGTGAAAATTATTTACAATAAATAAGGGAAATACCAGTTTCTTCATGAACCTGTTTCTCTTCACCATTAGAGTAAACAGTGACATGAAATAAGTTGGTCAAGTTGAAACCAACATGATCAAGGGGGTCGCCGTCATCATATTCAAAATGCACTACATCTCCAAGTCCTATATCATAAACCCTCATCAAGGACTTCTAGTATGGACCACATATGATTGTCCTAACATTAGACTTCTTCAAGAACAAATCAAAATTCCTTAATGTTTCACTGTTCGCAACCATCCAATTATTTGGAGTGAAATCATTCAGTCTTTCCCTAAATGAGCATGGAACTACCTGAAGGTAAAAAACAACACAGTTCAGTTCATGGGAAAACAACACAGTAAAAGAAACAGTACATAAAATGAAAAGATGTAAAAACTTACCACACCATTAATGGGAAAACCATTAACAATGTTAACTTGGAAGATGGTTGCTCTCCTCTGTGTCCTACCACAATTGTGGCAGGCTGCCCACACACGGCACAGTCCATTCCAAGAAACACCTAAAAAAGTAACACTGCACTAAAGGAATGAACTGTGCATTAAAACTAAAGGGCATTATATGCATTTAACAGTGTAGAACCCTAATCTAGAAAGTGAAAAATAGATCAATTATCAGGCATAAACTACATCACACTATGCATTCTGTTATCAAACATGCACAATCTGAAAAATTAAAAAACCCTAATCCATAACCAGTAAATCATATATAATGTCCAGTCATGTGTTCTAAAATCATAATGTTCTGTAAACAATTCATTTACACGATAATAAACAACTCTAATCTGTGTAGTAAAAAACCCTAATCCATAACTAGTAAATTGATGGAACTCTAATCGAATCGATCCATAATCACAATAAATCTTGAGGGGAGAGATGATAGGAAGAACACATGAAGGATTACAGGGAAACCAAGAATTAAAATGGAAGGGGGATGCAAAACTCACCATCGAGCTGTAGAAAGAGAATGGAAGGGATATGCAAACCAAAGAACAAAGCTTCTTCAAATGAAGAAACAAAGAAGGATTAGAACTGAAACCAAGAAATAAAAGGGAAGGCAGAGGGGATTAGAGGAGAAATCTCAATCGGAGGGGACAAACTGCTCTGAGGAACTGCTCTGCTCTGAGGAACTATTCTCGGGAACTGCCCTGGATGTGCACAGTGGGAGAGGGGGTGGGGGGTCGGTGGAAGAACTGAACCGAGTCCCTTCGATTTCCCTCCATTTATAGAGTCCCACGATGAAAGAGCTTCCATCAGAATTTTTCATCTTAGCATCAAGCTAATGCTGAGTGGATGTAAGTATTATGAATGTGGATGCACTAAGTAAGTGTAGGACTGCTAAGTGACTAAATCAACCAACTAAAATGGCTAAGTGTAACCTGACGAAACTGAAACTCTGACAGACCAACACCTAAACTGAAGCCGAGCGCGTCGAGCGTGGCGTCCAACTTAGCGTTCCAGTCTCTAGCCTCTAGGTGCCTGACAGAGTCCATAGAGGGCCTTGTGCAGGCGCATCACCTAGTGCTCCTGGCCAGCCACGACGAACCCTGGCCAGCATACTTGACGTCCATATGGTGCACAACCCACCCGCGGTGCGCGGCAAGCGCCAGTAGGAGCCTCACGGACTCCAGCCGTGCAATAGGCGCAAAGGCCTCCACGACGTTGATGCCCTGCTGATGCACATATCCCTTTTGGCGACGAGGCGAGGCAGCTGTTCGGCTGCATGATGTCGTCCATGGTTCGCGTGGTCATCGGGTGCGCCTCGTGGCGAGGCATATGTGATGGCGGCGCGGCTTCAGCTTCGGGTGTCGCAGAGGCTAGATCGGTGCACAAGGATGACGCTGCCAGCGACGTATGCTCTGCGGGAGCTGGTGTCGATGGAGATGCCGGCGAGTCCTGACCTGCCACCTCAGGTGTAGCGGTACACAGTGGAGTCGAGTGCACGTAGCAGTCCACCATGAACGCCGTGCTCATAGGGTTGTCCTCGTGCGTGCTCCAGTCCGAGCTCGCGTCCTCGTCAAAGACTACGTTCCGTGTGCGTGCACACGCTTGGCCACGGGATCGTAGACATGGTATCCCTTGGTGCCGCTCTTGTAGCCGATGAAGACCATTGGACTGCTCCGGTCGTCCAACTTCTTCAGGTGAGGACGCGCACTCGCGCACGTACGTGCGCGACGCATAGTCGAAGGTCCACAGATACCAAGCTCGTATGGCGTCATGCCGATGACGCTGCACGTGAACGCCCGATTCAGGTTCAGCACAAAGACCGCTGTCAGCACGGTCTCGCCCCAGAAGTAATTTGGCATGCCCTTCATATTCAGCATGCTTCTGGCCGCTGCTATGATCATCTAGTTGCGCCACACAATCACCCCGTTCTATTGGGGTGATTATGGCGCCGTGAGGTGGCGCTTGACGCCGGTATCAGCGAACTGTGCACAGCAAACATGGCCGACACGTGAACTCGCCGACGTGGTCCGTGCGTAGTACTCGGAGCTTGCGCCCGCTCTGCGTCTCCACTGCAGCTTGGTCCTCGGTGGCCAACGTGAAGGTGCGATGCACACCCCTGTCGATGGTGAACAGAACGGAGTCCAGGAACCAGGGAGAGGCCCTGTTGATCGACATCAAGCGCAGGCTTCGCCACGGCACACGCTCCTCGTTGTAGAGAAAGGCTTCACTAGCAAATTTAGAGCGAGTGTGATTGTGAGAGAACGAACAGAGACACTTCTATTTTGTGCTGCTCAAACTTCCTAGTCTTGGGTGACATTATGGACCTATATATAAGTATATCTGAGTTAGTTAGAAACACCTTGATCACCTTACGGTTGAATGAGTCAATGATTGGTCAACATGATCCCAACTAATTGTTAGATGTAACTCTATATAATTGCTACGCCTAGCCATGATGCTTGTGGCAAATATGGACACACAACAACATTTTATTGGGATCTAAAATTACCTTTTGTTAATTAAAATCAAGGTTATCAATTCAAATCACCCAAATTAGGGTTAACAAAAACTTTTGTTAATTAAAAGTATATGAATGCATGTGTGTATGTGATGATTGTATGAATGGACTTGTGTGATTGTTGTGAATGGCAAGGAATGGTTTAAAGGTGAAAACAACATCATCTAAATCATTTCCAAGCAGAAACAAATCAAGATAAATTCAAAAACAAACCAAACAAGCAAATGGTCATTTTTGCCAATCTTGCTCACTAGACCACTTTGAGTGTTTCTAGTCCAAGATTTTAAACATAAACAATTCCATTTATTTTCACCCCTTGATAGACCAAGTGAAAGTGAACCCGATCCCACCTTTCAAATCCACAGAAACATTTGCCAACTTGATTCGAATGACAATTCAAAATTGAATCTATATCATATGGTAAGATCACCAATTCTCAAAAACCAACCAAACCAGTGCACCTTGAAAAAACCAACTAACCAGAGACTACCGACTATGTGACTAGTACACCCACCAATTTTCATCCAAAAATTTACATTCAAATCTCTTTTGGCCATTTCATCAAACACCTTGGCAAAAAAAACAAAAAAAAACATCAAACACTATAGTGAGCAGTGTTTGTGTCTAACTTGTCTCCCCTCTAGCTCATAGCACACTCTTAGTAGATGATCAAACTAAATTAACTAGCCCAAGCTCACTGTAATCTTGACATTGTCATCAATGGTGAGCATGCTGAGCCCCAAATGGCCACCCCATTGTCGACTGGAAGCTAGAAGCTTCCCTAGGTTCTCCAACCTTGTCTAGGACACGAGCCACTGTCCACCGCCACCCCCTGTCCAACTCCAAAGCACTGCCAGCCCCTGGACCACTCAGCCTGAGCGTGCCCAGCCTCTCTGCAAGCATGCCGAGAGCGCGCCAGAGCACTGCACTCGACACACGAGCACAGACCGCGTGTGTAACATCCCAAAAATATCAAACTTAGATCAACAAAACACTAATCCTAAAGTTTAGGGTTAACAAAAACTTTTCTAAATCAATTCATGAAAGCATGTATATGTGTATGCATGAATTTTGAAATTCTTTAAAAACCACTTTGTTTGTGTGATCCATTGCTTGTAAAATGTTTCTTAGGTGAAAAGAACATCATCTAAAACATTCCCCACACTTTTCCTAAAGAAAAATAAGTCAAACCAATATATTAAGTGAATGGTCATTTTGACCAATTTAACTCCCATGCCTACTTTGGCTGTCTCAAACTTTCAAAACCTAATGAAACTTTTCTGGATCTTTGCACCTTGAATGTACTCATAACAAAGTATCAAGGCCCACCTTGTGATCATACTGAAACTTTCAAATGCATAGTTTAAATGACAACTCAAAATTGAATCTTCTTCATATGGGAAGATCCCACTTTTCAAAACCCACTTAAACAAGCTCAATTTTCAAAACCCAAGGATCTGCAGACTCACCAACCAATCTAGCAAACCCACCAAAATCATTTCAAAATTCAAAACTTGATTTCATGGCCATTTCATCAAACAGTTGCGGACACAAATCAAACAAAACACAAAACACTATAGTGTGCAGTGTTTTGAGCCTAACTTGTTCCCTAGTTAGCTCTCACACAATCCAGTAGATCATCTAGAAAGGGTAGACCAGCACTAGCACCCCTGTGAGCTTGCCATTGCCATTAATGGTGAACAACCGAGCAACCCCATGTCACCCCAATGTGGACAGCAAGCTAGGAGCAGCAGCACGCCTAGCCAGCATGTCTGGGAGGCAGCCCACCGTCCACCGCCACTGCCTGTCCCATGGCGTTGCCAAGCCTCGACCACGCGCACAAGACACGCCAGACCATGCCGAGCGTGCGCGAGCGCCACCCTCGACCACCACCCACGCATCACGCGCCTCACCGCACGCACACGATCACCACCGACCAGAGACATCCCGTTTAACGCCGCGCCATACAGCCACCGCCCTCGAGAACGCCGCCACGCAGAGCACCGCCTGCCTGCACCAAACCACACCGCCCCATCCTCGCGACCATGTCGTTGAGCATCGCCAGAGACACAACACCGTCCCCTACCCTTGCCCATGCCATTAGCTCTGCAGAACATCGCCTCCGACGAGCTCACCTTGCGCCCGACGGTCCCTCGCCGACTATAAATAGAGGCCACCCCATACGATTTCTTCACACCATCTCACCTCTCCTCACCGATCGTGCCACACCATTCTCGAGCAAGGCGAGCACCACCGCCGAATTTCACTGAGCCCGCCACGCCGGAGAAGAAAGGAGCCAGCGATTGAGCCCAGAGAAGCCACCGTACCGGGAGGTTCGCCGTCGTCGACTTCGCTGCTCGCCTCGCCGACCCTCGCCTGTACTCGGTGAGCCCCAGCACTCATCGGGCCGCTTAGGTTTCGTTTCACGAGCTGTCTCGCGTCGACGATGACCCTCAGCCGTTGGATTAGAACCAGATCGAACGAACCACGTTGCCCCATACCGCTTCGCCCAGCCCCGTGTCACTGACGAGTGGGGACACCCACTTAAGCAGCCCGCGGGAGCGCAGCGATTAGCAGGCCGGCCCGTTAGAATTTCCCGCGCAGCCCAACAATTCAAATTAAATCTTTTCTTTTTAATTTCAAACACACTTATGTACCCAACTTCAAAAATCAACCCAGATCGATTTAGTGCACCAAATTAGATGAAACCAATTTTGTTGAAAGGTTCAGAATGCTTAATCCAAGCCCGTTGGATTCAAGTCATTTGGATCTGTAGATCACCCTTAGCAAAAATGACAAGGCAGAAGCTTTTTGCATTCAAACATTTTCAGATTTAAACCACAATAGCTTTTGAGTTGATTCCAACTCTCAAAAATCACTTTCAACCATACCTTTCAGAATATATAAAAATATATATAGGTTACTTGCAGTAATAATGTTCAAGGAATAAAAGAATGCTTCATAAGCATTTCTAGCCACTTTAATTAATTAAAATAAAAGGGTAAAACCTTGTTAAATTGTGACACCACTTTAAATCACATTACCATGGACTACAACATGTGGTGATGACATGTGTCAACATGATCCCATGTTTAGTTTGGAGAATATTAAATCTTAAGTAGTTTTTCAATGAGTAGAAATTACTTTTCTAAAATAAGAAGACTTAAACCAATCCTTAACCTTGTAATGTTAGAGATGATGCTAGATCATCTATAGGACCCTTGTGTGTGATGATTGCAAGTAGTTAAGTATTGTTTGGTGATTGTGTACCTCGTATTTATTCATAGACGCTAGTACCGACCAAGGCTACGAGGAAGAAGGAGGATACTACGAAGAGGAAGCCGAGGAGAACTTCAACCACTGCTCTGCACAAGGCAAGCTTATACTGATATTGATACAAGCTACACTAACCAAGTTTACCAATGCAAGCTAACACTTGCAAGATACTATACCTATGCAAGCGCATAAAACACCCTATTGTTGCCACAACCCATGCTTGTGATATGATTACTATATGCCCTCAGCGTATGTAACCATACCCACTTGCTAAACCAATCCTAGTTTTATGGCAAGCTTTTTACTTTAATTCTTTATCAAAGTTTACTTAGAGGCTACCCGAGAATTTTGGTAGATACTAGACAGTTGTGCTGAAGGTTGCATAAAGAGCATTAAAATTTGGCCTAAGCTAGAAACCTTGATATCAACTTATGATATAAGGTTGGACTTAGTTGCAACTCCACTAGTTTTTTTGAGGGTAAAACAGTAGGGTAAAAAAACCCCACTGCAATTTTTCATTTTATATATCAGGTAGAGTTACAAAAGATTATTTACAAGCATATTCCACCTCAAAAAAGAGGGATAACATTTAAAGCAGCTATCTCATGTCTAAATTGGTTTCAATCCAGTCCTTAAGGCCCTGATAATACTTTTTATTAATTCTATAAAGGACCCATCTTAATTCCTGGGCTATAATAGCCTTCCAGGTCTCCACCGACGTATGCTGATTGTTGAAAATTTCATTATTTCTGCAAATCCAGATGCTCCAAGTTCCAAGTATCAGAATTTCCATTGCAAAAGGGACCTTGAGATCTTTTTTAATACTGGCTAGAACTTCAAAGATGCTTTGATCAGCCATATTAACCTGTGAGATTTCAGCCCAAGAGCTCTAGCAAAAGGGCATTCCCAAAACAAATGTAAACTAGTTTCTTCACTGGGCGCTGGAAGACACAATCATAAGATGCTAGAGGAAAACATTTTCTTTCGAAGATTCCTTGTGTTGAGTCTATCAAGGAAGAAGCCGTAAGAAAAATTTGTGCTTCATTGGCAAGAATATTTCGGATCCAAGAAAAATGTGGTAACGGTTGGTAGCCAACTAAAGAGTAGTAAGCCTTTTACCTGAAAAATTACTACCCCAAATATAAGACCAACAATCCAATTCCTTCCTGCTATAATCAAGAATTTGTTCAAGACTTTGATATTCTGATATGCTTGTTGAGACAAAGGCGGATAAAAGAGATCCCGAGTATTTGCAAGATGCATGAACTCAACGAAATGTGTGGATTTTTTGCAAATGTAAGAAGGTGAGGGAGCTTATGTTGGAGGCAATTATTATTCCACATATCAGTCCAGAATAGTGTAGATTCCCCATTTCCAACCAAGCACTTTGCAAGTCCTTTAAAAGTGTCAATTAGCTTCAGATGAGCTTTCCACCAAAAAGATCCCTCAACTCTTCTTCCAGGGAGCTTATCATTACAATAGTAGGTGTTCCACACCAAATGCACCCAAGGAATATCCCTATGATTATAGAATTTATCCAAATTCTTCAAGAGAAGAGCAGAGTTTTGAACATTAAGGTCCAGAACTCCCAATCCACCTTGACTCTATTAGTACTACCCCTCTATTAGTACTACCCCACCTGTAGATGCTAGTGCTAAGCATAAAACTTGATCAACTTTAGATGGGAATACTTAGTGGAAAAATGGTTATGAAAACCTTGGAATGATGGATCATTCTATTGAAATGTTTTGGACATGTGTTTCCAAACACTTGATGATTTTGGTAATGAAAATGTTGAGGCATGAGCCTTAGCCCTTTATAAAACTGATGGTTGTCTGGATGCGATACCATTCCAATTTTATCATAAACCACAATACCTGAATATTGGGTAGGGCTTGACTGAAACTTATATGCCTTAGTATTAGTTCCCTCACGGCCAAGGTCGAGTGAGGCTACCTTGAAGATTGTCCACTGCAAGACTCCAAGATGACAAGTGGTCATGGTTGGGAGGCCAAACTCACAGGAGAGGTGCTTATACTAGGGAGTGTAATTGGAAGGTTAGGATTGATTATCCGCATACTGAGTATGGTGAATTCAGGATTTGTTCCTGACGGATGTATCGAATGTTGTGGTGAAAGTGTACAATCTCTGCAGAGTGTCAAACTATTCGAATAGCCGCGTCCGCGGTTATGGACAGTTGGAGTGGCCATCGTTCCCCTCACGACTTTTCAAAATGACTTGTGAACGACTTGAGACTTTGGCACAACAGAGTTGTGCCTAGAAATACAAGATCCCACTTAGGAGTTATAAAATTGTGACTAGCTTGGGAACTTAGTAGTATAAATCTGGCTTTTGCAAAACAACCCTAGAGCCTAGTGTCCTATTATCCAAAACCCCCTTTTTCTTGTTAGTATTAGTTTGCGAGTACTTAAAGAGTACTCATGGCTTTGTCCCTGGCTATTCCCATGGCTGACTATGAAGAGGAGTACGGAGGATGGACCCCGTGACGGTTCGATAACTAGGATCATCTCCCATCGCCGGCATTGCCTGTGACCTCAAGATGGAGCCTCGCCACGCTACTGTTACTATTCCGTATTCCGCTTGATGTTGTATTAAGGACGGATCATGATATCCCTATTTGTGTAAGAACTTATGTATCGTTGTAATGGATGAAGTACTATGGTATCCAATTGCATGTCTCGCAAAATGGTAATCTGGGATTGCGATGTATGGCATAACAGCATCTAGGATTGAAAATCCGGGTGTTGACAGTACGCCTCGCCGCTTAATGCATGATCACCACCGTCCAGAACCGCCAGACATGCCTGCTCATCGCCACTGTGATAGCTGTGGCGCCTTAAAACCTCTGTCGGACCTGTCTAGAGCGTCACAACGCCCGACCGTATCTCACCGCCCACGCCACCACCATGTCGTTGAGCACCGCCAGGAACACAGACCGCCCTACTGTCGCCCATGCCATTAGCTCGCTATGCCGATTTAGCACGACGAGCTCCACTGCGGCTTCGGTCCCTCTTGGCACTATAAATAGAGGCCTTCCCATTTGATTTCAGACACCATCACACTCCTCTCTCTCGTAACCACCCCACCTCATCCCCAAGCAAGGAGAGCACCAGTGGCCGGAATCTCGCTAGAGTCTACCGCGGAGGAGGAAAAGCGGAGCCAGCGATTGGAGCCGCCCCAGGAGGAGCCACCAGTACCAGGAGGTTCGCCATCGCCGACTTCACCGTTCGCCCCATCACCGACCGTTCGCGGAGTGAGTGTGAAAAACGGTTCATGGGGGAGGAGGAGAGTGGGCTTGTTGGGCCTGATGCTCTGCTGGGCTGGGTAAGTATAGTTGGGCTGGTTTTTTCTTATATTTTTCTCTCTGTTTTCTTTTTTCCTTTTTCTATTTTGATTTTCTATTTTCAAATTCAAACTCTCATTTGAATCCAGATTCCTTTTTCAAATATTTTCCAAATATTATGTATGTTTTAATACTGTTTAACATTGTATTTTAAAGACCATTTTGGAATAATTCTTTTATTCATTTATGGTTTATAATTTATTTATAATAGGCACTTGCCTTTATTCAAATAAGATTTTAATTATATTTTCAAACTCTTATTTGGATTCTAATTTTCACCAAACCTTTTTCAGTAGGTTTTATTTATTCAATAATGTGTTAAATAATTCATTTTGAATTATTTAAAATATTTTAATATGATTTATTAATCATTTAAATTGGGCAATTGTATTTATGCAAATAAAATCAAATATGGTTTTAATCCCATATAAATTTTATTCAAATAATTCTTTGATTCCATTTATGTTAATTAAGTAACTTTTATTCCTCTTGGGCAAATTCCAATTTATTATTTTCTCATGATTTATTTAATAATTTTCATTAGGGATTTATCTCCATTTAAATATAATTAGAATATGGTTTAATATATATGATTTTATTTAAATAATCTTTTACTCCTTTTATTATTCAATAATCTTTCATTTGTTTAAGGATTTGGCCAAGATTTAATTTGGCTTTTAAATATTCCTTATTTATTTATTTTCTTCCTTTGCCTTATAAAATTCATATCTTTTTATTTATAGATCCAAAATTGGTGATTCCAATTTGTATAATTTATTTAATATTTGTTTATATTTCTAAATCCTTTAGGATTATTTTGCTCACAATTTGGTATGGATTTTAGATAGGAGCTTTATTAGCTTTGGAAATTATTTCCTTTTATCTTATTATATTCATAAGTTTTTATCCATGGTTCCAAATTGAGTGAAACCAATTTATATGGTTTTATAATATTTTTATTTATCATTCCTGATCATTTAAAAATGTTTGTTGATAGATTTTTATATGGATCAAATCCATAGTCTTAGGGAGATCTTGGAAATGATTTATTCCATTAGGGTTTTAGGGTTTTTGGTTTACTTTTCCAAGTGTTTAAATTTCAAGATACCTTCATTGATGAATGCATTTCACTTGATTGAAATTTTGTTGGATTCAAATTTTCAAAAACCAACTAACCAGAGACTACCGACTATGTGACTAGTACACCCACCAATTTTCATCCAAAAATTTACATTCAAATCTCTTTTGGCCATTTCATCAAACACCTTGGCAAAAAAAACAAAAAAAAACATCAAACACTATAGTGAGCAGTGTTTGTGTCTAACTTGTCTCCCCTCTAGCTCATAGCACACTCTTAGTAGATGATCAAACTAAATTAACTAGCCCAAGCTCACTGTAATCTTGACATTGTCATCAATGGTGAGCATGCTGAGCCCCAAATGGCCACCCCATTGTCGACTGGAAGCTAGAAGCTTCCCTAGGTTCTCCAACCTTGTCTAGGACACGAGCCACTGTCCACCGCCACCCCCTGTCCAACTCCAAAGCACTGCCAGCCCCTGGACCACTCAGCCTGAGCGTGCCCAGCCTCTCTGCAAGCATGCCGAGAGCGCTGAAGACTCGACACACGAGCACGCATCAGTGTGTAACATCCCAAAAATATCAAACTTAGATCAGCAAAACACTAATCCTAAAGTTTAGGGTTAACAAAAACTTTTCTAAATCAATTCATGAAAGCATGTATATGTGTATGCATGAATTTTGAAATTCTTTAAAAACCACTTTGTTTGTGTGATCCATTGCTTGTAAAATGTTTCTTAGGTGAAAAGAACATCATCTAAAACATTCCCCACACTTTTCCTAAAGAAAAATAAGTCAAAACCAATATATTAAGTGAATGGTCATTTTGACCAATTTAACTCCCATGCCTACTTTGGCTGTCTCAAACTTTCAAAACCTAACAGAAACTTTTCTGGATCTTTGCACCCCTTGAATGTACTCATAACAAAGTATCAAGGCCCACCTTGTGATCATACAGAAACTTTCAAATGCATAGTTTAAATGACAACTCAAAATTGAATCTTCTTCATATGGGAAGATCCCACTTTTTCAAAACCCACTTAAACAAGCTCAATTTTCAAAACCCAAGGATCTGCAGACTCACCAGAACCAATCTAGCAAACCCACCAAAAATCATTTCAAAATTCAAAACTTGATTTCATGCGGCCATTTCATCAAACAAAGTTGCATACAAATCAAACAAAACACAAAACACTATAGTGTGCGGTGTTTTGAGCCTAACTTGTTCCTAGTTAGCTCTCACACAATCCAAGAGATCATCTAGCAAGGTTAGACCAGCACTAGCACCCCTGTGAGCTTGCCATTGCCATTAATGGTGAACAGTGAGCAACCCCATGTCACCCCAATGTGGACAAAGAAGCTAGGCAGCAAAGAAGCAGCCAAGATGTCCGGGAGGCAGCCCACCGCCCACCGCCATCGTCTCCAAGCGGCGTTGCCAAGCCTCGACCACGCGCACAAGACACGCCAGACCATGCCGGCGTGCCGAGCGCCACCTCGACCACCACCCACGGCGCGCCGCCTCACCGCGCACACACGATCACCACCGACCCAGAGACCGCCAGACATCCCGTTAACGCCCGCGCCATACCACCGCCACCGAGAGAACGCCCGCCGCAAGCACCGCCTGCCAGACCAAACCACACCGCCCATCCTCGCGACCATGTCGTTGAGCATCGCCAGAGACACAACACCGCCCCTACCCTTGCCCATGCCATTAGCTGCGTAACATCGCCTCCGACGAGCTCACCTTGCGCCCGACGGTCCCTCGCCGACTATAAATAGAGGCCACCCCGCACGATTTCTTCACACCATCTCACTCTCCCCTCACCGATCGTGCCACACCATTCTCGAGCAAGGCGAGCACCACCCCGCCGAATTTCACCGAGCCCGCCACGCCGGAGAAGAAAGGAGCCGATTGAGCCGCCCAGAGAAGCCACCGTGCACCGGAGGTTCGCCGTCGACTTCGTTCGCCGCTCGCCTCGCCGACCTCGCCGTACTCCGTGAGCCCCCAGACCCTCACTGGCGCTTAGGTTTCGTTCGGAGCTCGCGTCGACGATGACCCTCAGCCGTTGGATTAGAACCAGATCGAACGAACCACGTTGCCCCATACCGCTTCGCCCAGCCCCGTGTCACTGACGAGTGGGGACACCCACTTAAGCAGCCCGCGGGAGCGCAGCGATTAGCAGGCCGGCCCGTTAGAATTTCCCGCGCAGCCCAACAATTCAAATTAAATCTTTTCTTTTTAATTTCAAACACACTTATGTACCCAACTTCAAAAATCAACCCAGATCGATTTAGTGCACCAAATTAGATGAAACCAATTTTGTTGGAAAGGTCTGTGAATGCTTAATCCAAGCCCGTTGGATTCAAGTCATTTGGATCTGTAGATCACCCTTAGCAAAAATGACAAGGCAGAAGCTTTTTTGCATTCAAACATTTTTCAGATTTAAACCACAATAGCTTTTGAGTTGATTCCAACTCTCAAAAATCACTTTCAACCATACCTTTCAGAATATATAAAAATATATATAGGTTACTTGCAGTAATAATGTTCAAGGAATAAAAGAATGCTTCATAAGCATTTCTAGCCACTTTAATTAATTAAAATAAAAGGGTAAAACCTTGTTAAATTGTGACACCACTTTAAATCACATTACCATGGACTACAACATGTGGTGATGACATGTGTCAACATGATCCCATGTTTAGTTTGGAGAATATTAAATCTTAAGTAGTTTTTCAATGAGTAGAAATTACTTTTCTAAAATAAGAAGACTTAAACCAATCCTTAACCTTGTAATGTTAGAGATGATGCTAGATCATCTATAGGACCCTTGTGTGATGATTGCAAGTAGTTAAGTATTGTTTGGTGATTGTGTACCTCGTATTTATTCATAGCTAGTACCACCAAGGCTACGAGGAAGAAGGAGGATACTACGAAGAGGAAGCCGAGGAGAACTTCAACCACTGCTCTGCAAGGCAAGCTTATACGATATTGATACAAGCTACACTAACCAAGTTTACCAATGCAAGCTAACACTTGCAAGATACTATACCTATGCAAGCGCAAAACACCCTATTGTTGCACAACCCATGCTTGTGATATGATTACTATATGCCCTCAGCGTATGTAACCATACCCACTTGCTAAACCAATCCTAGTTTTATGGCAAGCTTTTTACTTTAATTCTTTATCAAAGTTTACTTAGAGGCTACCCGAGAATTTTGGTAGATACTAGACAGTTGTGCTGAAGGTTGCATAAAGAGCATTAAAATTTGGCCTAAGCTAGAAACCTTGATATCAACTTATGATATAAGGTTGGACTTAGTTGCAACTCCACTAGTTTTTTTGAGGGTAAAACAGTAGGGTAAAAAAACCCCACTGCAATTTTTCATTTTATATATCAGGTAGAGTTACAAAAGATTATTTACAAGCATATTCCACCTCAAAAGAGGGATAACATTTAAAGCAGCTATCTCATGTCTAAATTGGTTTCAATCCAGTCCTTAAGGCCCGATAATACTTTTATTAATTCTATAAAGGACCCATCTTAATTCAGGCTATAATAGCCTTCCGTGTCTCCACCGACGTATCTTTGATTGTTGAAAATTTCATTATTTCAAATCCAGATGCTCCAAGTTCCAAGTATCAATTTCCATTGCAAAGGGACCTTGAGATCTTTTTAATCGGCTAGAACTTCAAAGATGCTTTGATCAGCCATATTAACTGTGAGATTTCAGCCCATGAGCTCTAGCAAAAGGGCATTCCCAAAACAAATGTAAACTAGTTTCTTCACTGTGGCGTTCTGGAAGACACAATCATAAGATGCTAGAGGAAAACATTTTCTTTTAAGATTCCTTGTGTTGAGTCTATCAAGCGGAAGAAGCGGAAGAAAAATTTGTGCTTCTTGGCAAGAATATTTCCATCCAAGAAAAATGTGGTGAACGGTTGGTAGCCAACTAAAGAGTAGTAAGCCTTTTTGAAAAATTACTACCCCAAATATAAGACCAACAATCCAATTCCCTTCCTGCTATAATCAAGAATTTGTTCAAGACTTTGATATTCCCGATATGCTTGTTGAGACAAAGGCGGATAAAAGAGATCCCAGTATTTGCGGATGCATGAACTCACCTTGTGAAATGTGTGGATTTTTGCAAATGTAAGAAGGTGAGGAGCTTATGTTGGAGGCAATTATTATTCCACATATCAGTCCGTAATAGTGTAGATTCCCATTTCCAACCAAGCACTTTGCAAGTCCTTTAAAAGTGTCAATTAGCTTCAGATGAGCTTTCCACCAAAAGATCCCTCAACTCTTCTTCCAGGGAGCTTATCATTACAATAGTAGGTGTTCCACACCAAATGCACCCAAGGAATATCCCTATGATTATAGAATTTATCCAAATTCTTCAAGAGAAGAGCAGAGTTTTGAACATTAAGGTCCAGAACTCCCAATCCACCTTGACTCTATTAGTACTACCCCTCTATTAGTACTACCCCACCTGTAGATGCTAGTGCTAAGCATAAAACTTGATCAACTTTAGATGGGAATACTTAGTGGAAAAATGGTTATGAAAACCTTGGAATGATGGATCATTCTATTGAAATGTTTTGGACATGTGTTTCCAAACACTTGATGATTTTGGTAATGAAAATGTTGAGGCATGAGCCTTAGCCCTTTATAAAACTGATGGTTGTCTGGATGCGATACCATTCCAATTTTATCGTACAACCACAATACCTGAATATTGGGTAGGGCTTGACTGGAAACTTATATGCCTTAGTATTAGTTCCCTCACGGCCAAGGTCTGAGCTGAGGCTACCTTGTGAAGATTGTCCACCTGTGCAGTACCCAAGATGACAGTGGTCATGGTTGGGAGGCCAAACTCACAGGAGAGGTGCTTATACTAAGGAGTGTAATTGAAAGGTTAGGATTGATTATCCGCATACTGAGTATGGTGAATTCAGGATTTGTTCCTGACGGATGTATCGAATGTTGTGGTGAAAGTGTACAATCTCTGCAGAGTGTCAAACTATTCGAATAGCCGCGTCCGCGGTTATGGACAGTTGGAGTGGCCATACTGTTCCCCCGTCAGACTTTTCAAAAATGACTTGTGAACGACTTGAGACTTTGGCTTGGCCACAACAGAGTTGTGACTAGAAATACAAGATCCCACTTAGGAGTTATAAAATTGTGACTAGCTTGGGAACTTAGTAGTATAAATCTGGCTTTTGCAAAACAACCCTAGAGCCTAGTGTCCTATTATCCAAAAACCCCTTTTTCTTGTTAGTATTAGTTTGCGAGTACTTAAAGAGTACTCATGGCTTTGTCCCTGGCTATTCCCATGGCCAGACTATGAAGAGGAGTACCTGGAGGATGGACCCCAGGACGGTTACGATAACTAGGATCATCTCCCATCGTCAGCATTGCCTGTGACCCCGAAGATGGAGCCTCGCCTACGCTACCGTTACTATTCCGTATTCCGCTGCTTGATGTTGTATTAAGGACTGGATCATGATATCCCTATTTGTGTAAGAACTTATGTATCGTTGTAATGGATGAAGTACTATGGTATCCAATTCTGTTATGTCTCGCAAAAATGGTAATCCCAGGATTGATGTATGGCATAACAGGCATCTAGGATTGAAAAATCCGTGTTGACAGGCCGCCCTCGCCGCTATGCATGATCACCACCGTCGAGAACCGCCAGACATGCCGTTCATCGCCAAGGACCAGGATAGCTCAGGCGCCTAAAACCTCTGTCGGACCTGTCTAGAGCGTCACAACGTTCCGACCGTATCTCACCGCCCCACGCCTCACCACCATGTCGTTGAGCACCGCCAGGGAACACAGCACCGCCCCCTACCGTCGCCCATGCCATTAGCTCGCTATGCCGACGAGCACGACGAGCTCCACCTGCGCCGTTCGGTCCCCTCTTGGCACTATAAATAGAGGCCTTCCCCATTTGATTTCAGCACACCATCACACTCCCCTCTCTCTCTCAGAACCACCCCACCTCATCCCCGAAGCAAGGAGAGCACCAGGTGGCCGGAATCTCGCTAGAGTCTACCGCGGAGGAGGAAAAGCGGAGCCAGCGATTGGAGCCGCCCCAGGAGGAGCCACCAGTACCAGGAGGTTCGCCATCGTCGACTTCACCGTTCGCCCCATCACCGACCCTCGCCTGAGTCTCGGTGAGCCGCCATAGACCCCCACTGGCCGCGCTAGGGTTCAGTCTCGCCAGCATTGCCGGACGGAGACGACAAGCCACAACCGTTGGATTAGATGTTGATCGTATGGTCTAGATTGCCCCGTACCCCTTCGCACCCCCTGTCTCACTGACTGGTGGGGACATTCACTTAAACCCACCCGCGCGCGCTGTGCGCCGTGGGCCGGCCTAGTTAACTTCCCACGTGACCCAGTAATTTGAATTTAGGTTTATTATTTTAGTTTCAAACTTAGTTCTGTACCTAGATTCAAAAAATGATTCCAGAGAGATTCACTAAGCCAAATTGCATGAAACTAATTTTTCTAGAAAGGTACGGAAATTCTTAATCCAAGCCCGTTGGATTCAAATCATTTAGAATTGTAGATCACCTATAGTAAAAATAACAAGGCATGCGCTTTTCTGCATTCAAACATTTTTCAAAATTCAACCACAAAAGCTTTTGAGTTGATTCCAACTCTCAAAAAATCATATTTGACAAGACCTTTCTGAATATATAAAAATATCTAGGTTTACTTGCATAAATAATGGACAAGTAATAAAAGAATGCCACATAGGCATTTTGTTCAAAATTTGGGTTATTCAAAATTGTAAAATAGTTATTTTGTTCAAATTTTTAAATAGAAAATAAAAAGGAATATAGGACAGAAGAAAAAAGTAAGACTCGGTGTGTAGGCAACAAGCTAGCCCAACTCCTACTCCCGCGCCCGCTTCACGGCCGATGCTCTAATACATACTCCACCAAGAAACTTGTGCCCTGCAATGTGGGCTGATGCCAAAATTGTATGGGATCTAAACCTCTTTAGGTTGGCTAGAATCTCCCTCATCAACTTGTGGTTGTGTGACTCATCACCTGGCCAAAATGATCAAACCCATTTGATACATCTGAGTAAGCCATGACACACAATCGTGGCAGATGTGGGCCCATGCCAACATTGCATGGGATCTAGACCTCTCTAGGCTGGCTAGAAACATCTTCACCAGCGTTTCTCCTATCGCTCAAAATGGTGTGTATTTCTTTGGTATAGTCCTCGCCACAAAGGAGTAAAATGCCTTGATAGTACTACTGACCAATATATATGTGCCGATTATTCCTGTCGTTGATCCTATGCAGGACACAACTGACACCCTGCCCACAAGCTCTACCGAACTAGTCACGCAAAATCTGCCGAAAATACTGATGACAACACATCAGACAATGAGGCTGAAGAAAACACCGCTACAAGCCAAGAAAACACGGACTCTGAGCATGATACAGGGGGAAAATCTGCCTCGGATCCGCCCCCGAGACTCTGACGCGCCGTCACCTGGGCGTATCGATCTGCGCCAGTCCCCTCATGCCACGTCCCCAAGGTCTGGGCCATTGTGCCATGTTCTGCGTGTAACTATGGCGTCCATGGGGAGCCCGACAAGTCTTCCCCGTGGTCCCTACCAACGCGTGGACGCACGGATCTCCCGCCCAACGCGGTGCCTGTGAATATTCGCACTGACAATCTTCGGCCAGATCTTCTGCAAGACTCACCGACGATATATCTTTGCCGCTGAACCCCACACTCGACTACAAAAAAGGTACTATTACCTCCGTTCCAAAATGTAAGGCTTTTTAGCAAACTAAAACAGCTTGCTAAAAAGGTTTATATTATGAAACGAAGGAAGTATAAAGGACCCAAAAATTCGTACTGAGGGCACAATTCGGTTGGCACTATTAACATCTACAGGAGAACCATAAAACTTGCATGAAGCTAAAATGGATACAAACTAAAGTGTGTTATGCAAGATCCCACCAAGCTCAAACAGAAATGTTATTGATTGCACCTTGTCCCACCAAGCTCTAACATGATCCCACCTAGTTGATACATCTAAGCATAAGAGTGCTATGCCAAGCCATGGCACACACTTGTGGCAGATGTGGACCCATGCCAATATTACATGAGATCTAGACCTCTCTTAGCTGGCTAGCAACACTTTAACCAACTTGTGGTTGTATGCCATGTTACAACATCGACCTAGTTTCACATCATAAAAATTCACTTATAGGTAGAGGATTCCATGTTACAACATGGACCTAGTTTCATATCCTTACCAGGCACCTAGAGTTTTGGCCTAAATTTGACCGGGCCACCAAAAATTCAAAAAAAAAATCAAAGTTGTGTGCAAACTTGGACACATTTAAAAATTACTTCTAGGTATAAGATGCCATGTTTCAGCATGGAGTACCTCTCACATCACAAAGGTCTAACCCCTAGGCATCCTTACTAGATACCTTGATTTTTGGCCTAAATTTGACCTACCCATGATGCTTGTGGCAATTTGTAGAGGTCCCAACCTTTAATAAGGTAGAGATCCCTGTGTTTACAATGCTAGTCCCTGGATCAATAGCTAGCATCCACAGTTTAATATGTAATATCAAGAAACAAAGGTCATATTACAACTTTATAACCAGGAATAAAATAATTCATTACATCTTGCAAAGCTCATTTGGCTATCTCATTACAATGCAGCAGAAAAGCTATATAGCATGGAGTCCTTCATCTTCAAAGTTCCACAGGCAATCATGTTGGTTGTAGACTTGTAATCCTATTCAACACACTTCACTAACATCAAACAAACCTGCAACATAATAAGTTACAGCCACAAGGGTCAATACATTTGAATTGTATTGGCAAGTGATAATATGGTAGAGTAGTGGTATCTATCATCTATATGCATTTGGCTAAGTGGATCTTAGGCTGGCTTTGCTCAAAATAGATTTTTCTTATCATTTGAAAACACTAAGTTTTTGTTTGTCAAAATCACCCAAGGCACCAATAGAAATTGGCGATCCTTTAACCCTTCTTCAACCACAAGTTTTTAACTTAGAAATTGGGATGAGGAGATCCTTGATAGCTTCCATGTCTTGATTCTCAAATTGTCCATTGCCGGGGATACGGCTAAGTACTTAGATTTTACTCTATCGAGAGGTGGTGCACTTTCCCCACAAGACTCGACATGCATCAAGACAAGATCTTTAGAATAACTTTCATAATCAAAATAGGCCTAATAATGTTTCTGCAAAAAAATCTACTTTTACAGGATCAAAACACTAAACAAAGGGCATGGTTGTGAAGGTTTCATTTTTCTGAATCCAGTGATATAAAATTTGTAAATTTTGGACGTGTAGATTAAAAGTTATAGATTTTACAAAATCTAGCATCTAATAGAAATGTTTCTATTTTTTAAAACCAAACACAGGACACGTGGCTGAATCTTACTGGTGCATACCGTTTTGTGAGGATCGAGCAGTACTGGCCATAGGGTCTAAAGTGCATTGCACGGTCTAGATCTAGCATACCGATTGTTTTAAGTGAATCTATCGCGACCATGGGATCAAGATCTAACGGGCAGCTTTGCTCTGACCAAAGTCTGGCGGCGCGTGGCGACGACGAGCGGCGGTGGCGTTCTGCTCGCGGTGGTTCTGGCGGAACAGGAATCAAGGGAGGGAGAGGGATGACTCACAAGTTTCGAAGGAGAGTGGAGAATCTCGACGTGGTCATTGCAGATGGAGGGGCGCATGGAGTCACTGACGTTCCTCGCCGGAGTTCACGACAGTGTCGGGCACTTCTGTTCGTTGTCGTTGGCGAGGGTACAGGTCACGCCAAGGCAAAGCAGAGGCTGTGTTAGACACGCGATGGCACAGAGATTGAAGGGGTATCGTCCAGAGAGGAAGGGGCGCTCAGAGTTTACCAGGGAAGGCTGCCGGAGTTGGAGCAGGAGGCGGTGGCGCTCAGACGTCGACGTTGCTAAGTCGTTGGGGTGTGCGGGGGCGAGATGTGGCTGCTAGCGGATGCGTAATGAGGTGGGAAGTTTGATAGTGGAAACCAGGTGGGAGGTAAATCGGCGGAATCGTGGCCGGTGCGTTGGGACAAATGGAGTGCAAGAGAAATTGAGACAACCTAAGGGCAGTGAGAGGATGGCGATCGGGGAAATGGGAGAGGGAAGCAAGGCGATTAAGAGGGTGTGGTCACAGGGGCGAATTACTCGTGGAGTTACTCGAATTTACACGATTGAAATCAGACTAGAAACGGTCGAGGGAGAGAGGGGCGGGGACAGCGCGAGGTAGACGATGGTGAGGTGGCGCTTGTGGTCCTGATTGTCAGTGAGTGGGTGGGCAGGCGAGTGAGTGTGAAAAACGGTTCGCGGGGGAGGAGGAGAGTGGGCTTGTTGGGCCTGATGCTCTGCTGGGCTGGGTAGGTATAATTGGGCTGGTCTTTTCTTATTTTTTCTCTCTGTTTTCTTTTTTCCTTTTTCTATTTTGATTTTCTATTTTCAAATTCAAACTCTCATTTGAATCTAGATTCCTTTTTCAAATCTTTTCCAAATATTCTGTATGTTTTAATATTGTTTAACATTGTATTTTAAAGACCATTTTGGAATAATTCTTTTATTCATTTATGGTTTATTATTTATTTATAATAGGCACTAGCCTTTATTCAAATAAGATTTTAATTATATTTTCAAACTCTTATTTGGTTTCTAATTTTCACCAAACCTTTTTCAGTAGGTTTTATTTATTCAATAATGTGTTAAATAATTCATTTGGAATTATTTAAAATATTTTAATATGATTTATTAATCATTTAAATTGGGCAATTGTATTTATGCAAATTAAATAAAATATGGTTTTAATCCCATATAAATTTTATTCAAATAATTCTTTGATTCCATTTAAGTTAATTAAGTAACTTTTATTCCTCTTGGGCAAATTCCAATTTATTATTTTCTCATGATTTACTTAATCATTTTCATTAGGGATTTGTCTCCATTTAAATATAATTAGAATATGGTTTAATCTATATGATTTTATTTAAATAATATTTTACTCCTTTTATTATTCAATAATCTTTCATTTGTTTAAGGATTTGACCAAGATTTAATTTGGCTTTTAAATATTCCTTATTTATTTATTTTCTTCCTTTGCCTTATAAAATTCATATCTTTTTATTTATAGATCCAAAATTGGTGATTCCAATTTGTATAATTTATTTAATATTTGTTTATCTTTTTAAATCCTTTTAGGAATATTTTGCTCACAATTTGGTATGGATTTTATATAGGAGCTTTATTAGCTTTGGAAATTATTTCCTTTTATCTTATTATATTCATAAGTTTTTATCCATGGTTCCAAATTGAGTGAAACAAATTTATATGGTTTTATAATATTTTTATTTATCATTCCTGATCATTTAAAAATGTTTGTTGATAGATTTTTATATGGATCAAATCCACAGTCTTAGGGAGATCTTGGAAATGATTTATTCCATTAGGGTTTTAGGGTTTTTGGTTTACTTTTCCAAATGTTTAAATTTAAAGATACCTTTATTGATGAATGCAATTCACTAGATTGAAATTTTGTTGGATTCAAATTTTTGTTCAAGAAGGGTTTTGATGTTTCCATTTAGAAACAAAAAGTTTCTTTTCACCCTAAATTTCAACAATTATTTCTTTTGTTTATTTATTTTTCACATTACAAAATTTGGAAAAATTTGGGATGTGACAGGCTACCACCCTTAAAAGAAATCTCGTCCCGAGATTTGGGAAGGCTAGAGGTTACAAGTTGACTTCAAGACAACTAGGGTACTACCACCCTTAAAAAGGTTTTCTACTAGATTACATCTTGGCTTACTTGGGATCTTGATGAAACTTCTCTGGATAAACATCTGCATAGTCTCCTTTGTTTCCACACTTAAAACATGTGACAAGGCTGAGATCCTTCATAGGCTTGCTTGTATTATACTTCTTCCTTTCTGGACAATGTGATGCATAAAGACCTAGGTTTTTGCAGTTGTTGCACATCACTTGGCTAATATCCTTCTTTATCTCTGATTTCATTTCCTATTGTTTGTTTCCTTGGTTCTTCTTCTTCTTCTTCTTGGGTTTCTCCAAAGCTAGGATTTCTTCTAGTTCATGTTCTTCATATTTCACCACAAAGGTGGGAAAACTACCTCGGTTTCTTGAATGATTCCTTGGATAATACCCATGTTTCCTCTTTTGTCAATCAAGGTGAGTCCCAATGTATGGAGGTGCAACCTGAGGTTTTGCTTTGTCTCCATCCTTCTTGATAGAAGTTGTTTCCTCATGGGGGTTTCCAAACTTTTGATGCATTCCACCTTGTTTCATTTGTTGAACTATAGGATAGATGGGGCATTGGATAGGGACATGATCATTTCCTTCACATAGGAAACAAGTCACTTGAGATGTGGGGCATTGTTTGGTTGGATGTTTATCTTCACAATTAGGGCATTGTTCCACATGCTCTTTATAAGTGTGTCCTATGTCTCCACAAATATTGCAAGCTTGAGTTCCTTCTATAATATCATCCTTGATATCATTGTTGTCACAATATCCTTGGAAAGAGTTGCTTCTCATGTTGATTATTTGATTGGTCATCCTTTGGAACAATTGGGATTGGATTTCCAAAAACTTTTGCAGGGTTGGGTCTATCCCATTGTGGTTGGATAAAAATTGAGTTGTCACTTGATTCAACTAGGATTGGGTTGCTAGAAGTTGTTCTCTCATGTGCATCTCTTGGTTGTTGTTGTCACCATCCTTGATGTTGGATTTTCATGGGGAAGTCATCTGTTTGGGTTGGATTGGGATTAGAATAGGCAAAAGATGTCTATAGGAAGAATTCTAATCACACACAACAATTCACACAAGCAATGTGCAAGAAATCACAAACAAACATTCCACTCAAACAACAAGGTTCAAGCACATTTTTAGGCAACACAATATTTTTGCTACACCACATAAGTTGGTGTGGTCAATATATGATCTAAACTAAATACTAGTATGGTGGTCCAACTATATGGTTCACTTGATATCATTACATTCTTCTTAGTTGTTTATTCATGAACAAGATCATGTTATCCTTTTAAAAATTCTTGCATCTTGGTCACAAAACTTCAAAGGTGATGATGATTCCTTCTAAGTTATGTTTCCTTAGTCTTCAAGTCTTGAGTGTTATTCTTGTCTCACTTGTAGTCCTTAGTGATGTCCAAGTTGAAGTCCTTGATGAAAACTAAATTTGAAGTCATTGGTTATGTTGAAGTCTTTGCTCATGGTGGAGGCTTTGTCCATCAAGTTGAAAAAGAAGAGATGTAGAATTAAAACCAAAAAGGTAGAGAAAAGAGTTTACAAGATTGTTTGTAAATAATTTTGAACAATTACAACTCCTATTTTTCTAAGGGGTTTTGTCCAATCCTAGGGTTACAATCCTACAGGCAACACAGTTCTCTGATACCATCTATAGAGGTCCCAACCTTTAATAAGGTAGAGATCCCTGTGTTTACAATGCTAGTCCCTGGATCAATAGCTACCATCCACAGTTTAAGATGTAATATCAAGAAACAAAGGTCATATTACAACTTTATAACCAGGAATAAAATAATTCATTACATCTTGCAAAGCTCATTTGGCTATCTCATTACAATGCAGCAGAATAACTATATAGCATGGAGTCCTTCATCTTCAAAGTGCCACAAGCAATCATGTCGGTTGTAGACTTGTAATCCTATTCAACACACTTCACTAACATCAAACAAACCTGCAACATAATAAGTTACAGCCACAAGGGTCAATAAATTTGAATTGTATTGGAAAGTGATACTATGGTAGAGTAGTGGTATATATCATCTATAGGCATTTGGCTAAGTGGAGCTTAGGCTTGCATTGCTCAAAATAGATTTTTCTTATCATTTGAAAACACTAAGTTTTTGTTTGTCAAAATCACCCTAGGCATCTACCAATAGAAATTAGTGATCCTTTAACCCTTGTTCAACCACAAGTTTTTAACTTAGAAATTGGGATGAGGAGATCCTTGATAGCTTCCATGTCTTGATGCTCAAATTGTCCATTGTCGGGGACACGGCTAAGTACTTAGATTTTACTCTCTCGAGAGGTGGTGCACTTTCCCCACAATACTCGACATGCATCAAGACAAGATCTTTCAGAAGCCTTCCCTTAGACCAAAATGGATGCGCTCCAAACCTATCACCCCCTACCACCAACTGTCCATCTGGCTAAGTTATTGCTACCTATATGATCCAGGCAGAGCCCATATTTCATGTGGCTGCACTTGAAGCTTCTCAACATTTGACATCTCTAATATCTTTGTTCCTGGGGTGGCATTCCACAAGTGAGATACACTAGGGTAGGCTATAAATATGGGCCCTAGGTAACCACTCAACACAAACCATTCACACCATTCCACCCAGGTGATTCATTCACATAGTTGTTTTATTAAACAAAACACAAGTCATTGACTTAGAAATATTTCATAGCATGAATATAATCCACCCTTGTTTTCTAATAGCTAATTTAAGCATGTCCACATGGCACGTTTCCTAACTTAGGATAATTCTACTAAGACATCATATAGGATTTCCCATGGCATAGCTTATACTTAGAAAATTTCATGCAAGTCCTACTCAAAATATCACTAATGCATAGTGAAAATAATAGGACAAAATTATGAAGTACCACTTGCATTTTTAGTAGAGAATATAGGTTCACTCCTTGATCTTGCAATAGTCACACTCTTCAAATTTCACTACAATTCAATCAAGGCACAAATTCAATCTAGCATTCAAACAATTCACCACATAAAATAAAGAAAACAAAACAATTCATGCAAGCATGCAAAAGATTGTTTTATTTGTAAAGGTGGTTTTTAATAGGCTATAAACATTTTGAAACACCTATTTATCATTTATAAAAGTGGCAAGGTCATTTGAAAACAAGTTAGTGAAAATGGACCATTTAAATCATTTTTGTTTTGCTAGAAATGATTTTAATCAAAGAAATAATTTCTAATGTTAGCCAAAATGTTTTTAAACACCAATATTAATGTTTATGGTCAAAGTGTTTTAAAACAAATCTATTTACAAAAGGTTTCACCCAAAATCATTTAAATCAAAGCAACATTTTATTTTTCTAAAAATGCCTTTAATCAAAGTAATAATTTTCCATGGTTTAATAAAATACATTTTTAAATCCAAAACTTAGTGTTTATGGTCAGAGAGTTTAAATCAAATCATTTTCCAAAGGTTTTACTCAAAAAGCATTTTTAAACCATAATCAACATTTTTATTTAACTAGAAATTCTTTTATTCAAAGATTTATTCCTTAGTATCACAAAATATACTTTTAAATCTACAAGTTGTTTTTTATGGTCAACAGGTTCCAAAAATCCATTTACAAAAGATTTTACCCTAAAAACATTTTTAGAATAACTTTTATAATCAAAATAGGCCTAATAATGTTTCTGCAAAAACACTAAACAAATGGCATGGTTGCAAAGGTTTAATTTTTATGAATCCAGTGATATAAAATTTGTAAATTTTGGACATGTAGATTAAAAGTTATAGTTTTTACAAAATCTAGCATCTAATAGAAATGTTTCTGTTTGTTAAAACCAAACAAGGACACGTGGCTGAATCTTACTGGTGCATACCGTTTGTTGAGGATGGAGCAGTACTGTCCATAGGATCTAAAGTGCATCGCATGGTCCAGATCTAGCATACCGGTTTGTTTTAAGTGAATCTATCGCGACCATGGGATCAAGATCTAACGGGAAGCTTTGCTTTGACCAAAGTCTGGCGGCGCGTGGTGACGACGAGCGGCGGTGGCGTTCTGATCACGGCGGTTCTGGCGGAACAGGCAGCAAGGGAGGGAGAGGGATGGCTCACTAGATTCACAGGAGAGTGGAGAATCTCGACGTGGTCATTGCAGATGGAGGGGCGCACGGAGTCACTCACGATTCCTCGCCGGAGTTCACGACAGCATCGGGCACTTCTGTTCGTCGTCGTTGGCGAGGGTACATGTCACGCCAAGGCAAAGCAGAGGCTATGTTAGACGCGCGATGGAATGGAGATTTAAGGGGTATCGTCCAGAGAGGAAGGGGCGCTCAGACTTTACCGGGGAAGGCTGCCGGAGTTGGAGCAGGAGGCGGTGGCGCTTAGACATTGACGTTGTCGAGCCGTTGGGGCATGCGCGGGCAAGCTATGGGTGCTAGCGGATGCGTAAGGAGGTGGGGAGTTTTCTAGTGGAAACCACGGGAGGTAAGTACTAGCCGGAATCGTGGCCGGAGTGCCGTCGGGGAAAGTGGAGTGCATCGAGAAATTGAGACAACCTAAGGGCAATGAGAGGATGGCGAGCGAGGGGAAAGGGAGAGGGAATCAAGGTTATTAAGAGGGCATGGTCACATGGGCGAATTACTCGCGGAGTTACTCGAATTTACACGATTGAAATCAGACCAGAAATGGCCGAGGGTGAGAGGGGGCGGGGTCAGCGCGAGGTAGATGATGGTGAGGTGGCGCTTGTGGGTCCTGATTGTCAGTGAGTGGGTGGGCAGGCGAGTGAGTGTGAAAAACGGTTCATGGGGGAGGAGGAGAGTGGGCTTGTTGGGCCTGATGCTCTGCTGGGCTGGGTAAGTATAGTTGGGCTGGTTTTTTCTTATATTTTTCTCTCTGTTTTCTTTTTTCCTTTTTCTATTTTGATTTTCTATTTTCAAATTCAAACTCTCATTTGAATCCAGATTCCTTTTTCAAATATTTTCCAAATATTATGTATGTTTTAATACTGTTTAACATTGTATTTTAAAGACCATTTTGGAATAATTCTTTTATTCATTTATGGTTTATAATTTATTTATAATAGGCACTTGCCTTTATTCAAATAAGATTTTAATTATATTTTCAAACTCTTATTTGGATTCTAATTTTCACCAAACCTTTTTCAGTAGGTTTTATTTATTCAATAATGTGTTAAATAATTCATTTTGAATTATTTAAAATATTTTAATATGATTTATTAATCATTTAAATTGGGCAATTGTATTTATGCAAATAAAATCAAATATGGTTTTAATCCCATATAAATTTTATTCAAATAATTCTTTGATTCCATTTATGTTAATTAAGTAACTTTTATTCCTCTTGGGCAAATTCCAATTTATTATTTTCTCATGATTTATTTAATAATTTTCATTAGGGATTTATCTCCATTTAAATATAATTAGAATATGGTTTAATATATATGATTTTATTTAAATAATCTTTTACTCCTTTTATTATTCAATAATCTTTCATTTGTTTAAGGATTTGGCCAAGATTTAATTTGGCTTTTAAATATTCCTTATTTATTTATTTTCTTCCTTTGCCTTATAAAATTCATATCTTTTATTTATAGATCCAAAATTGGTGATTCCAATTTGTATAATTTATTTAATATTTGTTTATATTTCTAAATCCTTTAGGATTATTTTGCTCACAATTTGGTATGGATTTTAGATAGGAGCTTTATTAGCTTTGGAAATTATTTCCTTTTATCTTATTATATTCATAAGTTTTTATCCATGGTTCCAAATTGAGTGAAACCAATTTATATGGTTTTATAATATTTTTATTTATCATTCCTGATCATTTAAAAATGTTTGTTGATAGATTTTTATATGGATCAAATCCATAGTCTTAGGGAGATCTTGGAAATGATTTATTCCATTAGGGTTTTAGGGTTTTTGGTTTACTTTTCCAAGTGTTTAAATTTCAAGATACCTTCATTGATGAATGCATTTCACTTGATTGAAATTTTGTTGGATTCAAATTTTTGTTTAAGAAGGGTTTTGATGTTTCCATTTAGAAACAAAAAGTTTCTTTTCACCCTAAATTTCAACAATTATTTCTTTTGTTTATCTATTTTCACATTACAAAATTTGGAAAATTTTGGGATGTGACAGGCTTCCACCCTTAAAAGAAATCTCGTCCCGAGATTTGGGAAGGATAGAGGTTACAAGTTGGCTTCAAGACAACTAGGGTACTACCACCCTTAAAAATGTTTTCAACTAGATTACATCTTGGCTTACTTGGGATCTTGATGAAACTTCTCTGGACAAACATCTGCATAGTGTCCTTTGTTTCCACACTTGAAACATGTGACAAGGCTGAGATCCTTCATAGGCTTGCTTGTCTTGTACTTCTTCCTTTCTGGACAATGTGATGCATAAAGACCTAGGTTTTTGCAGTTGTTGCACATCACTTTGCTAATATCCTTCTTTATCTCTGATTTCTTTCCTCTTGTTTGTTTCCTTGGTTCTTCTTATTCTTCTTCTTGGGTTTCTCCAAAGCTAGGAGTTCTTCTAGTTCATGTTCTTCATATTTCACCACAAAGGTGGGAAAACTACCTCGGTTTCTTGAATGATTCCTTGTATAATGCCCATGTTTCCTCTTTTGTCTATCAAGGTGAGTCCCAATGTATGGAGGTGCAACCTGAGGTTTTCCTTTGTCTCCATCCTTCTTGATAGAAGTTGTTTCCTCATGGGGGTTTCCAAACTTTTGATGCAGTCCACCTTGTTTCATTTTTTGAACTATAGGATAGATGGGGCATTGGATAGGGACATGATCATTTCCTTCACATAGGAAACAAGTCACTTGAGATGTGGGGCATTGTTTGGTTGGATGTTTCTCTTCACAATTAGGGCATTGGTCCACATGCTCTTTATAAGTGTGTCCTATGTCTCCACAAATATTGCAAGCTTGAGTTCGTTCTATAATATCATCCTTGATATCATTGTTGTCACAATCTCCTTGGAAAGAGTTGCTTCTCATGTTGATCATTTGATTGGTCATCCTTTGCAACAATTGGGATTGGATTTCCAAAAAAAATTGCATGGTTGGGTCTATCCCATTGTGGTTGGCTAAAAATTGAGTTGTCACTTGATTCAACTAGGCTTGGGTTGCTAGAAGTTGTTCTCTCATGTGCATCTCTTGGTTGTTGTTGTCACCATCCTTGATGTTGGATTTTCTTGGGGAAGTCGTCAGTTTGGGTTGGATTGGGATTAGAATAGGCAAAAGATTTCTATAGGATTAATTCTAATCACACACAACAATTCACACAAGCAATGTGCAAGCAATCACAATCAAACATTCCACTCAAACAACAAGGTTTAAGCACATTTTTAGGTAACAAAATATTTTTGCTACACCACAAGCAATGTGCATCTGCATCAACGTAGCTTGTTTGAATATTGTTGAGCCCCTTTGTCCTTTGCATTATGCGATCCATGCATTCCTCGTATTCATGATGAGACTATTCATCATGGCATAGCACTGCGATAACTTATTGAGATCGTACATTCAAGTTGGAAAAATTATCCTCTTGGTTGCACTTGACCACACATATCCGAAGATATCGCTCTCGCGCTTCACAGACAATCCAAATCTTGCGTTCTTTGAGAAGCGCCGAAGGACACAACAAGTTGGTATTTTTTCTAGTCGTAGGTAATCCAATATGTAGAGGATGTGCTTGCAAGGTAGGCACTTCCTAGCCATTCTTCTGTAGGAGCACTTTATAGTTTCCTCAATGTCAGGCGTGTAGGTCACGTCAAACTGCCTAGTAGCTTTATCTGCCCATATCAGAGTGTACTTATTATCACTGGTATCACCTTGCGCACATTCAGCAATCTTGAGTCCATCAATTCTTTTCAGCTCCAATTGCAAGATATAGAAGTTTGCTGCAGTGAATACTTTCGCAGCAGCCAACTCAATATCTTTGTATTTAGTAACCGCCAAAGGTAATGTCTGTGAGTCCTCGCAGTCCTGTCGCGCATCTTCCTGACAGATACGGTTAATGGCATTCTCGTAGTGCATGATCAAATCCACCAGTGTCATTTTAGAGTCAATGTGAAGGTGTAGGCACGAGTTCAAACTCTCTCTCCTCTGATTGCTTTTCATTCCGAAAAAACGCCATTATCTAGATACGCGACGTCCCACCATCTCTTCTTCTTATACATTCTACTTATTCACTTTTTGGTTGCCTTCGTCTGCCATTTCTTAATATAGGCGCTCCATCTCTACTCAAACACCTCTTGTGAGGTGCTGTAGTATATCAATGACCTGAATTTATTCAAAGAATCGTGATTGAGGTGTTTTTTCATATTCTTTTCAATGTGCCACGTACATACACGGTGCCACACATCCTTGAAGACAATGCCAATGGATTTCATCATTGAACCGTCTGCATCAGTGATAACCCCTTTTGCCTTCTTTTCACACATAGCTTTCAAAAATGTTTCAAGCAGCCATACATATGGTTCTGTTTTCTCGTTGGAGACGGTTGCGCATGCAAAAACAGTAGTTCTACGGTGATGGTTCAACCCCACGAAAGGAATGAACGACATTCCATACCGATTCATTTTGTACATATTTTCGAAAGCCAACACATCACCGAAATCCTCATAGTCCTGATGTGTCTGAGAGTCACACCAAAACATGGTTTTCAAATTTCCTTCTTCATCTAGCTCGTAATTGAAAAAGAATTTAGGATCACGCTCCTGCCTGTTCTGCATAATGCGGATGGCTGTGTTATCGTCACCTAATACAATCAGCTTCCTCTTCTCCTGGGAACACATGTTGTAAAGATCCTTCGAGACGAACCCAACCTTGCTCCACCTTCCATAATCTCGAACATTTGCATCCTAGTTGCTGCTAGTGACATGATTTCAGCTCTCTGATAAGGCTTGATCTTCCGATTGGACCGAGGAAATGGGACTTCATCAAGTCTAGCTAGCACATGGTTGTGCTCGTCCTTAAATTGCAGAACTTTCCAATTCCCCTTGGATTTGTTATACGACACGCTGAGATAGGCTCGACGGTCGCATCGAGACAGAGCTCGTGGCCTGTTCTTGCGGTTCTCCATGTGCACATACTTATCCTCGCGTCCCCCTGCCCTGGAACAGAGAAACTGCCTATATATAATATCTCCATTAGGAGCTCGCTTCACCTTCTGTTTCCTTATGCTAAAACCATGTTCTCTGGCGTATGCGTTGTAGTAAGCAAATGCTGCCGCTTCGGTAGTGAAGGTTATCTCCTTTACAATCCGATGTATGTCACGCTTATCTTATCATGAGCATGCTGAAAATCCTTCTCTGGCATCACTGGATGTTGTCTGTGATCATGCTGTGAACTGTCTATAACCTACACAATTAAAAGCAAAGAAATGTAAGTGGTGGTCATATGGGTGATCCTATATATGCCTTGTCATACAACAATAAGCAACTTATATCGCTCTTGAATTCAGATTTTGATCCTTTAGGTTCTTGTGATTCTTCCGTCATCTCTTCATCCCAGGTTTCTAAGTCCGAATCCCCAAAATAATCATGGTCACCCTGAGAGAATAGTACAACCTGCAGCATTGTAGGACAAAGTCATATAACATGGCTATTCAATTCTTATAAAAATAATGTAGCACTAGACATACATCACTAATGCTTTTCGAGATTGATTCTTTCAGATGGCGATCCTTGTTTCCACAACCGATGTCCATCTGCACAATTTAAAAAGTATGTGTATAAATTTGCATGCTCTAGGTGTGCGTACAAAATAACAAAGAAACTTCACTTGACCTTATCATCCTCGGATTCGTTTTCTTCAAAGAGGTCATTCTTAGTAAGCTCATCTTCAGAGAAAGACATATCTCTATCATCCGAACTTGAATCACCATTGTGCGTAGGGATGGTCTCATTGTTACTCCCAGTTAGCATAGTGTCCTCCATCTGTTCAAGCAAAGAAAACCAAAAACGCTAATCTAATCAATGTTGTATATGTGGAGGACTCGTAGATGCAAAGAAGAACCCTAAGCCGCTATGCTAAAGGTGATGGAAAGAATGTGGGTTAGAGAGGCAGCTACTCACATCTTCCGGGTGCCGGTGGCGAGATGGGACACAGGACTGGTTGATGCGGCCTAAGGATGAGAAGATCTGGCTGGCCTATGATCTGGAGATGTAGGATTTTAATGGTTATCGTCGGCGTGGACGAAAACGTCGCCACCAGAGCCGGGCAGGTTCGTAGGTGGAGGATTAGATCTCGGTCGACAGCACGGATGACCACGTCGCCCCCGGAGCCGGGTAGTCTCATGTGGTTGAAGGATTAGAAGGCTGGGCCCTGGATTCATGTCGCCAATCCGGATCCTTCACCAGCGCACGTCGCTGCCGGAGCTAGGCAGGATGATCAAAAATTTAGGGTTAGAGTGGTGTCTGGAGAAATGGCAGCCGCGATACGTTTTGTGATCAAACCTAGAGACCAAATAATGTTGTGGCGACGTGGCAATGGTCGATAATGTGGCAATGAATGGTCAAATCTAATGGCGTGGCGACATGGCAATGGTTGACATCGTGGCAGTCAATAGTACGTATGCGGATACGTGGGAATACGGGCCTGGACTTGGGCTTCGGGGGCTACCCCCGCGCGCCCTCCTCTCAAAACGCACGGGGACAATTCTACCCTTACAAACTTTACAACTTTCCAGAGTGTAGGGGCCTATGGAATCAAGCCTCATAGGTGCACTAGTTCGGCGAAGGGATAGTGAAATACAAGTGGTATGGATAATTATAAGTGGTACCGGTGCCAGAAAAGAGCTTCTGACGGGGAGAAAAAGACTAAAGGACAAAAAGATGGAAGCAAGCAAAATGCAACAGATCTAGATGCAAACGGTATTTCAATGTTTATAAACAAGGCCTAGGGATCATACTTTCACTAGTGAACACTCTCAATAAATATATTCTCTTCACGATACTACCCTGAACTACTCTCTGATTGGACACTCTAATCCATGGTAGGGCTATAACAGCACTCCTCAAAGCCTGCCTTCCCCATCTAGATAACCCCACACTGTCACCTTGACCGCTAGATGGTTCCAACAAATACCACAATTTCATAAAGACAACCAACTCAAAATATACTCATGATAAATATTTATGAACTCTAGCATAAGTGCCACCACGGCGTGCATGCTGTCACTTTCACACACGTGGGGAGAGTCGAGATCTATTGAAGAACTTGAGTATTTATGTAAACTCTAGCCTAAGTGCCACCACGGTATGCACACTGTCACTTTCACACACATGGGGAGAGCCGGAGATCTATTAAAGCACTTGAGTAGCAGAGTAGATCTACTTGATTACAAAGCTCATGATCACAATATGATAATGCATACAGAGAGATATGAACACATAGCTATCGGTAGAGCCCTTAGCCTCGAGGAAGAACTACTCCCTCCTCATCATGGGAATCAGCAACGGTGATGTAGATGGTTGTGGAGATCGAATGAGATGGCTCCGGGGGCACTTCCCCGTCCTGGCAGGGTGCCGGTACAGAGACTTTTGTCCCCTGAATCTCCCCTTTGGTGTCGACGGCACTGCGGAACTTTTACCCATAGGGAGCCCAAATGAAAGGGTAGATTGAACAATTTCAAAGTTAGGATGTCGATCCCACAGGGAGACCAAATGAAAGGGTACTTTACCCTCTACTATTTTTGGTTGACAATGACACCGTGGATAGAGCGGATTAATGGTACTTCTAGTGTCTTACACAGGTTTTAGTCCGATGGTGTGATGGAAGGTCATCAGAGACCCTCCCCCCATTTTGATAACGAAGCTTTGCACTAGAGTTTTACTTTTTATGTAACTTGAGTCCGATTAGAAACTCCGCACTATTAAGAGGGGTTCTCTCGATGATCTTGTTGGGGATGAATTCCTAAGCCATATAAACATCCCATACTCCTACTTTATCCATCACCAAAGAGAGAGAAGAAGAAAATATGTCTATCAAGCCTTTTCTGCAAATCCGGTGTAGAGGCCGGTTGAACCGACTCACAGACCGGACCGGTCGGTGTTAGGACAGGAAATTCGAATCTGAACCGGGTTTTCCGGTTTACTTACTCTGCGACTAACTAAAGCTGGAGTCAGTAACCAGATTCGGTTGGAGTCTAGTTTTCCTGGCTGAGAACCGGACCGTCCGGTGCGTGGGCCGGTCTAACCGAACTTAAAACCGAATCTTGCGAAAATGGCTTGAAACGGCTAGTTTTTCTTCTTGAGTATAAATATCCTTTCTTCCACCTTGAGCAGGTCAGGCATTCAGTTCATATCCTTCTTGAAGCTCTCTCTCTCTCCATTGTTGAAACACAAAAGCTTGAGGATCTCCCATTCTACCCAACCAAATCCAAATCCCTTTGGTAGAAAGGAAGAGGAGGTCCTGATCTATGTTTCCACCAAGCCAAAGTTCATTCCCCCTTGAGTTCATTGAGTTAGCTTGTTACTCTTGGGTTTGTGGTAAACCCTAGGCGGCTAGGGTCGCCCCGAGGAATTCGGCTTGTGATTTTCTCTGTGTAAAGTTTGTGAGGGTTTGGAGACTACCTTAAAGTCTACCATGAGTAAGTGAGCTATTCTTTCATGGGATATGATCGGAGAAGAAGGTGAGCCTTTGTGGCACGTAAGGAATCCTTCGTGGAACCTCAAACCTCTCCAACATGACGTACCCCCTTCCCAAAGGTGGTGAACACGGGAATACATCTTCATCTCCGGGTGCTATGGTTATTCCTTAACCAATCTCTTACTTGTGTTGTTTACCTTGTGACAGCCTTCGAGTTTGAAGTATCTTGTATCATCATCTAGGTTGCCTCACCTAGTTTGCATTTAGGCTCACTTATATTCCGCAAAGCCTAAAACTTGCAAAAGATTACAAAGAATTTTGTAGAAACCTATTCACCCCCACTAGGTTAACCATCTTACACTTTCAATTGGTATAAGAGCCAAGGGATCTTTTAAGGGCTTTACTTCCTAAGAGAAAAGATGGTTTCTTCGATGAGGAGGAGGAAAAGACTTATTCGGTCAAGGAGCTTCACGAAATCTTAGCCAAGGGTGGCCTTGAAAAGTCCAAGGCTGATTCCGATCTCCTTGTTCGAACTAGTTACCTAGAAGGACAACTTCAGGCTATTGCAGATGGGGCTTTTCTTGGTAACCCATTGGTAGTACCTCAAGGGAGACCAATGGACACCGGGAAGGAGAAGGATGTCGAGTCCGCTCATGAGAGCGGCTCGTCAAAAACCTCCGCGCCCCTAATCAAATTTCCTTATGTTTACCTAAGCAGAAGAACATCATGCCTCAAATTAATGGTTCAGGTCCCACACCTCATTATGACGGAACTCATTTCTCTCATTTGAAAGCTTCTATGGAATCTCATCTTCGTAGCTGCAGCGTTGAGCTTTGGGAGATCATGTGCACCGGTTTGCACCCACAAGATCCCAACAACCTCACTCCGGGAGAGTACTACGACCGTCAACTAAATGCAACGGCTTGTGACAAGATAAGGAGTGCCATCCACCGCACTCTCCATGATCAAGTCAGTGACATCCCCACCACAAAGGATCTTTGGGATAGGATTGTCATTCTCCAATAGGGAACGTCTCTTATCCAAAATTCCAAGTATGAAGCTGCCAAGTCGGAGATGAATATGTTCATGAACCATGATGGTGAGACCATCGCGGAATCATACAAGAGACTTGTTGCCCTCCGCGTGAAGATTGGTGGTCTAGGGTGTGAGAAGTATGATGATGGGTTCAATTTGAATGATGAGCTCATCAAGTTCAAGATTGTCTCTATGATCGAGGTCACCGATAAGAATCTTGCCTTGAACTTGCAATTCCTTGATAGAGCTAACCAGTTCACTCCCGATGATCTAGTCTCTTATCTTGTTGCCACGGATAACTTGGCGGATGAAGGACAAAAGATCAAGGATATTTATTGGGTCCTCCCACTCTCTAGCACTAAAGGCCAAGCATGTGCAAGAAGATGTTGCAAGTTATGAACAAAGCAATGTTGATGGAGTTGATGATATGCTCTCTCAACCTGCTCTCTTCACCAAGAACATGAAGTTTCGAAGAAGGAGAAGTTCAATGGGATCAAGTGAGAAGAAAATGATGTGCTAACATTGTGATGAGTCGAGCCACTTTGTCGATAAATGTCCATATGAGAAGAGGCTTGACAAACCTAAGTATGAAGAGGGTGCCAAACCAAGATTGAAGCCCAACCCCATCAACGAAAGGTACAAGAGGAACAATAGGCATGATGGAAAAGGCTTCCTAGGTCAAGAATACATATCCGACAAGGAGGAATTGGATGAAGAGAAGGTTGTTGGAGTGGCCAGTTTGGCCTTCGCCGAACCCGGGTCTCTCTTCACCTATGACTACACCAAGGAATACACCGACGAATCTACTACTCCCAAGGTCGGTGCCACTTGTCTCATGGCAAGGAGATCCACGGTAATCTCCTCTCCTCCATCTCTATCTAGCGTCTTGGATAATCTTGAGAGTAATCATGATAGTGATATTGATGAATTTGGTGAAGAATATATAAAAGAAATGTATGCTATCATGAAGTCTCTTCCTTGCATTGCTCGTGCTAGAGTTAAGCAATTAATGTAACTTGTCAACTCACGTGACGAGACCATTGATAGCTTGGAATCTCATATTGATGATGAGAAACGAGGTTTCAATCTTCTTGAGCAAGAGCTATGTGAGGAAAAGAATACCACTTCATTTCTTAAACAAAAAATTTAAATATTTGAACTTGATAAAGCAAAAGACATGGACACTATTGATAGGGCTAACTCTTTGTCCCAAGACCTTGATGCCTCAAAGAAAGAGCTTGAGGTTTCTCATGATTCTCTTACCAAGGACGTTGAGCACCTTGAAAATTCTAGTTTGCTTGTCAAGTGTGAGCTCATAAAACTTGGAGAGAACCATGACCAACTTCGAGTGACCTATGATAAGGCTCTTGGTACATTGAAGGATCCAATTATTGTTGAGAATGATTCTTGTTCCTCTAACTCTACCTTTGATCAAACTCTCCTCATTTAGGAAGATAAGAAGTTGAAAGAGCAACTTGAGAAAGAGCGTTGTGCACCTACTTCCAAGGGAAATATTCTATATGAGATTCTATCCCATCAAAAGACGAGGGTTTCCAAGGAAGGTGTCGATTTTGATCCAAAGAACAACAAGAATAATGCCATTCCACCAAAGAAGATAACCTTTGTAAAAGAAGATGACAAGGTGGTTGACCAAGTCAAAAGGAATGTTGTGAATGGGGGAGCCATGAGGGGAAATCCCAATCATAAATATGCAGGAAAATATAATCCATCCTAAGGCTCTTGGTACATTGAAGGAGATGTATATTCCAAATATGTTGGCCCTTACAATGGTTATGCTTATAGGTGGTACTCAATTTGGGTACCAAAGGATCTTGTTGCTAATGCTAAGGGACCCATTACTCAATGGGTTCCTAACTCAAAGAGTTGATTTTGTAGGGTTATGCCTCTGGTGGATCAAAATGGGTGTTTAATAGTGGATGCACCAATCATATGACTGGAGGTAGAAGTGGGCTTGACCAATTCATTCAAGATGTCAACTCAACGTCAAGCATAAGTTTTGGTGATAACTCAAAAGGAAAGGTACTTGGTTATGGAAAGTTGGTGGTCTCCAAGGCCTTGTCCCTAGAGACCGTCTTGCTTGTTGAGAACCTTGGATACAACTTACTTTCAATTAAACATCTTGCGGAGCCGGTTATGATTCCTATTTATCTAAAACATTTGTGGAAGTCTTTAGGAGTGATGATCTTAATTTGGTCCTCATTGGACATGTGGAAGACGACTTTTACGTGGTCGACCTCTCGGAAGAGAGACAATCCCTTCCTACATGTCTAATGGCCAAGGCTAACAAGGGATGGCTTTGGCATCATCGCCTCGGCCATTTCAACATGAGAAATCTCAGTCAACTCCTAAAGGGTGAGCATATTGTTGGACTAACCGGTGTCTCCTTTGAGAAAGATCATGTGTGTAGTTCTTGTATTTCAGGAAAGCAAATTGGGAAGCATCATCCTTCCGTATCTAAGGTGGCCACGTCAAGACCCTTGGAGCTTCTTCACCTGGATCTCTTTGGGCCATCAACTTATGATTCTCTTGGTGGAAGGAAGTATGGTCTTGTCATTTTTTATGATTACTCAAGGTATACTTGGATATTTCTCCTCAAGTCAAAGGATGAGACCTACAAGGATTTCATGATCTTCGCCAAGCAAGCTCAACGCACTCATGAAGTGGAGATCAAGACCATTAGAACCGACAATGGCATCGAGTTCAAGATTACACCATGTAAGAGTTTGTTGAAGATGAGGGGATCAAGCATGAGTTCATAGCTCCCTATACCCCTCAACAAAATGGTGTTGTTGAAAGGAAGAATCGGACAATTATTGAGATGGCAAGGACAATGTTGAGTGAATTCAAGTCACCCCACAACTTTTGGGGAGAAGCCATTTCTACCGCGGTTCACTACACGAAACGGCTCTTCCTCCGAGCTCCCTTTGACATGACTCCGTATGAGATTCTCACAAATAAGAATCCCAACGTCAACTACTTTCGTGTCTTTGGGTGCAAGTTGAAGGGAATATGCCCGAGAGGCAATAATAAAGTGGTTATTATCGTATTCCTTATTTATGATAAATGTTTATTTTAAATGCTATAATTGTATTAATACGGAAACGTTAATACATGTGTGTTTAATAAACAAAAAGGAAGTTCCTAGTTATGCCTCTCTTATAAACTAGCTCGTTGATTAACAAGATGATCAAAGTTTCCTGATCATGGACATTGGATGTTGTTAATAACGAGGTCACAACATTAGTGTAATGATGTGATGAACATTCATCCGAAGTATAGCATGACGATCAAAGTCATTGAGTTTATATTGCTATAACAACTTACGAAGTGATCCTAATCCTTAGACCATGAGATCATGTCAATCACTAACACCGGAAGAGTTTCTCGATGGCATCAAACGTCACACCGTGAATCGGGTGATTATAAAGATGGCTTCGTAACTACTAAAGTGTTATGTTGAGACCCATGGATCGCGAGTGGAATTTGTTCATCCCGATGACGGATAGATATGCTCGGGCCCTCGGTGATATCACATTGATTAGCTTGCAAGCAAGTGATTTGATCACTAGAATGTTATATCACGGAACGAGAAAAGAGTGCATGTCGATCGAGATCAAACTAGGTATGGAGACACCGATGATCGAATCTCGGACATGTAATATATCGTGAAACAAAGGGATTAAGATACTAGCGTAAAGGTTCACACGATCACGAAGTCATCGTTGAATGTGTGGGAGTCGACGGATCTCCGTGTCCCGCTGATTATTGATCGGAGAGGGTCTCGATCATGTCTGCATTATTCGCGAACCGTAGGGTGACACATAAGGGATACCGACACCATTCGAAGCAAATGATATGCCGAGAAAGAAAGGAAAGCGCAGGAATTTATTTCACTAGACAATCAAACTGCTGTTTGGTTGAAATTCTTGGCCGGTTCTACATGTGAAATTGAAATGTTGTAAGGGGTTTTATGTGAATGTTTGTTAATGAAAGTAATTAACAAAATTCTGAATAAATAAATAAAAGAGTTTTATTGAAATGAGAGCTTGCATTAAATTTGGTGGAAATTTAATGCATGTGAGTGGATTTTGAGTGGAGGCTTTTTAATGGGAGTGGAGGCTTTTCATTTTGAGTGGGAGCTCCACACATGAATGTGGAAGTGGTGGGGCAGCCCCATGGCTGGGCGCCATGCCCCTTGGTGCCCCCTCTCCTCCTCTCAAAGCACACCTCCTCATGAAGGATCTCTCTCCCTTTAGAATTCCCCCATGGTCTCGGATCACGTGAGATACATGTTCTGGTGGCTTTTCGGAAGGATTTGTTGCTTCCGCTGCCTTTGGGCGAGGGCGGAGGTTGTCGGGTACCGAGCGTGTGTGCGATCACGGATGCACCACTGCTTTGAGGTGCTGGACTTGATCGTGCTGGACCGGCTGGACCAGATGGACTTCATCACGATCTTGAGATCAGCAAGTGTTCGTCTACATCATCCATGAGTACAACATCGTTAACGCTATTCGGTCTTCGAGGGTATGTATTCTATGGATGTATATCCACTCGTTGCTTGTATCTAGTAGATAGATCTTGGTACATAGATGTTCCCATCGTAGGAAATTTTTTGTTTTCTATGTTGCGAACCCTACAGTGGTATCAGATCCGGATCTATGCGTAGATGCTTTGCACGGGTAGTACACATATGAGTATGTGGGCGATGATGCTCACTTTATTGCTTCTTAGTTGCACTTTGGATATTGGTGGCAGAGTGGGATGAAGAGGCCCGGACAAACTTTACATGTCCTCGCACATGAGACATGTTCCACGCTTAACATGCAACTATTTTGCATAAGTGGATAGCGGGTGTCTGTCTCTCCTACTATAGTAAATATATATTTTGCAACGAGTTGTCAACAATTTGGTTATCCTCGTTGTGGTTCATGTTCGTAGGTAAGAACAGTTCTATCTCGAAAGCCTTAAGCCATGTAAAACTTACAATGGATAAATTAGAGGCGTCTAGTTTAGATTGTTGCTACGCTAGTGTTATGATATGATCATGTTGTGAGTATAAGTATGAGAGGATACTCTTACAACACACATAACGTGTAAGTTTCATAGACCTTGGCCTGACACATAAATGTATGATAGTGACCATACCACGATGCATATGATAGAGATCATATGCGGGAACCATATCATTCCACTAATAAACATGTGATGTTTGATAGCATCTTATATTGCTTGTTTGGCGTTTTATTAGCATAATAAGATGATCCCACATTTAAATATCAAGATAAGAATGTGTTCTTCCTTTAATATGCACCGACAATGTTTCGTCGCTTCAAGGCATCACGTGATGATCGGGTGTACTTGAATCCACGAGCATATCTCAGGTGTAAGACGATTACACCTTGAATACTAAGGTTCTTACTTGGCGAGCCTAGCATGTACAGACATGGCCTCGGAACACGGACCGAAAGGTTAAGCATGAGTCATATAGTAGATATGATGCCCATTTGATGCTCGCCTTTGAAGCTATACCGACTCACGTGATGATCGGACTTGGTGTAGTGGATTTGGTTCATGTAATCACCAAAAAGACACGAAGGATGTCGTTTTTTGAGTGGGAGTTCATTTCTAATTTGGATTAGTAGAACTTAATTTATCATAAATTAAATCAAAGTGAATTTACATAATTTGTTGTAGTCATTGGCATTCGTTCACCACCTTATGCATAGTTGTAATTGAGATAATAGAACTATAGATTTCTGGATATATACTTTACGAACTGGTATCGTATTGTGTTGAGTGTCAATCTAAAGTTTAAAGTCCTCTTGCAAACTTTCAGCAAAATTCTATTTACTCCATGAAATTTAATAATTGGTATTAAATCAAGATTAACATTTCCAGTGTTAGTATCTTAAGTATCATGTTTGCCTCCATGATTCTTGATTGTTTTAATATCAAGTTTATCTAGGAGCTGAAAGAATTGTTTCAGAAACCATCATGTGTGGCAGATATAACGATATCTAAAACAATGTTTTGGTTGCAATATGATAGAGTATAATATATGTTCTCATATTGGATGAGAATTTACAAAGGTTGGAGATGCTAGACATCCTAATCATCCAAAAGGGTTTTGGAAAGTAATGTTATACTCACGATTCTCCTTATAAGCTACAGTAGCTTGATCATGAAAGTCGTCATGATAAGGATGAATAGAAGATGTATGTAAAGTGTTTACTACACTAAAAGATTACTAAAGAATGGATTTTGAAAGAACGACGATCATTTGATGATGGTGATCTACTTCAAAGTGCAAGTCCAAAGGTATTATTATTTGAATATACATGCTTTGGACTATGTGTCATGTATATGGCGCCACTTTTGATGTTGATAGATTCTTTTAAGAAGGAAAAGGAAATGCTGAAAGAGAATCTATAAAATATATTTGGCAGAAAATAAAAGATTGGAAATATCCAATTTAGGTATATAGATGATATACAGGTTATGGTTGTATTCTTTGCTTGTTAAACAATGTGGTTCTTGGGTATTGGATACCGAATTGGTTGGTATGAAATTTCATACGGAACGACGCAATTCATGAACCACAATGGCCTAAGTAACTAGCAAGAGAATATGTGATGATGTTCATCGAAAACAAACAAACCGTTGTTTGTATTTCTCGTTGATATCAAAGCTTGACTTCAAGATTTGTTTTAATAATTGTTATTTAAATCAGGTATTATGAGAACAAAGGTTGTTCAAATAATTACCATATTCCATATTAGATGGATGATTTACAAATCTAGTTGGAGATATCACATCCATAAAACCTAATGCTAAAATGTCGCAAGACAAATGATTGAAAGATAACTTACGAAGTGACATCGCCGTTTAAATTATATTGGAAAGAAAACATGAAGAATCTCCATATTCATGGATTTTTGGAGTCTTTGATTTGATCAAGTGACGCTTGTGAGACTTTCCTCGGGATAATTAAAACTTCGTTCAAAGGCCAAAGAAGAACGATCGACTAAATTATTAGAATTAATACATATCGATGTATGTAGTCCATTAAGTATAGTCGTAAGCGATGGATTTCAACTTCATATGCTTTCTCCGGAAATTTGAGTGAATATTCACTTAATGAGAAAGATGTATGAAATATTTGAAAATGTTCAAAGACTTTCAAGATGAAGTGGAAAATCATTGTGACAAGAAAATAAATGGTTTATGATTTTATCATAAGGGATTTATTTGAGTTACAAGTGTAACAAGAAAATAAATGAATTATGATTTTATCATAAAGGGATTTATTTGAGTTGCAAGTTTAGCAAAACACCTAGATTTACATCTCCAGAAACACCATAGGAGTATGAAGGGTTTGAGATTTGTAATGAAACCTTGTTTGACATGGTTGGATCAAAGGTGTTGTTTATAAAACTGCCATTATGTTTTAAAAGATTAAAGCTTTAGAGACTACCGCTTTTTACACTGAAAAGAGCTCCATCTTGATCCGTTGAAATGACACCATATGAGTTATGGTTTGGGGTAAAACCCAAGTTGTCATTTCTTAAATTTTGGTATGCTAAACATAAGTAAGATGTTTACAACCAAAGTCGGATGAGCATGTCGTTGTAGGTTATTTCGAATAACATTTGGTTATTCCTCCATAACACCGAGGATAAAAGGGTTTGTCGCTTGAAATGTGAAGTTTCTTGAAGAAGGAATTTTTCATAAATGTTAAGTGGGAGGACAATAGAACATTGATAAGGTTAACGAACCTTAGCTAAATGTGCTTAGTTGCGCAGCGCCGAAAATGGTTCTGGAGGCTGCCATAATGCTCATAGCTTATGTGCCTCAAAGGTTGTGGTCACGGAGATCTAATTTCTTATTGAACCAAGTCAGTCGAATAAACAATCAAATACTAAGATTTGAGAGTAAATCATTATTGTTTGACAATGATGAACCGACTATATGCAAAGAAGCGATGATGGGCCCTGACTCCGTCAAATGGCTTGAAGCCATAAAATCCGTGATAAGTCCATACACGATAAATCAAGTTTTGAACTTGGAAGACCCTCCGGAAAGGTGTAAAAACCTATCGGTCGTATTTGAATCTATAAAGAAAAAGACATGGATGTTTCACATCTATGAAATAGTCGACATGTCGTAAAGTATTTTACGACAATGTTCAAGGAGTTGACTATGACAAGATTTGATCTTTCATAGCGATATTTAGTCTGGACGGATTAAATTAGCAACCACTACATATAATTTGGTATATGGTAGATGAATAATCAAAACAAAATTCTTCTAATAGAATGGTTACCTAGGACGTGTACATGACACGATCCAAAGGGTTTTGTTAAATTCAAAGGATGCTAAAAGGGCATGCAAACTTCAATGGTTGAAGTAAGCATCGTGGAGTTGGAATCTTCACCATAATGAAAAAGAAGTTTTTCATCAGGAGACGATGAAGATGCTTGCATTTGCAAGAAATTAAGTGGGAACGCTGAGACATATTTCTAATACATTATGTGGAGGACATCTTGTTGATTAGAAATAATGTATATTTTATTGACAAAGGTTAAGAATTTCATTTCGATGAAAGACTTAGGCAAAACCCGAATATTTAGCATGAATGTCTATAGTGGATAGACTGTGACGCTAATATGGTTGTGCCAAACGTACATATATGAGATATTGAAGGAGTTCTATATAGAAACAACAAGAAACGGTTCTTGTCGCATGGAAATGAATTGAATCAAGATTCAAGTGTATCGACACTTGATAAGTGAAACAAGATTCAAGTGCTTTGACACTTGATGAGTGAAATCACGAGAATGTTTTGATCAATCATACCATGATATGTACACATCCAGATATGTCCTATGTTGTAAGTGTTATGAGCAAATACCAGAATGAATCATAAAATGATCATTGGACGATAGTAAGGATATTCTTATGATCTTTTGGAAGAATTAAGAATATATTTGTGTAGAAGTGACAAACAATTACAAATAGTTCATTGTAAAGCGTTACATTGATACTAGTTTTGTCACAAGTTACAAATTAAGTTTATCTCAATTTAAACTATGACTGGCACAATGAAATGGAAAGAAAGTTTCCATGATGGATTTGGATGAAATCCATAGTTAAGACATTGTGACGAATACTACAACAAAAGGCTAAGTATATGACTGCTATAGTAGCAGCAAAGGAGGGAATTTGTGTCAAGTAGTTTGTTATCAAACTAACGTGTTGTTCGTAATGGGCTAACACTAAAGATATATTGTACGACAATAGTATCGACATGGTTTAACCCCAAGGAACTAAAGGTCTCACCAAAAGATCAAATTTATACAATGCCATCTCATTGGAGAATGAGTGATGCGTGGAGATGCAAAGACATGCAAATACACACGGACTGAAAGCATCAGATTCGTAGATTATGTTAACCACTTGCAATTGCGTATATGGAACACCGGAAAGCCATAAGTGTTCAATACGCAAAGTTTTCAAACTAGATTATTGTCTCTAGTGCAAGTGGGAGACTGAAGGGAATATGCCCGAGAGGCAATAATAAAGTGGTTATTATCGTATTCCTTATTTATGATAAATGTTTATTTTACATGCTATAATTGTATTAATACGGAAACGTTAATACATGTGTGTTTAATAAACAAAAAGGAAGTTCCTAGATATGCCTCTATTATAAACTAGCTCGTTGATTAACAAGACAAAGTTTCCTGATCATGGACATTGGATGTTGTTAATAACAAGGTCACAACATTAGTGTAATGATGTGATGAACATTCATCCTAAGTATAGCATTACGATCAAAGTCATTGAGTTTATATTTCTATAACAACTTACGAAGTGATCCTAATCCTTAGACCATGAGATCATGTCAATCACTAACACCGGAAGAGTTTCTCGATGACATCAAACGTCACACCGTGGCGGGTGATTATAAAGATGGCTTGAACTACTAAAGTGTTATGTTGAGACCCATGGATCGAGAGTGGAATTTTTTCATCTCGATGACGGATAGATATGCTCTGGGCCCTCTCGGTGATATCAAATTGATTAACTTGCAAGCATGTGATTTAATCTATAGAATGTTATATCACGAACGAAAAGAGTGCATGTCGGTAACGAGATCAAACTAGGTATGGAGATACCGATGATAGAATCTCGAACATGTAATATATCGTGAAACAAAGGGATTAAGATACTAGCAAAGGTTCACACGATCATAGAAGTCATAGTTGAATGTGTGGGAGTCAGTACGGATCTCCAGGTCCCGCTGCTGATTATTGATCGGAGAGGGGTCTCGATCATGTCTGCATTATTCGTGAACCATAGGGTGACACACTTAAGGGACACCGACACCATTCGGAGCAAATGATATGCCAGAGAAAGAAAAAGGAAAGCGCAGGAATTTATTTCACTAGGCACCAAACTGCTTTGTTGAAATTGCCAAACTGTTACGCATGTGAAATTGAAATGTTGTAAGGGTTTTATGTGAATGTTTGTTAATTAAAGTAATTAAAAAATTCTGAATAAATAAATAAAAGAGTTTTATTTAAATGAGAGCTTGCATTAAATTTGGTGGAAATTTAATGCATGTGAGTGGATTTTGAGTGGAGGCTTTTTAATGGGAGTGGAGGCTTTTCATTTTGAGTGGGAGCTCCACCACATGAATGTGGAAGAGGTGGGGCAGCCCCCATGGCTGGGCGCCATGCCCCTGGGTGCCCCCTCTCCCTATAAAGGCCCCCTCTCCTCCTCTCAAAGCACACCTCCTCTGAAGGATCTCTCTCCCTTTAGAATTCCCCATGGTCTCGGATCGTGAGATACATGTTCCCGTGGCTTTTTCGGAAGGATTTGTTGCTTCATTTGCTTGGAGCGAGCGGAGGTTGTCGGGGTACCCGTGCGTGTGCGATCACGGATGCACCAACGCTTTGAGGTCTTGGACTTGATCGTCTTTGGACCGGCTAGACCAGATGGACTTCATCACGATCTTGAGATCGTGGCGTTAAATCTACATCATCCACGAGTACAACCTCGTTAACGCTATTCGGTCTTCGAGGGTATGTATTCTATGGATGTATATCCACCCGTTGCTTGTATCTAGTAGATAGATCATGGTACATAGATGTTCCCATCGTAGGAAATTTTTTGTTTTCTATGTTGCGAACCCTACACAAGTGCCTTGTTAAGAACAAGAAATAAAAGCTCGGTAAATTAGAATCTAGAACTATAGAGGGTATATTTGTTGGTTATGCGGAAAACTCTCATGCTAATAGATACTACAATAAAGCTAATGGTTGTGTTGAAGTATCTTGTGACGTGGAATTTTTGGAGAATAATGGCTCCCAAGAGGAGCAAGTTGTTTCACGTGATGTAGGTGATGGAGATTCTTCTCAAGTCAGCAAGTTGATGGGCATTGGGAATATTTTTCCCACCGAGTCTCACATTCATGTTCAACAAGATAATGGGGGAGAATCAAGCTTAACTCAAGAAGAGCCAAGCTCTACCCAAGTTGAGCCATCAAATGCACCGCACGATCAACATCCCATGCAAATCGAATAACAAGAACTAAGCCCTCAACCCGTTGAGCAAGACCAAGTAGAAGATCAAACTCCTCCATCACAAGGTCAAGCTCAAGATGGTGTCAATGATCAAGGTCCCTCAAAAGATGAATTTGTTGATCATGAAGGCACAATTCGGAAGATCAAGGCGGCCTCCATTACAAGTGGACTCCAAGTCAATAATATCCTTGGAAGCATATGAAGAGGGAACGAAACTCGTGCCAAGAAGAAGAACCTCACAACCTTTTGTGTGCATCATGCATTTGTGTCCAACTTTTAGCCTCTCAAGGTTCATGAGGCTTTGGAGGATCCGGATTGGGTCATTGCCATGCAAGAAGAACTCGAGTTCTTCACCCGCAATGAAGTTTGGTATCTTGTGGAGAGGCCTAAAGATCATCGCATCAATGTCATTGGGACCAAGTGGTTGTTCAAGAACAAGCAAGATGAAAATGGAACCGTCACAACAAACAAACCAAGCTTAGTGTCACAAGGGTATGCCCAAATAGAAGGTATCGACTATGAGGACACCTTTGCGCCCGTGTTGCTCGTCTTGAAGCTATTCGTCTCTTGCTTGCTTATGCATCTTTTGATGACTTCAAGCTTTATCAAATGGATGTGAAAAGTGCATTTCTTAATGGTCCCTTGAAAGAGGTTGCATATGTGGCTCAACCCCCGGGTTTCAAAAACACACGCTATTCCAACCATGTGTATCTACTCCATAAGGCTCTCTACGGACTAAAGCAAGCTCCTCGTGCTTGGTATGAGCACCTTAGGGATTTCCTACTCATGGATGAGTTTAGCGTGGGTAAGGTTGATTCCACCCTTTTCACCAAACGGGTTAAAGGGGGTGTCTTATTCATTGTTCATATTTATGTTGATGATATTATCTTTGGTGAAGCTAACGAATCTCACAACAAAGTCTTTGCCGAGTTGATGACTATGAAATTTAGGATGTCCATGATGGGGGAGTTGAAGTTCTTTCTAGGATTCATTATAAAGCAACTTCCTCAAGGCACTTTCATATCACAAGAGAAGTATATTAAGTACATGCTCAATAAGTTCAAGATGGCCAAGGCTAATCCCATGAAGACACCCATGCCACTAAATGGGCAACTTGGTCTTGGAGTTGGTGACAAGGACGTGGATCAAAAGGTATATTTCTATATGATTGGTTCCTTGCTCTACCTTTGTGCTTCTAGGACGGATATCATGTTTAGTGTTGGAATGTGTGCTCGTTTTCAATTCGCTCACAAGGAGTGCCACTTCATGGCGGTCAAACGCATTTTTAGGTACCTTGTTCTCACTCCTACTCTCGGGCTTTGGTATCCAAAGGGGTCAACCTTTGGGCTTGTTGGCTATTCGGATGCCGATTGGGAAGTTGATAAGGTTGACCGGAAATCAACTTTGGGGATTGACAATTCATTGGACGGTTTTGGTGAGTTGGTATTCCAAGAAACAAAACTCCACGGCCCTATCCACCGCCAAAGCCGAATACATATCCGCGGCGTCTTGTTGTGCTCAAATGTTATGGATGAGGCAAACCTTGAAATACTATGGTGTGTCTCTTGGTACGGTGCCTCTTCTATGTGACAATGAAAGCACAATAAATATTGCCAATAACCCCATCCAACATTGCCGCACCAAACATATTGACATTCGCCACCACTTCCTACGTTACCATGTCGCTAATGGTGACATAAATCTCACTCATTTGGGTACGATGTTCCAATTGGCCGATATCTTCACGAAGCCTATGGATGAAGCCCGGTTTGTCATGTTGAGGTGAGAAATTGGTATCCTAGATCCTCAAAACTTGTATTGATTTACTTCTTGCACTATATTCTTGCTCTTAACGTGCTATGTAGCCTAGTCGCGCATCACATGTAGGGATAGACATCTTACCATGTCTTGGTTTGATGCATACTTATGTGTGCAACATAAATTGATCTCGTGTCATGATATGGGTCCAAGCATCTATCTTTGAGGCGCCATGACACATGTGCTTAAACATAGGGGAGAAATTCCCCGCCAACCTCTAGCCTCCTATGCATCTTAATGTTTTCCTTCTTGGGGCTTTCTGAGTTCATGTTGCATTTCTTTTTGACTCTTGATATCCTCAAATCATGCCTATTGTTGCTATTTGTGTGGTTGAAATTGGTTCTTTCCAATAGGAATGCCTAGATCACTTGTTTCCTCTACCCTTTTGGAGTTTACTATCTTCCTCTACATGCACATGCCATCCTCGAAAAAAAATTTGAATTTTTTTTGGAGTTTTTTCTGAATTTTCGGTTTTTTGCCCGGTTGAACCGACCCTCAGACCGGGTGGTCCGGTGCCAGAGCTGGAAAACCGAACTAGAACTGGATGTTCCGGTTTAACTATACCGAGTCTATCCGAACCTTGGGTCGGTACCACAATTCGGTTGTGCTTCGATTTTCCGACTTTAGACCGGATCGTCCGGTTTGGATCTTGGTTGAACCGAACTTAAAACAAAATTTCAGATCTTTTTACTCCTTCTTCCTGGCCCTCCCTCCTCCCTCCACCAGTTACCCTTCACTTCCCCCGACCCCTACCTCCTCCATTGTGGCCCCACCTACCCTCCCCTCCTCTCCTAGGGTGATTCCACCCCAAGGATCCATAGATCGGGCCACCATTTCGTGTAAAAGGACCTTTGGCGGCTTTCCACCAAAGGAATTTCTTCATATCGCGATGGTTTGGGAGCTTTTTGGTGTTCTTCTTCCTCATAGGCTCTTTGGTGCTTTCCTTTAAGGGAAGCCATGTCCTCGGGTAATTACTTTGCTCTCGCTTCTCAAATCCCCATGTTTTGCTATACATTGTGTTGGGTTTGACAAGTTAGGGGTCCACCTTGTTATTGTATGCCACCCACGTCCAACCATGGCCTACACTTTCTGCTAAACCTGTATTTGCGCAAGTACTTGAGTCATCGGTAAAAATTTCTACACTGCATAGTTGGACATTATGGATCTTGGTTTGGAATTCGATTGCACCGGTTGTACAACCGGACTGTCCGGTCTGAGTCCGGTTTTCCGGCTCTGCCACCGGACCGTCCGTTTTTCCTTTCGGTCCAACCGGCCCTGGCACCGAACCATCCGGTTTTGGAACCGGTTCATCCGGCCCTGGATCCGGACCTCTCTGCAATGTCACCTGTTTTACCATGCACTTGCCCAAATCTCAGTTTTTCTCCGTTCTTTTCCCCTATGGAATGTGTACTTATCTTTGTGCTCCCTAACCCCTCTCTCTCTTTTTCATAGGTGAAGATGATGACTCTGCGAGTGATGAGTATGAGCCTGAGGAGTCTAGCAGGGGCAAGCAGGATCATCGAGCCAATCAGTCTGTGCAGCGTGTGCCTGAGGTTAGCACTCGTCCTGGTCGCATCAAACTCAAGGCTAACAGGGGTAAGCAGCCTACTTCTCAGTACGAGGCTAAAGATGTTCCTTGTCGAAATCTGAAGCATATGGAGATTGGTCAATACCAAGCTCTTCGCAAGCAGAATCCCTATCGCTTCAAGAATCGTACCTACATTGGATCTGACAAGTTGTTTTGAACTGAGACTCAGGCTATGATGTGGGATCATATTTACACTCAGTTCCGGGTCACTCCCTGCTGTCACATTGCCGCTTTCAATATGGAGTGGTTCAACATGTATGCAGCCTCTGATTACTTCTATATTGATGATGCTGTGAGGAAAATGGATCTGTTCGACCTCATCTGTCTTAAGGAGGACTACTACCCTGAATATATTCGTCAGTTCTTTTGCATAGTATATTTTCATGATGATGAGGGCTGCACTATGACTTGGATGACTGGCACGTGGCAGTTTCGTGCTACCTATGCTGATTTGGTTGATGTCATGGGGTACACGGGTAGGAGAGAAGGCTTCTGTGTTCACAGTGAGAAGTTCAAGCCTGCTGAGACTCTTGCCTTCTGCTATCCCAGGGATTCTCAGTGGACTCCTCCGTGCATGACTGGCATGTATTTATACTATCACACCTTGACCAGTATCTTTCACCAGTCCCTTGTTCCTCATGTTGGAGATTCTACTAACTGCTGTGGGTACTTTTCCAACCTTCTATACTACTGCCACCCTGATCGTCTAAGGAAGATTGATGGTTGTGACTTTGTGTACTGTGAGCTACGGCGGGCTGCTTTGGACAGGATGACTCCCACCTTCTGCGTGTATGTACATAAGCTGCTCAATAGGGTTATGTCGCCTGGTGTGATGGTGGGCGAGCGAGAGGAACAAGAAATGCTTAATATTTGTCTCCATGCCCAAACTCATGAGGTTCCTGAGATGCGGCCTCCTGAACACCGCACCAAAGCTGCCCACGACCCTTAGCCACAATTTTCTACTAGGGATGGTTCTCGTCGTCCTGTTGGTGAGTCTTCCTCTCACCCCAAGGCCTAAGGGTGTTGCTGCCAAGTTCTTCAAGAGGCTTTTTCAGATGTGTCGTTCTTCCTATGATGTGAGCCACAAGGCTTTAGAGATGAGCCAGGAGACTCGGCGCCGACACAATGAGTTTCTCGCGACCCAGAATGTCACTCCTCCACCGGATGGTCCTGAGATGGCTCATGTTCCTTATGTCAACTATGAGATGCCGCCTCTTGATGATGTTATGTTCTATGGCTACTTTCTTGGTCAGTTTGATCTTGTTGGTCCCAGTGGCTCCTCTGCTGCTCCTCATGGCTCAGACGATGAAGTTGATGATGAATACATTGATTATGATGCTGATAGTGAGGAGTTCCCTGAAGAGGAAGATGCCCCAGTTCCGCCTCCTCTGCCTTCTCCGTTCTTCTAGTTGTGCTATGTTAGCATCGCTCCACTCCTCTTCCTTTTTGGTGTCTCTACGCCAATGGGGGATAAGAGTAGAGTTATATTAGATATCTACGGGTTCCTTGCCGGGGGTTTTCCAAGGTTCGCCGTTAGCACAATGCTCCTTGATTTCTCATTGCTTCTTATGGCATTGTGCTTTCCCCTTCGCTTTGTGTGTGGACTATTTGCTTTCATTTCGTATGTTGGAGAAGTTTGTGCTATGTGTGTGAACCATGGATGTTTATATTATGCCAGGACTATGTCTATTGTTGTTTATGATATCCTTGTGAACTCTAGCTCGGTTTGTCATCGCCAACCAAAAAGGGGGAGATTGAAAGGGTATTTTACACTCTACTATTTTTGGTTGACAATGACACTGTGGTTAGAGAGGACTAATGGTACTTCTAGTGTCTTACACAGGTTTTAGTCCGATGGTGTGATGGAAGGTCATCAGAGACCCCCCCCCCCATTTTGATAATGAATCTTTGCTCCGGAGTTTTCCTTTTTATGTAACTTGAGTCCGGTTAGGAACTCCGCACTATTAAGATGGGTTCTCTTGATGAACTTGTTGGGTATGAATTACTAAGACATATACACATCCCATACTCCTACTTGATCCATTACCAAAGAGAGAGGAGAAGAAAATCTGTCTATCAAGACTTTTCTGCAAATCTAGTGTAAAGGCTGGTTGAACCGACTCACAGACCGGACCGATCGGTGCCAGGACCGGAAATCCGAATCTGAACCGGGTTTTCCGGTTTACTTACTTCGTGTCTAACTGAGGCTGGAGTCAGTAACCAGATTTGGTTGGATTCTGGTTTTCTGGGATGAGAACCGGACCGTCCAGTGTGTGGGCCGGTCCAACCAAACTTAAAACCGAATCTTGCAAAAATGGCTTGAAACGGCTATTTTTTGTTCTTGAGTATAAATATCCTTTCTTCCACCTTGAGCTGGTCAGGCATTCAGTTCATATCCTTCTTGAAGCTCTCTCTCTCTCCATTGTTCAAACACAAAAGCTTGAGGATCTCCCATTCTACCCAGCCAAATCCAAATCCCTTTGGTAGAAAGGAAGAGGAGGTCCAGATCTATGTTTCCACCAAGCGAAAGTTCATTCCCCCTTGAGTTCATCGAGTTAGCTTGCTACTCTTGGTTTTGTGGGAAACCCTAGGCGGCTAGGGTTGCCCGGAGGCATTCGGCTTGTGATTTGCTACGTGGAAAGTTTGTGAGGGTTTCGAGACTACCTTAAAGTATACCACGAGTAAGTGAGCTATTCCTTCGTGGGATAGTCTCGGAGAAGAAGGTGAGACTTTGTGGCGCGTGAGGAATCCTTCGTGGAACCTCACACCTCTCCAACGTGACGTAGCCCCATTCCCAAAGGTGGTGAACACGGGAATACATCTTCGTCTCCGCGTGCTATGGTTATTCCTTAACCGATCTCTTACTTGTGTTGTTTACCTTTTGATAGCCTTCGAGCTTGAAGTATCTTGTATCATCATCTAGGTTGCCTCACCTAGTTTGTATTTAGGCTCACTTATATTCCGAAAAGCCTAATACTTGCAAAAGATTACAAAGAATTTTGTAGAAACCTATTCAACCCCCCTCCCCTCTAGGTTAACCATCTTACACTTTCACCAAAGGTAAGTGCTTATTGGTGAAGTCTTTGTCACACCCGAAATTGTCACAGGTCTTCGAGTGAATTGACTGCAAGTGTTGAAATAGGAATAGATTTTGGATTAAATGAAAGTATTCAAATATAACTAAAATGTAAACTTCAGAAATAAAAGGCATAAAAGTAAAGAACAATTTGTTTGTTGTTTTCTGCAGATGACGAAGTAGGCGCGGAGAGTTTCCGTTCATGGTTATAGTGAATGTGTCGGGTGGATAAGTGATAAGTGTAACAATTATAATCTTATAAGTATGTGTGTAGGCGAGCAACCCGTAATTAGCCGGAACTCCTCTTGGTAGATTTCATTCCAACTTCAATAATCCTACTAGCATGTTTACCACAACCATAGTTACTCACTAGACAATTAAGATGCTTCAGGTTGCTTAGCAATTAAGCTCCTTGGATCGAACTAATGCAATAAGCTTAGTGGTTCCTCGTTATCCTCGAGTAAAACTAGTTTCCCATTGATATCCTCGTGTGACTCGAGGGTCGCCGATCTGCTAGCAAACTAGATACTATCTATGCAGAACAAAGCATCATGTTATCTGGTCCCTTAATTGGATAACAGGCATTAAGCATCCCATAGATAGTCAAGCACACATAATATAGTAATTAAAATTAACCACAAACTTGATGGAAAATATATAGGCACATCACATATCACCAATCCCCTATATCTCCCAAGCCCAAGGGAACTTACTCACACATGAGAGAAGAAAGCATCATCGATATAATTAAATAAAAGGAGTTCTTCTTGATATTACCGTGGAGATCCACAATAAGAAATAGAAATAAATCCAACACAATTCAAGATAGGAAAAACAATCTCAAACCCTAATCTTGCAAAGTGGAGATCTATCTATCTCTCTCAAGTACAAGTAGTGGTTATGGAGGTGTGGTGGCTGGGAGATCGAATATCGTGAAGCGAGATGAAGAATGTCTTCTCCTTCTTCTCCGGATCTCTTCTTTCTTTCTTCTGGATGGGATGGCGGCTCGTGTGTTCTGTTTTCGACCTATGCCTCTTCACGAAAGTAGTCCATTTTAATAAGACGAAGGAGATGGCAACTATACGACGCGAACTATACGCCCGGAGAAATATTCCCGCCATATAGTTGCTCGTTAAAGCTTCAGTGTCCTCTCCTCGATTGCTTCCAAAAAGAGACTTACTTGTTTTCATCTGAATATTGTGTTTTTGTTGTTAAACCTCTCTTTTGATGTTCAGAACTTGAAACATACATTAAAAACCAAGTTTTCTTTGCTACCGAAGTATTAGCGTTAGGTAAAGCTAGAAAACCATTAAATCCAAATAAAAACCATTGATAGAAACCATCAAAAATGTGTAGAATCTCACAGCTATCATTGATCAGGCGCATCGGACGGCTCAAAATCGAGGGCTCGGAAGAGCAATATAACCCCTGAGAACTTTTTTAGCAATTGGGTTATATAAAACTACCGGCAAGGTTTGCAAGTCAGTGCCGGTTTTGGTAATTATTTCAAAAAACTACCAAGTTTGAGGCACAGAGTCACAAATTGCACCGATTCTCGTCTAACAACAATTTAAGAGCAGTCCTGACTGGTGGATCCCATTTGGCAGGGCTGAGTTGGCATCACATGTGGACATAAAGCTAAGGTGGAGGTGGGCCCACATGTCAAGCCACTCATCTTTCCCCTATGTTCTTCCTTGTTCTATACTAATCTCTCATCAAGAATGTGCAGCTCCCGCGGCAGCATAGCTCTCCCGTCATCACACTAGTTTCGCCTTGTAAAGGGAAAGGTTAGCTCTAAGGCGGGGAGGAGGCGTGAACCTAGGCAAGGGAGCAGTGCCCGAGTAAAGGGAATGGTCAGATCTTATGCGGGCTTATAGCTCCTATGCGTCGTCTTTACATGGAATTGGAAGGAAAGCGACATCGTTGAAAAGAATAGCTCGCATGCGATGGTTGTGAGGCAGCTAATATCCCAGGGCCACACGGGCCTTAAAACGGTCGTAAGGACGCATTTAACTTTGTTCCAATATTAGGGTTAAGCCAAACGGTTGGTTGGGACAGCGGTCAAACCAACCGCTTCACGAGAGCGCGTAACCGATTGTAGCTTCCCGACGGCGGCGGACCTCACCCATCGTTCTCGGCACGGGCGTGGCACGTCAATTAATTTAGGCGGCGCGCCGTTCGGCAGCGAAGGTGGTGAGTGCCATTTGAAAGCTAATTCCTCTCCCATTCTTCTCAATTCGAGATCGAGTGTGCCCATTGATGCTAGATTGTGGGCGAGGTGTCTGAAGCAGGCGAGGAGCGATATGGAGCATGGAGAGGGACTTCTAATCGGTATATCCGTATCTCGCACTTAATTTCTCTAAGGTTGAGCTCTCTGTTCGCTTCGCTAGCTCACAATTGCCCAAAACAGGGGAGCGATGTTGCGCCAAACCTTGAATTTCGCATCAATTTCTTTCCTCTAGGGCTGTTTTAGTTGATGGCGACGCAGATCATTGAGAGAGACACGGTTGTTAAATGGGAGGTGGAATTAGAACATGTTGATCCCCAAGAGCTAATAAACATGGGAGAGGAGGCGTAAGGAAAATGGTGGAAAAATTGGGGATAGTGTGGTTTGGGGCCGAGCAAGAAGTTTTTTGTTACGATTTGATGATTGCAAATGTGACTATGTTAGGGTTGAGACAGGGAACATATAGTTGATGAAATCGATGAGTAAACGGTTGGACAAGCAAAACTATTCTGTTTTAGCGAGCTCATTGATCTGAAACCTGATTTGAGGGTTGGATATGTGGCCTCGAAGCTGGCTCGGATGGTCGAGGATGATTGGGATGCACAAAGGCAAGTAATGCCTATACTTACTGAGTTGGAAGTGTTAATGATGGAGGATGATGATGCTAATGCACAAGGGAGGCTGCGGATGGTAATGCACAAAAGATTGTAAGCTGATGATTGGAATTGGTTGAGATACATGACCCCACCGATTTGGTCATTGCACCAATAGATGACATTGAAATGGCAAAGCTTTTGGCATTCCTATAGATGAGAGACAAGGAGAAGAAGAGGGATGAAGATGCAAATGATGGTGACAACCATTTAAGAGATGAAGAGGCGATATAGATCTAGAGTTGTTGGAAAATCTGCAGTTCATGTAGATGATGCACATGATGATGAGCTAGTAACGATTTATGACAAAGAGGACCCGATTATTGAAGTTGGGAGATTGTTTCCAAGCATGGATGAATTCAGGATGTGTTTGGGACATATGCGATCAAGCGTGAGTTTGCTACCAAGACTATGTGGACTGATAAAAAGAAGTTCTATGCAAAATGCATAGGTTATGATGGTGGTGCCAAGCCTTGCAAGTGGTATATATCTGCTAGACGCTAACTTTGATGGAAGGACAATAAGAGTGAATCAAATTCCAAAACCTCATACTTGCATTACAAGTTCTCAAACAGTTACAAAGATGACATCACAATTATGGGTTGCGAAAAGATCAAGCCCATTTTAGCCACAACACCAAACAACACGCAAAGAGACTGAAAATAGACTTGGAAAAGCGTACCCCATTAATTTGAATTATACTACGATGTGGAAGGCAAAGCAAAGGGCAATGAAAGAGCTATATGGTGATTGGGCAAATACCTTTCGAATGCTTTATAACTTCAAAGCAGTAGAGAAGAGGTCACTGGCGTGTTGTGGAGATAGAATCTTGAGGTAACGGTGATGGGAAAGTCTTCTTCTCTAAATTCTTCATGGCTTTAAAGCCTTGCATCGATGGCTTCAAAGCAGGTTGCAAATCCATATTTGAGTATAGACTCATCTTTCTTGAGGAAAGTGGAATGGTCAACTAGCATGCAATGCTTTAGATGGACACAATTGGATGTTCCCTGTAGCTATTGGCATGTTTGATGCAGATGAGGCATCATGGACATGGTTCATGATGCGGTTGAAAAGATGCATAGGCCATCTCTCCATTGGCGGTGCACAGATGCATGTAAAGGTTTAGAAAATGCAGTGAAGATTGTTTTCTCTCATCGAGCATAGGAGTGCTTCGGACATATGTGGATGAATTTGATCAAAAATTCAGAGGAGATGATTTTGGACGCATGTGGCCGTGCAAGATCTTACACCGGCACACATTCATATCACCTTGAGAAGATTAAGGCGGCATGCTCGAGGAGGATAGGGTCAAGTTTTGTACATGGTTGGAAACCTACCATTCTCTTTTATGGTACTCTGGTTTTAACTGCCATCAAATGTGATCATATCAACAATAATTTGGCGAAAGTTTCAACAACAAAGTGAAGGATTTAAAAGACTTGCACATCCATGACATGGTTGACGGATCGGGATCATGATCATGAGGTTGTGGGAATTGAGAAGAAGGCTTGGTGATGTTCTTCAAGGAGATAAGCTTCCGATGTTGTGCGGTGGTCACAGGAGCATAAATCTTGCACATTTGCGTGTTGAGAAATCCTCATTGTGGGGTCTTTGAAGTCGGAGATACAAAGGCGGCAGAGGCATGTTGTTGACACTCAATTGCATGAATGCACATGCCTTGAGTGGCAACACTGGAAGCCTTGTGAGCATGCCATACTTTTCTTGGCCTCAAACACAAGCTAAATATGCACCCATATTTGCATGAGTATTATTCTAGCAAAATTCAAGGCTGCATATGGAACACCAATTCCAGACTTAGATCGATCTCGGTGGCACTGAAGTGGACATTCGATTCTCCTTGTGTCCTCCTTTGATGAAAAGAAAGTTTGGCGAAGCCCAAGAGTAGATTCAAGGCTTGGTTTGAGAAAGGTGGGAGTAGCAAGAAGGAAAGAAAGATGAAAAGAAAGATGCCAAGCCAAAAGGGCCCAAAAAGGAAACAAGAATAGATGCAAACTCTGTGAAGAACTTGGACACCGATGGCTCTACCAAGTGCGATACACCTGAAAAGCCAAAGTATGTTCATCCAAAATCTATCCCATTTCTTGTTGATGATTTTTCTCCCCATTAACTTGCTTGTTTTCGGGAGGAAGCGTGGAGAAAAGGCCCACCTCTTGTTGTTGTGAATCTGCCGTGAAAAGGGCAAGAATCAATGGCCAAATAAAGAAGAGAACTAACAGATCATGTTTGGTCTTTAAGGTGCAATCTGAACTTGTTTTGGAGGATGATGTGCAAACTGTTGAGGCTTTAGGGCACACCGTTTCGATTTGGAAGCTACGGTGCAAAATGAGGGGCAAAATGAGCACATTGTTGAGGCTCAGTGCAAAATGAGCCTGTTGTTGAGGCTCTGGTGCAAAATGAGCCTGTTGTTGAGGCTCGTACAACCGACCAAGTTGTTGAGGCTCGTGCAAAGTGACCATGTTGTTGAGGCTCTGGTGCAAAGTGACCATGTTGATGAGGCTCTCGATCATGATCATGAGGTTGTTGAGGAGGTGCAGGAGGTGAAGAAGACTCTTGGACGTGCTGTGGGGAGGACAGATGTTAATGGTAAGAAAAAGAAGAGCATAAACCTATTGTGTGGTGTGAAACTTGTGAAGGAGAAGAAAACGAGGGGTAAGAGGAGCCAAAAGAAATAGACATTTGTTATTGTAAACATTTGTTATTGTTGTAAACATTTGACACTTGTTGTTGTAATAATTTGGCACTTGTTGTTGTAAACATTTGTTATTATAATAATTTGTCACTTGTTGATAATTTGGACAAAATTCAAATATGATGGTAAATTTGAATTTCAACATATGTAGCTATGTCACTTTTCTATGTTTGTATGAGCTTCAATGTTTTTCTCATATGTACAATACAACTCATCCTCACCCATCCCTTTTGTGAAGTACAACTCACCTCACCCAAAATGGGGTAGAAATGGGCTCCAAAGCTAGGGTAAACCACCCCATTTCTAAGCAAGTTTTTTTCGACCATTTCTAAAACCAAGTTAGATATTTTCCTTAGAACTATGTCACATAACATGACACCATGCGAAGGTTTTGTATTTTTGATTTTTTGAATTAGTTATGCACATTTGAATATGCGGTCAAACTTGAAGGGTTTTCATAAATATTCTTAGCTAGGGCTGAGGCTCATAAAACTAGCATTGGATCTCTGATGAAATAGCATGTTGTGAACCTAAAATTATTTTTACAAAAATCATCAACATGGAATCATGTACATAGTTCATATCTTACCCACTTCCGGTAGATTCAGATTTATCTTTTCACCGGGGATGGAATAAAAGGTTTGAGATACTCAGTTGGGAAATTGTACATTCTAGGTGGTCTAGTATTTTTGAAAAATAGGATGTTACCATTTGAAACTTCAATTTGGTGGTTGCTTCACAAATCCCCTCTTTCGGCACTCGGAAAATAGAAAATGATTTTACGTGTCGAAAAGGAAAACTTTAATGCTACAACATTGTTAGTCATCCCATTATAGACATGCATGCCAAATATGGGCACATTATCACAAACTATGCCTTGATTCTAGCCATATCATTGGTCATTTGACGAAAGCGAGAAAACCTCGGAGGAGATAGGTCATTTTGTGAAGGGTTTTTGAAATATGATTAATAGACCAAGTTTGATATTTTTCCTCACAACTATGTGACATAACATGACACCATGCGAAGGTTTTGTATTTTTTGATTTTTTGAATTAGTTATGCACATTTGAATGTTTGGTCAAACTTGTGAAACCCGTTAGCATCCTAAACCCGCTAACCCTAAGGCGAATGAGGACCGTAGATCTAACCCTAAGCGCGACAATGTGGACGTCGATCGCGTCTTCTAGAAGGATTCCGGTGGCTGGGCGATCCGTGGAAGGGCTTCGCAACTGATTGGTTGGCGTCTCTTAGAAGGATTTCGGCTACCTCTTGGCGATCCGTGGGATGGATGATTCGGAATCTGATTGGCTTCATCGTTTTTCGTGCAACAGCGTGGCATGCGAGGGCGGGCGGGCTGCACCATGCGGGCATGCAGCTGCCCTAGAGTCGCATCTAGCGATTTTCGTCCAACAGCGCTGCGTATTTACTCCTCCGTCGCATTAAATAAGTTCGTGTAACAACTTTCTCCAATCAAACTTACTCCCCTCGGGTTCATTGTAATAAATGAGACTTTGCATGATACCACATCTATGTTATTTTGCACTATGTAGTAGTAACTTAGACTAGTAACATATGCATGATACCACATCTATGTTTATTGCTTGTGGGCAACCCATAAGCTTGTAGGTCACCATAAGGAAAATCTTCTAAAGTAAACCTCCACTATGTATATGGATAGCCATATGGACTACTTTTCGCTTGTGGATAGCCTTATGGACTACATAGTGGATGCCCAAATGCATTGGAAAGGTAAAGTACATTTTGTGGACAAATTTTGAAGCCAAGCGTACACTTATTTGTGGACGGAGGGAGCATGCATGTCACTATGACCAGCAGAAAAATATCAAAATCTAAAATATGTAATAAATATAACGTCTGCGTTGGCACACTCGAGACCGTTGGAAGCGTGGCATGCTTGGCCTGGCGGGCGGGCTGCACCATGCATGCAGCATGCGAGGTCGGGGCGGCGGGCGGGTTCTGACGTTGCATCCTAGCTATGTTTTTCTCTCTTTGATCACGCCCGCTTCCCACGCATGATACGCAGCGTCTCGTCTCGGCGTCTGGGGCTGCACCATGCATGCAGCAGCTGCCCCTAAGCGTCGCGATCTAGCTATTTTGCGTTACAGCGCTGCCCCATTAAATAAGTGTCGTCGAACAACTTTCTTCATCAAATTTACTTCCATCTGGTTCATCGCCATACAAAAGTCAATATTACTCCCACCGATTTTTCTTGCGTGTGTAAAAGCGAGCAGTACCTTGGTACTAGATTCCTGCATTTATTGCAGTAAATCAAGGCCAAATTATATTTTCCTTTTTATTTTCGCCAATGAACAACTACCTTGACGTTTTTCCCTCTTCGCATTAATGCACATGCATGCATGCAGGGCGGCGTCGCATCCTAGCTATTTTTTCTCTCTTCGCATTGATCACGCTTGCTGCCCGCTTCCCGTCTCTTCGCATTGATCATGCATGCGAGCAACGCAATGACGCGTCTCGTCTCGGCGTCTGCGACAGCGACGCTGGATTCCACGCCGCCCTTCACGCTCCGCCCTCAATAAATAGGCAAACGCCTTTGCCTCCTCATCTCATCTTGCCCTCATCTTTCAACCTCGAGCCCGTCCTTTGCCTCCTCCGGCCCCCAAACACTCCGACCATGGCGACCTCCCTTCCGCCTCCCTTCCGACACCGAACTAAGCGGCGAGGACAACCACCGGACCACAAGCGTGGTGGGAGCGGCGCCCACGCGCCCAAGCGTGGCAGAAGGAGAAGAAGTCCCCGCCTCAGGGATACAGGCCCCATAAATCCACAACCCGTCCCCAACCTCCCCGTGGCGACCTCCTCCAAGCCTCTGGGCTAAGGCGGCGAAGGAGGCAAGCGGAGGCTGCCATCGCCAGTGGGAGAGAAGGCGCTCCTTGAAGAAAAGGCGCGACGGGAGGAGGAGCAGGAGGCCAATGGCCGGCCTTCCGGGAGGAGCAGCGGGACCAGCGGAGGCTGGCGGCGTGGAATGCTGGCTGCAAGCACCGCCTCCACCGCCGATGGAGTAGGGGGTTAGGGTTTAGGGGCTAGCCCAGGGTTTAGGCGGGGCGCCTATTCCGCCCCTTCTATATTATTGTACCTTTTATTTTTATTGTAATGTTATCGATCCCCCCTATCTAATATAAGTAATGTTATCTGTTTTATTGTAATATTATTGCCTATTCCATCCCTTGTTTCATTGTAATCTGTTTTCTTGTATTGTCATTTGTCAAAACACCCAAAACAACAAGTGTATAAAACAAAAGACACAAAAACAAGTTCATATAATACTCGTGCAATATTTATATATTTACAAGTGTATAAAACAAAAGACACAAAAACAAGTTCATATAATACTGGCAATATTTATATATTTACAAGTGTATAAAACAAAAGACACAAAACAAGTTCATATAATACTCGTGCAATATTTATATATTTACAAGTGTATAAAACAAAAGACACAAAAACAAGTTCATACAACACATGGTTCATTTTCAAATAAGACATTTACATATTTACATAAGTTAAAGGAGGCCCAAGTTATGTTAGTTAAATGGATGTCCTTGGACTTCATTTATATATTTACTTTTGCAAAAAAAGATTACAACCTGAGCACGAGTATCTGCGGATCCACACGTTCCTATTTAGATTGTAACGTGAGTACCATTTTTTGCCCAATCAACATATAGTTACTATTGGGCCTGGATACGTCCATTTGGCATGGCTAAGTTATATTTGGGCCTAGCCTTTTCAATCCTCGTCAATTGTTTTTACTTTTCAACCCTCCTCCCTGCACACGGGCGCCCCTGCACACCGATAAAAGAACAACGATTTAACTGGAAACTGAAGAAACACTGATTTGAAAATAGAGCAGCTCAAAATTAGCCCAATTTGTGTTGCATTTTATTCAAGCCAAAGACATAGACCATTACATCCATTACAAAGCATCACTCGAACATCGCTGTCTAATGACTAACGATGAGGAGATAAACTAATCCGAGAGAAATTACACAAAAAAAAAAACGCCATCGATTGTCCTGCTTCTTCAATTCGATGATTTGCCTTAGCTGCTTGTTCATCTTCTTTAGCTCGGCCTTCACTTCCGCATCCACCGTAGTACCAGCGGAAATGGGGTTGCCACATCCCAATTGCTCCACCACGGACGGGTTTTCGAGCTCCCGGGATGCTACCTCCACCCCAATTCGCTCGATGTACTCATCAAGCCACTCAAAATGCCCACATTTTGGCAGTTCCTGGAATCGCAGAGATGAACCCTAAATCCCAAATTTGATGAAATGCATGAAATTTCGAAAGAAAAGCGAGAAATTGGCGCTCAGAACACTCAGATCTCACCTTTCCCGGCTCGGGCTTGCTCTCACACTTCACAAATTCCCGACCAATGTTGTCGTTCTTGTCGGTGGATGTGACAAGCCGCTTCAGGGGCGCGGTACGAGGGCAATCGGGGCACCTCCTCATCGGCACCGCACCATACCAAGGCCATGAGCGGTGGGAGGAAGCAGAGCTCGACATCCCTCGCCGGCGTTGCCGCACTTGCTAGCCGGAGAAGAAAATGTAAGGGATGAGATCTTTGGAGCGGTGGGGAGTGCTCGGGTGCGGGGACGGATCGGGGCCAACGGCTCTCTTCAACCACAGGGTGGGTCCCACGATATGAGGTGGACATCAGGTGAGTTCCGCCGTGACGTGGAGAGGCTGTGGGTCCTACTGTGCTCAGCTGATTCGAATTCGTTGACGATCTCGTGGGGTTAAGTGGAAGTGTCGCACGGGAGCTATTTGCCGCTTCAGAAGTGTCGCGTGCGAGCTATTCTTTTTAACGATGTCGTGTTCCTTCCAATTCCATGTAAAGACGTCGCATAGGAGCTATAAGCCCGATCTTATGCTGGTGTGTGCTACCTCTGTTGCCTCGGGATCTTCACCACCATGTCGGATCTAGAGCTGGCTGCTGAGTAACCCGATCGAATCTCAGGGCACGTCGCTCCGGACCTCCACCAGCGCCCTGTGGCTCCTCTACATCCTCACGCGGGTCCGGCACATAGTTGCAGGGTTCGGGAACGGTGGCGCGTTCCGCGACCCTGGATCGATCGACCCGGATCGTGGGTCGGGAACGGGAGCGGATCGACGCGATTCGTTTTTGGATCGCGATCCCTGTTCGGCGACCGTTCGTGCGCTTCCTGTAACCGTTCTCAAATTAGCGATTGTAATATGGTAGGGTCATTAAAATTAAAGCGTAAAAAATGGAAATTCCAAGCGTCATATTTGGGCTAATTAATACCCTTGATTCCGCGGTCTTTTCCCTTGTCTCTTCGTTTCTCGCCTCTTCGCCACACGTTCGTCACTTCGTCTCTTGTCTCTGGAAATCTGGATCCAAGGATTTCATCAGTCCAAGACTCCAAGTCTCCAAGATCATCAGGTAACCGTGTTATCTTGTTTGATCTATAAATTCTATACTCCGAATCTCCGACCCAAACCAGAGTGGATCGCGACCCGGGATCGTCATTAGCGTTCCAGAGATGTGTACCCCTGACCGATCCTTGTTCGCTGGCATGTCGAACCTCGTTCCCCGATCCCGTTCCTCGATCCGGGCGATCCGGTTCGCCGGCAACTATGGTCCGGCAATGCCAGAACCGTCACATGCATCCTCATGGTGGTCCGATGGACCAGAAGCGTGCTGGAGTGCCACAAGGTGTTGTAGCACGTTCTACCGGTGACGCAGTCTGCGCCCAAGGTCGCCAGTCGGAGTTGGATGAAACGTGGAGTTGTGTCTGAACGCCGAAAACTAATGCTTATTGGACTCAATCAACCATGAGGTGTACTACTGCAAGCCAGTGAAGCTAGACACTGCCATCCAAAAACGACTGTGATGTGAAGCTACCAAACGGGATTGACCAGGCACGACAGGATTATGGGAGGTTTGAATAGAGTCTGCGAGCGCTACGACGGGAGAGCATTGTACTCATCGGCTCGTAGGGACGCGGCGAGCACATCAACGTGCGACAGAAGCGGCGCTCTACCACCAGTTTGTGCTAGGCGCGGAGGCCACGAAGACTCTGTTAGGGCATGTTTGTTGCCAAACCAAACCACAAGCTGGGGCCCACTAGGTAGTCTTATGGTAAAGGGAGTACTCCACTATGTATGTTACACAAGCATATCTTAAGATGGGCTCCACATGTCAGAAAAAATAGTCAAAAGTAAACCTTATAGCCAATAGTAGATATGGCAGCTCTAAAAGAAGTATTTATATATTTCTTATGGTAGTCCACAAGTTTGTAAGTCACCCACAAGATTTTGAGCTTGTGGATAGCTTGTAGATAGGTTTCACTATGTATGTAGAAGTCCATAAGGTGCACTTTTTACTTGTAGACATCCTTATAGACAACATAGTGGATGCCCTTAGGATTGTTTAGAATCACTGACGATGCATCTAGGCAGGCAACAGGCGACGATCGGATCAGCGACAGGTCGACGACGGGATGAGGATTATTTTCTCCCGTGCGGCGTATCAACAGCAGGGTGGTTGTCCGATGTTCATCTGATGTGCGGCAACGGGTGGGACCATGTCCACCTCAGCTACTCATGTACATGTGTCGCCAAGTTAGGTCTTACATGTGGAGTGGGTTACATTACTGTCAAAATGCTATTAGGTCTTACATTTTGGAGAGCCATCCAGAACATCAAACATTTCATTTGTCAGGGTGCTGCTTTTAGTCTTGGCGATGGGGAGGGGATCCAGTTCTGGCTTGATCCCTGGCTGACTTCCGCTCCCTTGTGCGTGGAGTTCCCCGCCTTATTTCCTATTTGTGCTTCCCTCTCGCTACTTGTGGTCGATGCCTTCCTGGAGGACCATTGGAACATCTTGTTCCGTTGGTCCTTCAGCGAGGTGGAGACCGCAGACTTCCAGAGACTGAGGTCCTTCCTCCCCGTATCCCTTCCGAGGGAGAGAGACTCAGTCTCCTGGAGTTTGTCTCCGGTGGGCGGGTTCTCGGTTAGCTCGGCATATAGGGCCCTCTTCCAGGGCCCTGATCTAGGTTGGACCCCCCTCCTTCTGGAAAGCCCCTACCCCTCTTAGTATCCGGATTTTTGTGTGGCAGCTCCTCCGCGACCGTCTCCCCTCAGGGGTTGAACTTGCGAAACGTAGAGGCCCCGGAGGGACGCCAGAGATCTGTGCCCACATTATGTTCACTTGATCTGCAGCTCGGTTCCTGTGGAGCTTTTTTTCGGGAAGCGCTAGGCCTTGCTTGGCACACCCAAGGACCTCGAGGAATTCCTGCAGACCAAAGCAAACCGAGCAGGGAGGAGGCTCGCCTTTCTTGGCTAGTGTTTGCGGTCTTAGCTTGGACGCTTTGGAATGTGCGAAACAAGATGGTGATTGAGGGGATCTTTCCTAGTCGTGCCTCTGACTCCGTGTTTTCTTTCCTTGCTTACCTGCAACCAGGCCCGTCGATGGGCAGGATCGACATGATCGATCGAACAGGGCCCCAAATTTCAGGGGCCCCCAATTCGTACAGCCTAGTACCATGCCGCTAGGCTCAGCAGGCCATAATCTCTTGGTCCATCGTGTATCGATCGATCTATTCTGTTCAGTTAGGTGCTCCTGTCTACGCGTTCCCGTCTGATTGCCTTCCGATCGATTCGTCTCCCGGTCCAGAACTCTAGATCGCTAGATCCCAGCCAGACTCCTTGGCTTGGCCGTGTGTTTTTGCAGTTTCGCTCGCCGCCTCGCCTGTTTGTCGAACCAGCCTGAGTGCCCACTACCCAGCCAGCGATCCATCTGATCATCCAATGATCCATCTGATTAACAAATGCCGGTGATCCGTTGGTGAAACACTTTGCACCTGAATTCGATCAGCTTCTGCCGCCGTATTATACGTATTATTCCGGCGGCTGCTCATTGTACGTATCATTGTAATATGTACTTCCCAGCGCCCCAGCCTGATCGGATTGGAGAGTTCAGTAGTTCACGCCTTCACACGTCAAGGAAAATCGGTAAGATCGCTCGCTCATTGCCGCAAACTATAATGATATGATTGGAGATTTTATTTCAAGAAATATCCGACGGATGCTTCTTTTTGGTAGATCATGAGGTTTGTTTATTACTTTAGTGCTATATTTACTATTTTAGAACGAATATTTGCTATAATTCTATGTTTTTGAGCACTGTAAGAAATTGCACATTCTAAATTTATATAATATATGAAGTGAACATATAATTTTATTTTACTAGTTATTGAGTTTGAACAAAAATTAAGGCCCCATTTTATAATTCGCATCGGGGCCCCCAAATCCTAGAGACGGGCCTGCCTGCAACAGTGGTACCCGCTAGCTAGATAACGGGTTCGAAAGCATCTGGACGACACACTTCAGGCCTGAGGGCAACGACCCTCCTCTTTTCGTCCCCTGCCACCTCGTGATCCAGGCGTCTCCCGGCTTCAGGGCTTTCTGTGTCCCTGGTTTTTTATTTTTTTGAGGTGTTATTGTGCTGTAGCCCCAGCAAGATGTTGTTCGTTTTTCCTTTTCTTTGGCTCCGGCCGGTTGTCATGCGTGTGTATTTGGTTGTGTGATTTTGATTTATTTATAAAGCGGGGATGTATGCCTATTTCGCGAAATACTATTAGACGTGAATCAGTGTGATTTATAACGGCAAACTTGGTAGATTTATGGAAAAATTTACCAGAAATGGCTACCGAATCGTAAACCTTGGTTCCATGCAATTTACTCGGTGCAGGCAGATGACCGGGCTAACCTACTTTTTTTATACTAGGAAAATATCTGTTGCACAGGCGCCCAACGCCCCAGCCCCGACGCCTCCTCTCCACGCAGCACTGCTATTCCACGCGCAACCGCCTCTCCACGGGACGCCGCCTGACCTCACGGAGCGGACGATGCCGACTTCTGTCCACTACAGGGAAGACGCCCACGGCGTTGTGGCCTGGAGCCGAATTGATTCAGAATCTTCTCCATATTTGCGCACACGTGGACGCCGTATTCTGTATAGGAGCAACATTTTTCTTCTTTTGTGTGTAGTTCCTTTGAAATTATGTGTTTAACTCTGGTATGGATTTTCTTCTGCCAATGTGACGCACGATGGAAAATGTGATGCAATTAACCGAGCATATAATGTTGAATGCAGGTAGTTGGGTTAATCTGCTCCGCAGTCTTCTTCATAGAGTGATGCTCAAAGTCAAAGGTATTGTACAATTCCTCGAATCAGGCTTATATTAATATAAAAACCACACGACACAAGTTTGAGACTACTGCTGGGGCAAACAACACAAATCAAAAGCACAAACCAGCCCAAGAGAAAAACAAGATAAAGAAAAGAGAAAGTAATGTTGACAGCGCCGGATCGATAAAAGCAATGTTTGACGACAAAATGTAACTAATTATCTCACTATATGCAGAGACCATTGCCTAGAAATATTGCAATTGGTCCAATCCTAGAATCTACATTCATTAGAGATGAACAAACAAGGTTGAGTCAACATGTGAGAGGGCCAAGTACAATGAGGGCAGGTGCAATGGCTGAACAATTACAAGCTATGCAACAACAGAGGGAGATGGAGATTGAAGAAAGAAGAAGAACAATCTTGGAGGCCAGATACATGGAGCAACTGAGAAGAGCTAATGAGGAAAATAGGCAAAAGTTGGAGCAACAACAAAGAAAAATGGCAGAAGATCAGGCCAAGGCAATGGAAGCTATAGATAGAAGGGAGAAGAGAAAGTATGATGCTGAACTTAGCCAACAAGAGCAAAGACAAAAAGCCGCTGAGAAGAAATAGGCAGAGAAGAAGGCAGCAGCTGAAAAAAAGGAATCAGAGAAGAAGGCAACAGCTGAAAAGAAGAAAACAGAGAAGAAGGCAGCAACAGAGAGGAGGAAGTTCTCTGAATCGGTAAGCATGACTTAGGGACTAGTGCTTGATGAGGATCAGGCACAAGCTCCAACAAAGAATACCAAGAAAGTGAACATGTTTGATGAGTTTAGGCCAAAGTAAACTCAACAAACATGCTCTGATGTATATAGATGGGTGTCCTGGGAAATTTGGAACTTGTTGGCTATGTCCTGAACTTGTTGGCTATGTCCTGATCTTTGGAACATTTCTGTAATCTTTTGGGGTATGTTTTGATCTTTGGCACATTATGATATCTATTATGCTGCTTATTTTGTTTCTTATTTTGTGACTATGATCTATCTGCATGTTGCATAATATGTTTCATCATGTCAATAAAAGAAGAAACATGCACTGGTACATTCAACTTCAGTAGCAACTGGTTCATTACAATACCACGACACAAAATAGCACAAATAAACTGCCACTGGTTCATTAGTACATCCACTTCACTAGCAGCTACAGGTTCAGTACTTGATCAACTTCTGAAGACAACTACATCATTTCTTCATCATAATCAGCACGAGAACAAATCCTGTCATCACAATCAACCTAACTGCAATCTTTAACATGAATACAACTTCTTTGAGCAGCACAAGCACAAAGCTGAGCATCGTCAGCATCTTCTCATCTTGTCCACGGGGTGTTGCTGTCATTTTTTCTTGGAGTTATTAGCATAAAACTACCACATTTCGGCGGAAAGTTCGAATATCCATCACTTTATAAAAAAATCGCAAAAAAACACCACTTTACGGCATATTTGTTGCAGTTCACACTAAAACTCAATCTGCGGTCGATTGACAGTGTTTCTGACAGGGTGGCCCCACCAGGATGATGACGTGGCAAGTTGGAGACGGCTCCTGGCGACGGCCGTTGCACGCCGTTAACGGATGTGTGGGGCCCACACCAGCCCACTTCTATCCTTCCTCGATGCAACTGCTCCCCGCGCCTCGCCTTCCTACCGACCCCGCTGCCGCTTCCCTGGAGCTCCATGGCCGCTCCCTTGTCGGTAGCATCCGCCTCCGCCTCTCGGTTCCCTCATCGCCGCTTGCCTCCCCAACTTCTCTGTCGGTTTCCCTCCACCGCCGCCGTGGCGCCTTCCTCCACCTCGCCCGCCCACCGCCTGGGCTCTCCTCTGCAAGCCCTGCGCCCACTGTCGTCCTCGTCACCTGTCCGCCGCTGCCCTCCTTGATGGAGCACCGCCGACGCCAGCTCGCCCATGACGTCGCCCTTCCGCCTCGAGAGGAGCTCTGCCCTCTCCTCTTGTCGTGGTGTGGAACACAGCAGAGCCATCGGGGATGGCAAATAAGGGACACACGGATGCATTCGGTGGCTCACGCAACAGGTTGGGCATGGTGCACTGCAAACACAGGGACGTACCCAGGTTCGGGGCCCTCTTGGCGAGGTAACACCCCTACTCCTGCAAGATGAACTATGTAGGAGAGCTTGAAGCTCAGTACAGATGCTCCTTGAGTTGTTTCCTTAGCTACTATCGATGGCTAGAGGAAGATGGGAGCTAGATGCTAACACTTCTATCCTTCTCCTGTTGCCTCTCTCTAGAACCCTGTCTCTGCCCTCCCTTATATACTAGTCTGGGGGGCAGATTACAGTTCGGGTCCTAGGGTTTACTGTTTGGATATGGGTTTACCGGGCAGGGCCGGCTGCAGGGCCCAGCCGGTGGGCCAAGACCTAGTCTGCCCTTCTTTTAGCATCATACTTCTCTTTAGTGGTCATCCGGGCTTCCTTTGGGGCGTCACCCCTGCTTTAACGGTCACCCGGACTGCTTTTGCCGGTCTAGCCGACCGTCTTGCTTTATCTTCGTCGGGTAGCGCCGGGCATGACGACATGCCAGCTTCCTTGATGACGAGGGAGAGCCAGAAGCGTACCCCGCACGGAGCGTCAGTCCTTCCGTACTCTCCATCGAATCCAAGGTGAGCCGGGTGGGAACGGCCACCCAGTCGGTTCTTCTGGCCACCGGCTAGACGGGCCAGCCGGGAAGGTTATAAGCCCAGCCAGGCTTGCTTGCTAGACGGTTAGAGTTGCATTTCTTGGAGGCCAGGCGGCCTGCATCTTCTGGAGCCGGCCTACTTATGCCTGGCTTTCCCCACCCGGGGGTTATCCCCCGACACTAGTCCCCGAGCACGTATGGGCTTGTCCGGTGGGCAAGATATTCCGTGCTCCTTCCTGTTCTAAGAGGTTGCTTTATTTTCTCCGGCTGCGGCTTTTGCTTTTGCTTTCCGGCTGGAGTCAACCGGCTGCGGAATCGATGGCCGTCCACTGGGTGTAAACAACGAAGGCAGGTACTGGCTGGCGGAGCTGAAGACGAAACGTTTGGCTAGATGACGTCATTGATGGCGTCACCCACGCCTGTGGCTCTGGCGCACGTCGCGTCAGTTTGACTTTCGCGTCGCTGCGCCAGTTTTTGGCAACTGCACACGCAAACTTGCCGCAGCGTTTCCTCGGGGCAAGTGCGCACGCCTCGCCTCCCGCTGAAGCCCGGGGATCTTCTATGGCAGTCACGACGGCGCAGAGGATCTGGAGCCGAAGCGCCGCGTAGCTGTGGTATCGTGACACCACGCGTCGCGCAGAAGCCGAAGGGGCGACGCTACCGCTTGCGAGGATAAATAGGGCTCCGAGGGGATCGGTTCCCACAGTTTTCCATCCTCTGGCTCATCTTCTCCTCGTGCCCCAGCGTTCCTTGTTCTTGCGTGCCCTGTCCTTGTCACCGCCGGCCACCTTCTTTCCGTCAACCACGGCCTCCTCCTCTTCCGAGATGCTGCCAGAGCAGCGCGGCGGCTGGTGTGGGTCCTTCGTGACCGACGAGCTTATAAACAAGTACCGGCGAGGAAGGTTTCTTCCCTCGTCGTTGCTTGTGAAGCACCGGCTTGCGCCGAAGGGGGAGCGGGTGCCGAACCCTCGGTTGGAGGAGCGGGTCGTCTTCCTCGCGCACTTCGCGCGTGACTTAGGCCTCCCCGTCAGCCCGCTCATCCTACAACTCTTCGGCTTCTTCGACCTCTAGCTTCATCACCTGGGCGCCAACGCCATGGCGCAGCTGTCGCACTTTGCGGCCTGCTGCGAGTCATATCTTGGGGTGTGGCCCGAGGTGGCGAACTTTCTCAAGTTCTTCCATTTCAAGTCCCAGAACATCACCAAGGGTGGTCCGCTAACGCGGACGGGCTGCTGCGCCATCTACCCGCGGACCTCCTCGCCGATGCCGCGGTTCGAGCTCTTTTGTCATCCTGGCTTGGTTTTGTGGGTGCGCGGGAGCGCGTCCACTGGGTGTAGTCCCCGAGGTTCATGTCGGCTAGGGTAGACAGCCGGGGCGAAGCTCTTTTGGCTACCTTGACTTGAGTTTGTGGGTGCGTGGGAGCGCGTCCACTGGGTGTATTCCCCGAGGTTCGGGCCGGCTGGGGTAGCCAGCCGGGGCGAAGCTCTTTTGGCTACCTTGACTTGAATGTGTGGGTGCGTGGGAGCGCGTCCACTGGGTGTAGTCCCCGAGGTTCGGGTCGGCTGGGGTAGCCATCCGGGGCGAAGTTCTTTTGGCTACCTTGACTTGAGTGTGTGGGTACGCGGGAGCGCGTCTACTGGTTGTAGTCCCCGAGGTTTGGGCCGGCTGGGGTAGCCAGTCGGGGCGAAGCTCTCTTGCCACCTTGTTTCCTGCCAACTTGTGACTCGGGTCGTGCAAGACAAAGCATTGCTTTGGGTTAGTTTTCTTGTGCATATGCTCATGCGTTAGTTGGTAATTATCGTAGGAGGAAAATAGACATGCGCCCCTTCGAGTTAGGCCGTGAGCAACTCCCCTTTTCTCAGCGAGTATTGGCCCTTCGAGCATTTTTCCTTGCCGGCCGTCAGCCGGGTTGCGGTCTGCAGCCGGAACCGAAGGAGCTGCTATGTTGGCGTGCCTCACGATACTTCGGTTCGCTGTTGTTGGCTTAACTTTTGTAGGGAGCAACCAGTTCGCCTGGACGCCCTTGCTTTCTACGCCGGCATCTTCTTGCCACATGCGCTTCGAGTTTTTGCTCTTGCCGGGTCGACAGCCGATGTGTGTACTGAAGTCGGAACCGAAGAGGTTACTCTAGGCGCCGCGTGCAATATTATGCCGTCCATAGAAATCGTGGGGCCTAGGCCATTCGGTACGAAAATGCAGATGGTGCTCAGAATTGGGACGAAGTCCTTAGCGCTGCGCCAAGGCTCTCATTCTTGTTCACTTGTTATATAAAAAAGGGAAGATACATACACTTTTCTAAGTATAAAATGGCCGGAGCAGGCTGGCGTTCCATGGGCGCTCCGTCTCCTCGTCTGAGCGATCTGCCTTGTTCTTCATGGGTTGTTATGTGTCGATCAGATAGTACGAATTGTTGTGGAGTGCTCGGCTGATGAAGAATGGTCCTTCCCATGGCGGGGACAGCTTGTGCTTTCCTTTGGTGCTCTGGACCAGGCGCAGCACTAGGTCTCCCTCTTGGAAAGAGGTGGGCCGGATCCGGCTGGCGTGGTATCGGCGCAGGTCTTGTTGGTAGATTGATGATCTGGAGAGAACCAAATCGCGTGCCTCCTCGAGCAAGTCCACGTTGTCCTCCCTTGCCTCCTTGGCTTCCTGCTCCGTGTAGAGCTGCTTGCGAGGTGCATCAAACTGGATGTCTGTGGGGAGAATGGCTTCTGCCCCATAGACGAGGAAGAACGGCGTGAAGCCGGTTGAGCAGTTGGGTGTGGTGCGTGGCTCGAGCAGCCTGGCGGCTCCTCTATCCATCATCCGGTGACGAGCGGCTCGATGAGCCTCGGCTTGATTCGGCTAGCACCAAACCATTAGCGCTGCATTGTCCGTTGGATTGTGGGTGTGCGACCGATGCCAGTCGAGCGGATCCCTTTTCCCCGAAGCGAGCAAAGACTCCTTTCAAAGTTGGTTCCATTGTCGATAATGATGTTGTGAGGGTAGCCGAACCGGATGATGATGTCTGTGAAGAACTTGATCACCGTCGCTCCATCCAGCTTCTTGATTGGCTTCGCCTCGATCCACTTGGTGAACTTGTCCACGGCTACGAGTAGGTGCGTCATACCGGATCGAGCTGTCTTGAATGGCCCAACCATGTCTAGGCCCCAGACCGCAAACAGCCAGGTGATCGGTATTGTCTTGAGCGCCGTAGACGGCGTGTGCTTCAACTGGCTGAAACGCTAACGCTGGCATCCGTTGCATGTCTTGACTATTTCTTCAGCGTCTTTCAGCGACATTGGCCAATAGAAACCATGCCGAAGGGCCTTGGCTGCTATCGCCCTTGACGAGGCATGGTGGCCACATTCTCCCTGGTGTATGTCCGTTAGAAGCTTGGATCCTTCCTCCCGACTGACGCATCGCTGATAGATGCTTTCGACGCTGTGCTTGTACAACTCGTTGTTGATGATGGTGTAGGCCCTTGCCCTTCGTCGCACTTGTCGTGCTGCCACCTCTTCTGACGGGAGTTCACCTTTGGCCAGGATATCCATGAAAGGCTTTGCCCAATCGGGCGTCTCCCGTATGGTGTGCACCGTCTGTATGATGAGCTTGATCTCCTCGCGGACGGCCGACTCCGGAGCGTCGAGAGGTCTGCCGGGTGGAGGGGTGCCGATGTCGACCGCGAGCTGTGTCGAGGTAGTTTCTGGGTGCGGCGAGGCAGTCCCCTGGTGCGGTGAAGCAATCCCCAGGTGTGGTGTGGCAATCCCCGGGTGTGGTGTGGCAGTCCCCGGGTGCGGCGCGGCAGTCCCCGGGTGCGGCGCGGCACCGGCTGTTTCTGGATCCACGTCGAGTACGATGGAGTCGGACTCTGGTGACAGAGTGATGGAGGGCTTGCGCAGGTGCTCGAGGGAGACTCCGGGCGGTATGGCTTGTCTTGTTGATCCGACCCTGGCCAAAGCGTCAGCGGATTCATTGTTGTCCCTGGGTACGTGGTGAAATTCACATCCTTCGAAGCAAGCGCACAACTGCTGGACAAAGAAGCGGTAGAGGGCCATGTTTGCGTCCCTGGCGTCCCATTCGCCAGATACTTGTTGCACCACCAAGTCCGAATCTCCGAAGCACAACACCCTCTGAATGTCTATCTGCTTGGCCATTTTGAGCCCATGGATGAGTGCTTCGTACTCGGCGACGTTGTTGGAAGCTTTGAAGTGGATCTGGAGAACGTATTCCAGTCGGTCGCCTTTGGATGAGGTTATCACGATTCCGGCTCCGAGTCCTCCTCTCATTTTTGAACCGTCGAAGTGTAGCTTCCAGTAAGTTGAGTCTGGCACTGGGGGCATGTATTGTGTCTCCGCCCAATCGACGATGAAATTAGCCAATGCTTGCAACTTGATTGATGTGCGTGGCTCGTATTTGATGTTATGCGCCGCGAGCTCGATGGCCCATTTCGCCACGTGGCCCATGGCGTCTTTGTTGCCGATGATCTCCACGAGTGGAGCCAATGCTACCACCCAGATGGAATGCTCCTGGAAGTAATGCTTGAGTTTCTTGGCGGCCATGTACACACCGTACACCAGCTTCTGGTAGTGAGGGTAGTTCTGCTTGGATAGCGAGAGCACCTCACTCAGGTAGTATATGTAGGGGTTCGTAGCATGGAAAACAAAATTTTCTATCGCATACAAACAAACAAGCCAAGATCTATCTACTAGATTGTAGCAACGAGTCGATGGAATAACTTACCCTCGAAGATTCCAAAGCGGTTAACGAGCAGATTCGTGGGCGATGTAGTCGTACTCTTTCCGATCTCAAGATCGCGCAGACGATCCTTCCGGCGCTGCGTTCGCAGCGCTCCGATCGGTCACACGTTACTTTCGGCGAAGACCTTCCTCTCCCTTGTTCCAGCGGGCGGAGGTTGTAGCACTCTCCTCGTGATTCCGGCGACTGGCGTGGTACCGAAGTAGAGGGAGATCTCAGGCCTTCTTAAGCGGAGGCGAGTATGGTGGACTATGAGAGCTTTAGTGGTCTAGGGTTTAGACACACCAATTAGAAGGCTATAAACCCGAAGGCTAGGGCAATTAGAAGCTCTAAGCCAAAACAGCTCTAAACCGAGGCGTGGCTAGGGTTTAGATTTAGAGGATAGGAACTTGTGTATTGGAGGCGCCCGCCTCCCTTTATAGGTGGAGGCGCGGGGGAGGGAGTCCCTCCCCAACTCGGCTTGGAGGTGGGCCGCCGGTTGGAGGAGGGAACTCCTCCCCAACTCGGTTTTAATCAAACCTCCTTCTCCTCTTTACCAAAATTAGCCGTTTGACTTTTCAAACTAGCCGTTTGACTTTTCAAACTAGGATTTGAATAAATCCTATATTTGGTACAGCGATGACACTTAGTACATGATGCAATTATACCAACTTGATATAACACATTCATGTACCCTTCCCCCCCCGGAGTGCCGGACATTCCGGAACCTTCTAGAACATTCCCGATGGAAACACCTGAATCATTCCCCAACTCCGAAACGGGACTTTCCTTATATGAATCTTATTCTCCGGACCATTCCAGATCTCCTCGTGATATCCCGGATCCCATCCGAGACTCCGAACAACATTCGGTCTCTTACTCATCATTCCATAACTACTCAAACAACGTCGAATCCTTAAGTGTGTCTCCCTACGGTTCGTGAATTATGCGGACATGATCGAGACACTTCTCCGAACAATAACCAATAGAGGAATCTGGAAATTCATATGGCTCCCACATATTTCTACGATTACTTTGCGATCGAATGAACCACTTACATACGATACCAATTTCCCTTTGTCTCACGATAGTTTACTTATCCGAGGTTTTGATCGTCGGTATCTTTGCATACCTAGTTCAACCTCGTTACTGATAAGTACTCTTTTCTCGTTCCCGTGATATGTGATCCCTTGTGAGCCAGTCACATGCTTGCAAGCTAATTGGATGACATTACACCGAGAGGGCCCAGAGTATATCTATCCGTCATATGGATGGACAAATCCCACTCTTGATCCATGTGTTTCAACCAATACTTTCCGAACACTCAATGCCACCTTTATAGCCACCCAGTTACGGTGTGGTGTTTGATGTCATCAAAGCATCCATCCGGCAAAGGTGATATGCATGATCTCATGGTCGAAGGAATAGGTTACTATGTATCAGAAAGCTTATAGCAAATGAACTATATTAAATGACTTGATCTTTATGCTACGCTTAACTATAGGAGTATGTCCATCACATCATTCTCCTAATGATATGACCCTGTTGTTAATAACATCTCTATGTTCATGATCAGGAAACCATGATCATATATTAACCAACAAGCTAGTTTAACAAGAGGCTTTACTAGGGACTCTTTTTATGTTTACAAATCACACAAGTATTAATGTTTCCTGTTAATACAATTATAGCATGGTATGTAAACATTTATCATAAGTATGAAGATATGATAATAACCTACTTTATTATTGCCTCTTGGGCATATCTCCAACAGTCTCCCACTTGCACTAGAGTCAATAATCTAGTTTCAAACTTTTGTGTATTTAACACCTATGGCTTTCTGGTGTTGTAAGTACACGTTCGCTAGTGGTCAACTGATCTCCGGATCTGACACTTCCAGGTCCGTGTGTAATTGCATGTATTTGCGTCTCTACGCATCACTCATTCTCTAATGAGATGGCTTTGTATAAATTTGGTCCTTTGGTGAGACCTTTAGTTCTTTAGGGTTAAAACATGTTGATAATATTTTCGTACAATATATCTTCATAGTATTATCCCGCTATGAACTACACCTAGTTTGATAACAAACTACTTGACCCAAATGCCCTCTTTAGCTGCTATAATAGCAGTCATATACTTAGCCTTTTGTTGTAGTATCTGTCACAATGTCTTAACTTTGGAACTCATCCAAATCCATTATGGAACTTACTTTCCATTATATTGTGCCACCCTTAGTTTAGATTGAGATAAACTTAATTTGCACTTTGTGACAAAACTAGTATCAATGTAGTACTTTTACAATGAACTAACCATCTATTTGTCACTTCTACAAACAATATATTCTTAGTTCTTCCAAAAGATCATAAGAATATCCTTACTATTGTCCAATGATCATCTTATGAATCATTACGTATATGCTCACATCATTTAGAGCATAGGACATATCTCGATTTGTACATATCACAAGATTGATATAAATACTCTTTGTGATCAAGTATCAATCTATACTTGAATCTTGTATCACTTACCAAGTGTCAATACACTTGAATATATCATTAATATTGAACTCATTCAATCCTTTCTGTGCGACAAGAACCTTTCTTGTAGTTTCTATATTGAACTCATTCAATACATTATCTATGTACTTTCGGCACAACCATATTAGCGTCTATTGATGCCAAATATTTGGGTTTTGCCTAAGTCTTTCATCGGGATGAAAATTTTAATATGTGTTAATAAAAGATACATTATTTCCAATCAACAATATGTCTTCCACATAATGTATTAGAAACATGTCTTAGCGCTCCCACTTAATTTCTTGCAAATGCAAGCATCTTCATTGTCTCTGATGAACTTAAACTCTTTTAACAGTTTCATCATAGTGAAGATTCCAACTCCACAATGCTTACTTCAACCATTGACGTTTGCATATGCTTTTAGCATCCTTTTGAATTAACAAAACCCTATGGACCGTGTGAAGCACATGTCCTAGGTGACAATTCTATTAAAAGAACTTGTTTTGTTTATTCAACTACCATATAACAAAATTATATGTAGTGGTTGCTACATTAATCCGTCTAGACTAAATATCGCTATGAAAGATCAAATCTTGTCATAGTCAACCCTTGAACATTGTTGTGAACTCTTTCCCAACATGTCGACCATTTCATAGATGCGAAACATCCATGTCTATTTCTTCATAGATCCAAACACAATTGTAAGGTATTACACCTTTCTCGAGGGTCTTTCAAGTTAAGAACTTGATTTCTCGTGTATGGAACTATCACGGATTTTACGGCTTCAAGTCATTTGACGGAGTCAGGGCCCATCATCGCTTCTTTGCATGTAGTCGGTTCATTATTCTCAAATAATGATTCAACCCTCAAATCTTGGTATTTGATTTTTTACCCGACCTACTTGTTTCAATAGGAACTTAGATCTCCATGACCACAACCTTTGAGGCACGTGAGCCATGAGCATTATTGCCTCCTCGAACACTTTTATTGACTGCGCAACTCTGCACATATAGCTAAGGTTCTTTTAACCTTATCAAAGTTCTATTGTCCTCGCACTTATCTTTTCACGAAAAATTCCTTCTCAAAGAAACTTGACGTTCTAAGTGACAAACACTTTTGTCTCTGGTGTTATGGAGGAATACTTAACAAAGACAGGTTCATCCGACTTTGGTTGCAAACATCTTTCTTATGTATAGCATACCAATGTTTAAGAAAGGACTACTTGGGTTTTATCCCAAACCATAACTTTATATGGTGTCATTTCAACGGATTATGATGGAGCTCTTTTCAGTGGAAAAAACGGTAGTCACTAAAGCTTTTAATCTTTAAAATATAACGGCAGTTTTATGAATTACACCTTCGATCTTACCATGTCAAACAAGGTTTAATTACATATCTCGAACTCTCCATACTCTTATGGTGTTTCGGGAAAATGCAAATCCACGGAACGATTCCTCAAATCTTAGGTACTATGCTAAACTTGTAACTCAAATATCTTCCTTTATGATCTTATCATAAACTATTTATATTCTTGTTACAATGATTTTGCACTTCATTTTGAAAGTCTTCGAACTTTTCAAATGTTTCATACTTCATCCTTATTAAGTAAATATTCATATATTCACTTAAATTTTCGGAGAAAGCATATGAAGTTGAAATCCATCGCTCTTGACTACACATAATGGACTTCGTACAACAATATGTACAAATTCCAATAAGCTAGTCATTCGTTCCCTTTTTGGCCTACGAACGAAGTTTTAATTATCTCTAGGAAAGTTTCACAAGCGTCATGTGATCAAAAATCATAAGACTCCAAAATTCCATCCACATGGAGTTTCTTCATGTTTTCTTTTCAATATAATTTAAACGGCGATGTCACTTCCTAAGTGATCTTTCAATCAATTTGTCTTTCGACATTTTTTAGCACTAGTTTTATGGATGTGATTTCTCCAACGAGATTTGTGAATCATCCATCTTTTATGGATTACGGCAATTATTTGAACAACCCTTTTGTTCTCATAATACCTGATAAAACAAATCTTGAAGGCAAACTTTGATGTTTAACGAGCAACACAATAACCCTTTATTTGTTCTCGATGAACATCATCACATATTCTTTTGCTAGTTACTTAGGCCATTGTAGTTCATGAATTGTGTTGTTTCGTATGACGATTCACACCAACAAATTCAGTATCAAATACTTAAGAACCACATTGTTTAATAAGCAAAGAATATAGCCATAACATGTATATCATCTATATACTTAAACTGAACAATTCTAGTCTTTTCTTTCTGCCATATATTTATGAGATTCTCTTCAAGATTTTCCTTTTACGCTTGAAAGAATCTATCAACATCAATAGTGGAGTCATACATATGACACATAATCCAAAGCGTGTATAATTAAATACCAATGTCTTTGGACTTGCACTTTGAAGTAGATCACCATCATCAAATGTTTGGTGTTCTTTCAAATTCCTTTCTTTAGTAATCTCTTGGTGTAGTAAATATTTTACCTACATCAAATATTCACCCTTATCATGGAATTATCCATGATCAAGCTACTTTTAGCTTATAAAGATGAATCGTGAGTATAATGTTGCTATCCAAAACCTTTTGGTGGATTAGGACAACTAGTGTCTCCAACCCTTTGCAAATTCTCATCAATTATGAGAACATGTCTTTTGCCATATTATACTCTATCATGTTCAAACCAATACTTTGTTTCAGATATCACAATATCTTCCACACATCATGGTTTCTGAAACAACTCTTTCAGATCCTAGATAACCTTGATATTAAGGCAATCCTTTGAATATCAAGAATCATGGAGACAAACATGATACTTATACACTAACACTTGGAATTGTCACTCTTGTTTTAATACCAATTATTAAACTTCATGGAGTAACCGGAACTTTACTGAAAGTTTGCAATAGGACTTTTAAACTTTAGATTAACACTTCAAAACAATACGATACCAACAGAAAGTAACTAACTGTAATTCTATAGTTCTATCATCTCAATTATAACTAAGCGCAAGGTGGTAAACGGATGCCAATGACTACAACAACTATGCAAATTTACTTTGATTTAGTTTATGATAAATTGATTTCTAATTAATAATTAAATTAATCTAGGTGAACTCCCACTCAAAACAATATCCCTCACATTGTTTTAGTGATCACACGAACCAAATCCACCACATCAAAACCGATCATCACGAGAGTTGACATAGCTTCAATGGCGAACAATCAACATGTTCATCATATCTCCTATATGACTCATGCTTTACCTTTCGTGATCCGTGTTCCCGAGACCATGTCTGTACATGCTAGGCCTGTCAAGATCAAACCTTAGCTTCCGCATGAGCAAATCTGGCTTGCCCACGTTGTATACACTTGCGGAATCTAACACACCCGATCATCACGTGGTGCTTCGAAACAACAAGCTTTAGCAACGGTGCCAACTAAGGGTGAACACTATATGACTTGAAATTCATGTGCATGAGGGATCATCTTATAATGCTACCGTCGTCTACTAAGCAATACAAGATGCATAAAGGATTAACATCACATGCAATTCATAATATGTGATATGATATGGCCTTTCTTCTTGTGCTTCCGATCTCCATCTTCAAGAACGAACATGATCTCCATCATCACCGGCATTGCATCAAGGTCAATGACGCTGCTCCATGGTTGTCGTCCACCGGCTTCAACTATTACAACTACTTTGAATAGACACGCGGGTCTTAACAAAAATTAAAGACAACCATATGGCTCCTGCCGGTTGCTGACTTACAATAAGGAACATTGCATACATCATATATAATCACAATCATGGCCATATCACATCACTGCACACCCCTGCAAAACAAAGTTAGATGCCTCTACTTTCTTTGCATATTTTACGTGGTTTGGGGCTTTCAATAAGTGTCGTTCTAACTTACGAACAAGAACCACAACATTGATACTAGTATTGTTAATCACCCGTTGTAAATTGGATCTTAACTATGCTAGGAGAAACAGGCACCATAAAGCCACTTATGCAATACAAGTTGCATGTCAAGCGTGGAGCAAGTCTCATGAACGATGTCATGTAAGGTTAGCCGGCCGCTTCATCCCAACATACCGCAAGATGCAAAGTACAAGAAGCAATCGACAATAAAAGCATCAATGCCCACAATGACCATTGTGTTCTACTGCGGCAATGATCTAAATATAGACACGGCTCGATACCACCGTAGGGTTCATAGCATGGAAAACAAAATTTTCTATCGCATACAAACAAACAAGCCAAGATCTATCTACTAGATTGTAGCAACGAGTCGATGGAATAACTTACCCTCGAAGATTCCAAAGCGGTTAACGAGGCGATTCTCGTGGGCGATGTAGTCGTACTCTTCCGATCTCAAGATCGCAGACGATCCTTCCGGCTATTGCGTTCGGCGCTCCGATCGGTCACACGTTCGGTACTCGACGAAGACCTTCCTCTCCCTTGTTCCAGCAGGCAGCGGAGGTTGTAGCACTCTCCTCGTGATTCCGGCAGCACAACGGCGTGGTACCGGAAGTAGAGGGGAGATCTCGCAGGGCTTCGCCTTAAGCCGGAGCGAGTATGGTGGACTATGAGAGAGCTTTAGTGGTCTAGGGTTTAGACACACCAATTAGAAGGCTATAAACCGAAGGCTAGGGCAATTAGAAGCTCTAAACCAAAACGGCTCTAAACCGGAGGCTGTGGCTAGGGTTTAGATTTAGAGGATAGGAACTTGTGTGTATTGGAGGGGCAGCCCTGCCCCTCCCTTTATAGGTGGGAGGCGCGGCCAAGGGGAGGGGAGTCCCTCCCCAACTCGGCTTGGAGGTGGGCCACCGGTTGGAGGAGGGAACTCCTCCCCAACTCGGTTTCAATCAAACCTCCTTCTCCTCTTTACCAAAATTAGCCGTTTGACTTTTCAAACTAGCCGTTTGACTTTTCAAACTAGGATTTGAATAAATCCTCTATTTGGTACAGCGATGACACTTAGTACATGATGCAATCATACCAACTTGATATAACACATTCATGTACCCTTCCCCCCCGGAGTGTCGGACATTCCGGAACCTTCTAGAACATTCCCGATGGAAACACCGGAATCATTCCCCAACTCCGAAACGGGACTTTCCTTATATGAATCTTATTCTCCGGACCATTACGGATCTCCTCGTGATATCCCGGATCCCATCCGAGACTCCGAACAACATTCGGTCTCTTACTCATCATTCCATAACTACTCAAACAACGTCGAATCCTTAAGTGTGTCTCCCTACGGTTCGTGAATTATGCGGACATGATCGAGACACTTCTCCGAACAATAACCAATAGAGGAATCTGGAAATTCATATGGCTCCCACATATTTCTACGATTACTTTGCGATCGAATGAACCACTTACATACGATACCAATTTCCCTTTGTCTCACGATAGTTTACTTATCCGAGGTTATGATCGTGGTATCTGCATACCTAGTTCAACCTCGTTACTGATAAGTACTCTTTTCTCGTTCCGTGATATGTGATCCCTTGTGAGCCACCACATGCTTGCTAGCTAGGTGGACGACATTACACCGAGAGGGCCCAGAGTATATCTATCCGTCATATGGATGGACAAATCCCACTCTTGATCCATGTGTTTCAACCAATACTTTCCGAACACTCAATGCCACCTTTATAGCCACCCAGTTACGGTGTGGTGTTTGATGTCATCAAAGCATCCATCCGGCAAAGGTGATATGCATGATCTCATGGTCGAAGGAATAGGTTACTATGTATCAGAAAGCTTATAGCAAATGAACTATATTAAATGACTTGATCTTTATGCTACGCTTAACTATAGGAGTATGTCCATCACATCATTCTCCTAATGATATGACCCCGTTGTTAATAACATCTCTATGTTCATGATCAGGAAACCATGATCATATATTAACCAACAAGCTAGTTTAACAAGAGGCTTTACTAGGGACTCTTTTTATGTTTACAAATCACACAAGTATTAATGTTTCCTGTTAATACAATTATAGCATGGTATGTAAACATTTATCATAAGTATGAAGATATGATAATAACCCACTTTATTATTGCCTCTTGGGCGTATCTCCAACGATATCTGGTATTTGGACCATCGAGCCTTTCCTTCTTCTCGGCCGCTCGCGACCCGGCACGACCACTGCTTGTGGCGGCGATGTACATCAGCATGGGATCCTTTGCGGCTGGCGCTGCCAGGACGGGTGGCGAGGTGAGCATGCGCTTGAGGTCGTGAAAATCTTCGTCCGCCTGGATTGTCCAGACGAATTTGTCTGTCTTCTTCATCAGCTGGTACAGGAGAAGAGCCTTCTCTCCCAGTCGGCTAACGAATCGGCTGAGTGAAGCGAGGCACCCGGTGAACTTCTGTACGTCGCGCAGGTTCTGTGGCAGCTCCATGCGCTCGATGGCTCCGATCTTCTCCGGGTTCGCCTCGATCCCACGCTCGTAGACGAGGAAGCCAAAGAGCTTGCCGGCTGGGACGCCAAACACGCATTTTTCCGGGTTCATCTTGATCTAGAAACGGCGGAGGTTGTCGAATGTTTCCCTCAGATCCTCAAGGAGCGTGCGCCGTTCCTTGGTCTTGATGAAGACGTTGTCGACGTAGGCGTGTACGTTTTTTCAATCTGCGTCTGCAGTCATTTCTGCATGCAGCGCTGCCTGCGTTCTTCAATTCGAAGGGCATGGTGGTGTAGCAGTATGCTCCATACGGGGTTATGAACGATGTCTTTATTTGATCGGTTACATTGAGCTTGATCTGGTGGTAGCCCGAGTAAGCGTCCAAAAAAGACAACAAATCGCACCCGGCGGTGGAGTCAATGACCTGATCGATTCGCGGCAGGGCGAAAGGATCTTTGGGGCAAGCCTTGTTAAGACTGGTATAGTCGACGCACATGCGCCATGTCTTTTTTTCTTCATCACCAGCACCGGGTTGGCGAGCCATTCCGGGTGGAAAACTTCCATGATGAAGCCGGACGCGAGCAGTCGTGTGATCTCCTCACCAATGGTTCTTCTTTTTTCTTCTGCGAAGCGGCGTAAAGATTGTTTGACCAGCTTCGCATCCGGTCGAACATGAAGGGAGTGCTCGGCGAGTTCCCTCGGGACACCTGGCATGTCTTTGGGCACCATACGAAAATGTCCCGATTCTCACGGAGGAAATCGACGAGCGTGCTTTACTATTTGCTGTCTAGGCCGTCTCCGACCAGGACGAACTTGCTTGGGTCCTCCTCGTTCAGCAGGATCTTCCTCGTCCCCTGCGAGGGCTTGAACTGCGATTCTCCAGCCGATTTGGACTCTCCAGACGGCATGTCCTTCTACAGATCCGCCACGTTCTGCATTATGACGTGTTTCTCTTCAGCGATGATCATTGCTTCGGCCAGCTTGGAGCCGTCTGTGGCGCACTCGATCGAACGCTTATAGCATCCATCGACGGTGATCACTCCCTTTGGGCCTGGCAACTTCATCTTGAGGTACGCGTAGTGCGGCACTCCCATGAACTTGGTTAGAGCTGGGCGCCCTAGTATGGCGTGGTAGGCACTGGATAGGTTCACGACCTCGAACCAGATTGGCTTGCAACGGAAGTTGTTCTCGCTGCCGAAGATGACGTCCAACCGGATCTTGCCGATTAGGGAGTGCGACGACCCTGGTACTGCTCCATGGAATGAAGTGCTTGAGGGTTCCAGCTGGGATTCACTGATGCCCAGCCTCTCGAGGCTGATCCGGTAAAGGAGGTTGATGCTGCTCCCTCCATCGATCAGTACCCGAGAGAAGCGGCATGAATGCTTCTTGGAGATGATGATGGGGTCCAGGACCAACGCGTAGTTACCAGGGCTTGGTAACACGGCCGTCTGATCCTCCTTGCTCCAGGTGATCGCCTGATCGGACCAGTGTAGGTACTGGGGGACGGGTGGGACGATTGCGTTCACCTCCGCCTCACGTCTCCGCTTGGCGTGCTTCATTTCCGGTTCTGCCAGGAATATGTGGTAGTTACCCACCTGCCGTGGGTAACCGTCCTCGTCATCCTCGTGGCGGTTGCGTCGTTCTCTGTTATCCGGTGGGCCTCCGGCTGGAAGTGGAGGTGGTGGTGGGAGTCCACCGGCTTCGGCCATTTTCTTTGTCCAGCTGCATTGGCGCGTCGTGTGGTTCGCGGGCTTGTTGTTGCCGCTGTGAAACTTGCACGGCCCATTGAGCATGGACTCCATGGTGTACTTAGGCCGAGGCGGCCTGTCATCCGGCCTCTGCCTCCGACTGCCTCCTGCAGCCGCATCCTCATGCACCACGGCTACCTGTTTGGTACCGTGTCGGCTATCTGGCTGGTCGTCTTTCCTTTTGCCATGGCGGTTGTCGTGGTTGTGCCGCCTGGGATGATGGTCGCCCGGCTGGTGGCGCTCCGCCTGCTCGTCCGTGATGATTTGGCCCTGGTCGTCCACCACGATGGGCTTCTTCATTGTTGTGTCTGTGGTGGCATATTTGTCTGCGATGGCCATGACCTAGGCAATGGTTTGCGGGCCTGCCCGGCTGAGTTTATGCTTTAGCATAGTGCCATCTCGGAAGCCGTTGGTTAAGAATTCTATCGCCTGGTGCTCACGCACCCCTTCACACGAATTGTGCATGCTGGTCCACCGGGTGAGGTAGGCGCGATCCGACTCGTCCTTGCCTTGTAAGCAGAGGGCGAGCTCGCGAGGCCAACCCGACTGCTTGTATGTTCCGGTGAAGTTGCGGATGAACACCTCTTTGAAGTCCAGCCACGCGTTGATGCTATTGTCGGGGAGGCTGTTGAGCCACGTCCGAGTCGACGAGCATGAGGGGGACGTAGCGGAGGTTGCCATTGGCAATTCTCACCGCGGTGGTGTAATCGACCAACCAATATTCAGGCTTGACGGTCCATTGTACTTTGGCGTGTCTCTTGGGAGCGAAAATCCTTTCGGAAATGGCTCGTTCCGGTTGCGCGGGCCAAAACACTTTGGGCCAGCCGGACTTTCCTCCTCCAAAGTGCATGACTACACCAAGATGTCGATGCTCTCCCGCGCGATAGCCGGTTCTCGGGGCCTGAGCCAACCCTTCAAGCGCGACGCAGGGGCGTCCTTGTTCGCGTCTGCTTCCTCCTCTGGTGCTCGCGCCTTTTTCCCCTGGGAGGCTCCGCTGGCGGAGCGCCGAGGCGGGCGTCCGGTTGTGGCGATCGCGGTTGCGGATTCGCCACGCTGGCTGTTTTCCCAACCCTCCGGAGAAGAGGCTTGTTGATGTTTGCTTCCTCCATGCGATGCAGTATGCGCCTTTGCGACGGCGATGTCGCGGAGTTGCCCACTGTGGGGCGCCCTCGGCTTGCTTTAGCGATGGCCGAGGAGTCTGCACGCTCTGCTGGCGATGAAGCTCCTCGCCTCCTGTGTGCTTAGCTCTGCACGCGCCGCTGCCCTCATGTTCTTGGCGGGCGTGCTGTAGACGGGCTGCGCCACACCTGCATGCGAGTCGGCGGCGCGGTCCAGTTCCGACGCCAGGTCGCGCCCTCGGTGCTGGATCTTCCTGGCAAAGCCGTGAGCGGTGTTGTACTCGTGCATGGTGGCGTTCAGCTGACGCTGGTTATCCACGACCTTGGTGGCTTCTTCCAGGAGTTTTTGGCGTGTAGCTTCGAGCGCTACCGCCGCAGCCGCTAGATCCGTCTCGACAATGCGGAACGCGCATGTGCTGGATGGAGGCGGTGAGCGGGTCTTGCTCTTGCTTGAGCGCGGAGTTTTCTCCTCCGGCCCGACGTTCTTGGGGTTGTCGATGGTTTTCGCGAGCGTTCACCATCATGACTTCGACGTAACTCCTTCCTGCGGCCGGGACACGGGCGAGGGGAACATCGAGGACGGGGGTGACCATGCTGGGAAAACCCTCAGCGACAGTGGCGACGCAGACGCGGACGTCTCCAAAATGCATGATGGAGCAGTCGGCGGGGAAGGTGTTCCCAGCGAAACATGTTGCGTTGTTGATGACGCAGTCGAAGGCACCGAGCGTGAGCATGAGGCCAGAGGCCACGCGTTTGTCGGCGACGAGCGGAAGTCCCGTGCGGAAGATGATCTCAACCGAAGCGCTGTGCCCCACGGTGGGCGCCAACTATCGTGGTGTGGAACACGGCAGAGCCATCGGGGATGGCAAAGAAGGGACACATGGATGCATTCGGTGGCTCACACAACGGGTTGGGAACGGTGCACTGCAAACACAGGGACGTACCCAGGTTCGGGCCCCTCTTGGCGAGGTAACACCCCTACTCCTGCAAGATGAACTATGTATGGGATCTTGAAGCTCAGTACAGATGCTCCTTGAGTTGTTTCCTTAGCTACTATCGATGGCTAGAGGAATATGGGAGCTAGATGCTAACACTTCTATCCTTCTCATGTTGCCTCTCTCTAGAACCCTGGCTCTGCCCTCCCTTATATACTGGTCTAGGGGGGGGAAGATTACAGTTCGGGTCCTAGGGTTTACTGTTTGGATATGGGTTTACAGGGCAGGGCCGGTGTGGCATCCCGCAAAACCACTACTAGAAAATCGCGTTGTTTTGTGCATTGCATCATCATTACATCATCATGCATATTAATTTTACCTGAAACTATGTTGCGAAAGACTATGGTTTTCCGAAACTAGCCCTCCTCCTATTTCAAATTAAACCCCCGGCTGCGTCCGGATATTTTGTTTGCCTAAAAACTAGTTACAAGAATGTATTGCAAATTAAATAAAATGTTAAATTATTTTTTTAGTGGGCGTCGAGCGGGCGAATGACCGAAACGCCGTAAATTAAAACGGTCCACCTAATTCCTAAACCTACCAAACTACCTACCCAGCCCAACCCTCCACCTCACCCCACCCAATAGCAACCTGTCACCTCACCCTCTCCCCTCCCCCTAGCCTACCAGACGCTGCCACCCCATCACCCCACTCACCCCTCAACCCACAAACACACCCAGGTCCCACACAAGCCACGCGCACAGTGCAGCCCCACCTGGCCCCACCGCCTGTGGCCCACCACCATCTTCCTCCCTCCCATGAAGTTCCCCCTGTTCTTCTTCCTCCGCCACCGCCGCGACCAACCTCCTCCTCTCCCTTCGCCGACGCCGCGCCTTGGCCTCACCACCATCACGGCTCGTCCTCCCGCCCCGCGCGCTCCCTCCGCCCGTCGCGCTGGCAACCTGCGCGCCCGCTGCCCTCCTCCCTCTCTCGGCAGCTCCCCGCCCGCTTCGCCCCCCGCCTTCGCCTCCTGCTCCCTCGCCCGGCCAGCTCCTCCGCCAGCCAGCGCCCGCTGCCGAAACCCCGCCTCGCCTCGGCCGAGCCCGCTCCCGGTGCGGTGGGCTCCACGTCAGCTCGCCCTCGCCGAGCCTCTCCGGCGCCTCCGCTTCCCCTCCTCACGAGCTCGAGCCGCCGTTCGCCGCGGCCTCGCGTCGCCGACCCTCGCCCGGCCCCGCCGTCGCGGGCTCCACCGCGACCCGAACCTCGCCGCCGCCCGCGTCCGCGGCCCGCCGCCCGCCGTCTGCCGGTCCGCCCCGGCCGTCCGCTCCGTCTTCCCGCTCGTCTCGCCCGCGCCCGGCCCGTTCGCCGCCGGCCCCCTCCCAGTGCCTCGCGCGCCGGCCGCGTCCTCCCTTTCCTCCGGTGTCGCCTCGCAGACGCGCGCCGTGGGACGCCCTTCGTCGCCCCCGCGTGGCCCGGCGTCCTCGCCGCCAGCCGCGCCCTCCGTTGACCCCGAGCAGGGCATAGTCGCCACCAGAGATGTGCTGATATGGAGCCGTTCCAGAAAACAACGCCGAGGACTCATGTCGGGCCCGGTGAAGCGGACGCCTCAAGATCTCCCTCACGGATCGCAAGACCATCCCCCGGACCCGGAGTTCGCCACACAGATGACAAGATCTCCGAGCCCGACACCGGCATCCAACCCCGAAGCCCCAAGTTCCCCATCGATGACCAAGCCGGAACCGCAAGTGTGTCGATAGGGAGCCGAAGATCCCCGGACGCCAAGACCGCCACACGGAACCCGATCCTGGCACGCCAAGATCTACATCCCGGACGTCGAGACCGATGCAATGGCGTGGGGCTCGACAAGACCCTCGCCACTGCAAGCTCGACCTCGTGGAACCCGACAAGATCTGCATGCGACAAGAACGACACCGTACAGGGCGAGACCGATGCGCCCCCGACGCCAACCAAGCCCTGCTTCCCGGTTGCGACAAGACCTACCCCGATGGTCGAGAATGTTACGCCAAGATCGAACCCTAGACCCTGGACCCCGAGACCCGGCCCCGAACCCCGGAACCCAAGATCGCCGAACCCTAATGTGTGACCCTTATCCGAACCCCTATTTTTATAAATGCTAAACATAAAAACCTGTTGCATATTAAATTGTCATCCTCGCATGCATAACATTGGTTTGGGGGCCTTATGCCGATTCACTGCATAATTAAATATGGGGCCCATATGCGGGCAAATCTAGTCTCATATTGGCCTCATTTAAATTTGTGCATCGAACCGGTAACATACCTTGCCATGTCAAGACAACATTAAATTGCGGGGGTTCTAAATAACTTGAACCGTTTAATTAATTGTCGGGACCCCGGTTCCGCTTAATATGACCTAATTGCATCGCACCTTTGCCATGTCATCCATCATACATGCATCATGCCGATCTTCTGCTGTTGTATTAAATATTGCATCCGGTGTTTCTTCTAGTGTTTTGTTTCTTCGCGGATAAGGCCGTTGAGTTGATGTGAGCTTCGTCCCGATCTTCGGTTGAACCTTCGACAATGTTTTCAGGCGAGCATCTCCCCCTTTCCACCTATCTTACTTTTATAGTATTTATTCCCTCATGTTGATCTATTGCTATCTGTGTTGCGATGCTTTAGTTTCCATACCTGTGGTATATCGTGCAGCCCTATATTGCCTTGGACACATCCTATTACCTGTTGTTTGGTAGATAGTTGGACTTGCGCGTCGTAGTCGCTTGCTCAAGTCTTTATGCGTGTCGCTCAAAGGCCACGATTGTTGATGTATTGCCGCATGTTGATGTTGGAGATGGTCCTAGTTTTACTTATCGTTCACTTCAATTCTGTTTAACAACTAAAATTGAAGTAAGCGAGGCATCGGTGGGTGATAGATAATATTTGGTTTCGAACGCCCACTTGTGTCCGTGGGACCCAGTACTTGATACTGTTCCTTGTTTTATCGCGCTATCCACATCCGGAGGTATATGGGACCCCTGAGCGAGCTTGATTCATCTTATTTCTTGGGGCCACAAACTAGTTTGAGGTTTTATTTACGATCCTGTACTTATGCCATGCTACTTATGTATTTACGATTGTGCGAGGAGCACTGTGTCTGTTAGGTAAGCGTAATGTTTTCGCGGTATCGACAAGCCCAGCCACACTTTCGGGTTCCCAGTCGTTTACAGCCATTGTCGCAAACCTTGAGTCTGTCTCGGATCTTGCTTACTTCGTTGCGGGTCTACTCAATGGGGTGGCCCCCTGAAATCTTTCTGAATCCTGTGATTGTTCAGTCGTGAAAGCCTCGTTGGGTTTTGATTTGGTTTTTCCGAGGTTGATCGAGCGTGTGTTGCTATTGGTGCACCCCGGCCGGGTAAAACTTTCTGAAAGCCGTGTCCGCGGATATGGACGACTTGGAGCACGATTCGACCATAGACAAGCATAACTAAAGTTTATTGCTATAAATTTGACTTTATAATGACTAGTAATCAGCTTCACTATAATGGAATGGCTAATTAATACTGCCCACAATTGCTTGTTTGAGTGTCGCTTGCACCATTGTAATCGACTAGTAAGTATTGCAACTTCAACGGAATGGTCGATTAAAAGTACCAACAAGCCATTGGTTTTTGGGTTATCTCATGTTAAATGTATCTGACTAGTAAGTGATGTCACTATAACGGAATGGATAACTAAAATTGCCCACTGCTTATTTTATCAGGATGATTATCTAAACCTGACTAGTAATCGCTGCAACGATAACTGAATAAGTAAAACTGCCAACTGTGTGAGTTCCTCGGTTGACTTCCTCATTTGGTCTCGAGGGGAAACACCAGGATGGGTTTGTTTGGTGTTAGCCTCAGGTTGGGTTTCGGATAGGTCATTCTTATCCCCTCGATAACCGCCATTGTATCGAGTCTCTATAGGTCGTTTAGTGCATGCCGCTGCCGCTGATCCACCATACCTATGTAGGCGAGGACCGCCAATTCTAGCCTCGCTGTACTAGCCTCGATCGACGCTCCTCTTTTTCCTTTGCCCTTTGTCGGCACCCCTTTTGTTTAAGCAGGTTTTGAGATCGACGCCGTTAGCGGTGGTTACCCTTCCGCTTGGTCCGCAGGGGTTATGGACGCCATTGGTTATTCTTCAGGGCTCTTAGCCCCATTTGCATCTTGTCCGTAGCTGGACGCTCTATCGTTCTCAAGGTGATTTGGATCTTTGTACTGGATATATTTATTCTTGACTCATGGAGCTGCTGTTATATATATATTCTGCTCTGTGGGTCCCATCGAGGACCGTTGTGTAATGTTATTATTGCTTTCCACCCGCGAAAGTGCTCATGGGAACCTTTGAATCGTTTCTATGCGGGTTTGGCGAGTTTTGCTAAAACTTGCATAGGTCCGATTCTGAGGGTGTTACAGTCGGCTGCAGGGCCCAGCCGGTGGGCCAGGACCTAGTCTGCCCTTCTTTTGGCAGCATCCTTCTCTTTAGTGGTCATTTGGGCTTCCTTTGGGGCGTCACCCCTGCTTTAACGGTCACCCGGACTGCTTTTGCCGGTCCAGCCGATCGTCTTGCTTTATCTTCGTCGGGTAGCGTCGGGCATGACGGCATGCCCGCTTCCTTGATGACGAGGGAGATCCAGAAGCGTACCCCGCACGGAGCGTCAGTCCTTCCGTGCTCTCCATCGAATCCGAGGTGAGCCGGGTGGGAACGGCCACCCGACTGGTTATTCTGGCCACCGTCTAGACGGGCCAGCCGAGAAGGTTATAAGCCCAGCCAGGCTTGCTTGCCAGACGGTTAGAGTTGCATTTCTTGGAGGCCAGGCGGCCTGCATCTTCTGGAGCCAGCCTACTTATGCCTGGCTTTCCCCTGAGGTTATCCCGACACCCTCTCGTTGCCTCGGCCTGCCTCGACACTGGCGTTTGCCGTGTCACCGCCGGTTGTCTCAGGTCTTCCCCGAGCCCAGTGCCCAGCTCTCGTCGCCATAACAGAGATCCCCGGTCGCCGTCCTCTATCCTGTTGAGCACCCATCTCCGCCCTTGCGTTGTCCTTGTCCTGGTGCTCCACGCCGCCCCTCTCCGGTAGCCACCGGCCAGCACCTCCGCGCCTCACGTCCCCGAGCTCACCCCGCTGCATCTCCTCGCCGCCCCTCCCGTCCGCCTCCTGCAGTGCCATGCCTCTCTCCTAGTGGCCCCGTGTGGGCCCCCACATATCTATTAACAGACCACACATCTATTAACGGCGTGCAACGGCCGTCGCCAAGAGCCGTCTCCCACTTGCCACGTCATCATCCTGGTGGGGCCACCCTATCAGAAACGTTGTTAATTGACCGCAAATTGAGTTTTAGCGTGAATTGCAACAAATCTTCCGTAAAGTGATGGGTTTTTGCGATTTTTTTATAAAGTGGTGGTTATTCGAACTTTTTTTATAAATCACCAGCCAAAGAAGTGAAACCGCCTAAACCAGCCAAAAATTTCCTAATTCAATCTCATACACAAATCAAATCTAAACTTTGGAGCTAGTACAAAATTTTGAACTAGCCCAAACCGGTCAAACCATGTTTGTACAGGCTTAACGGAGAGAGTAGCTTTTATGTTTCAGCGATTCAATAAAAATAAGGACTATAAGAATCGGAAACAATGCTTGAACAATTATGCCATAACCAGCATCCTTGACAACTTAGACATACACCTGAAGAAGATCTTCACTTTTTCATACTTCTCATTATAAGTTGCACAGTACCAAATAAGTTTCCACCGATGAACCAATGACTACATAGGCAGCAGAACAGCAATATAACCACCGGAATCTGTTTAACACGACTGACAAATGAACCGATGCTTACAATGCCTATCTGCAGGACTAACACCAACACAAGCACAATGGTACCATTTTGAGCAAATGACGCACTGGATCCAACACTTGTTACTAACAAAGAAACATGAGATATTTTCACAGGGGCTGAGCTCTTCAACCATGCTCAGAGCAGTGGGAGTGACAGGCTCAGCACGGGGGTGCTTGTGATGATAATGCAAGATCTCACTCTCTAGTTCCGGAAGGCGCATGATCCTATCAAAGAAACGGAGCCTGCATACAAAACAACACATTATAAACAACCATGACACAACAAATTATAATGTTGAGACTTGTTGACAGAAACAACTTACTTGTGATTATCGTTCATCGCTATAGTGTCGGTTATATACATGATTGTGCTGCAGAGCCATGCATTGCTTGACTCCATAGCAAGACAAAGCCAAATCTTCTCTGTCATTTTGCCACAGTATAAAGGGAGAGTACGCGGTTTAGGTAGACCAACAAAAGAGATGATTGATGCTCGACTCTGTAACCCCCATCCTCCAATCCTTTCAGAACATATCTATCTTTATCTATATTAAAAATAGTAAATTAGAGAACATCTACCCAAAGAAACTATACAAAATAGCAACATTATTTATCAAAAGTATCTCAAATGTTGCCACACAATAATGAGCGCATATGCCAGAACTCCAGGTGGGAACCATACATTAACAATATAACAAGCCAACTGTTGAAAGATTACTTACATTCAGCACCCGGCAAAACAGTTCTGCACTTCTCCAAAATATCATCTATACCTGTTGCAAAATAGAGATAATTAATAAACTATGTTGAAACACATCGGTCAATGGAAGTAAGATATTACAGGATGTGAACTGGTACCTATAGTTAATGCAGTTACCATTCCTTTACGAATACCATGGTATCGTCGGTAAGCAGTATGTACAGGATTGTTAGATGCCATTGATGCTGGCAAAGAAAGTAAAATATTAATATAAAAAGGCAGAATATGAAGGTTAGAGTCTACGATAGATTAGTTGTTTGTACCAATGCATTCAGATTTTTTTAAAATATTTTGCTTCTATAATAAATACAGATGATGAGGAACTCTAGTATATTTCAAACTACTAACTCGGTTCTCCAAATTCCGACAACAAAGGTAAACAAGGTTATTAATCAATCGATATATCTTGTATCCACGACTGTGATAAACGATATATCAATACAATAGAAAAATATGGCTACTCTAAATGCACGTAGCCAATTCAAAATGCACGCAAAGGAAAACTTATCTTGGCATCATGCGCAAAAAGATAACAGAATATACACCACTTTCATCGTAACTAATATAGTCAGGCTGATGGGGAGTCAATTTTGTGTTGAGAAATTTGATAAAATACTTTGCTTGAATTGAATGACTAAATTTAGCAGCAGTACACTGCATTTTTTTACAGCAGCAATTTATGGTAGGAATACATAGCAGTAACATTACTTTATGACAGCATGAATATTCACTACAATCACCATACAGCAGTACTGCAGTACACAACATTGTAGTCTTAGAAATGCCACATGCTAATAATAGTAGTCTTAGACATCCACTACATGTTCTGGATAAAGAGAAGGCAGACAAAGGCCATTAAACTAATCACCTAGTCGAGCACGCGAACATGGTTTGATGCAGGTGTAAGCCAGTAGCTAATATTCTCTTATCCAAAATATATCAACTGGTTTTATAAGTTTACAGCTTCCTTTCACTCTGGGTAAAACAATTTAAACATAGCAGCCATGGTTACAAAACTTCAAACAACACCAGATTGTTGAATGATATGTTCACGGTTATGTACACTTGCTGATTTTAGTCTATAGTATTAAATTTACGTTCTAGTAGATTTCATCAACATCTGCAGTTGGGGCCAAACGAAAGCGGCAGTTTCAATCAGGATGCTAGTCAAAGTGGAAGTGCTACCATTGTCAAAATGCGAGCTGCAGCAAAGAGAGTCTCGCTACCAAGGTAAGGAGACAAACAAAAGAAGAATAAAATAACTATCAAGGCATCAAATATGCTTTCAATAATGCTGCACGAATTCCAACATTGGAAACCCTATGAACAACATTGAAGGCCAGGACGTGTTCCTTTTTCCAATATAATTTGGCAAAACCTAAATCATGATATCTGACCAGACACATTGACAGAAAAATTATTTAAGAGAGGGAGGTTCACCAAACTTGAAGAAGGATTGCCGCTGGGACTCCCTTGGTCGCCGGCCCAGTACTCGGTCGCCGGCCCGTGCTCCTGTGATCCCGCCCGTTCCCCGCCGCCACTGCTCGCCGTTCCCCGCCAACACCTGCTCTCCTTTCCCCGCCGCGAGACAGGAGACCGAGAGAGTTGAGGAGTAGGCACTGACCACCGCAGCCGTTCCCCTCCGCCGACTACCCGCTGGCTGCCGCTACGCTCTATAGCCGCCGCCGCCGCCGCCGCCGCACCTCGTCCGACAGATAGGGTTCGGGGGAGGGAAATGGAGTCGCGGGAGAGAGAGCCACTGGGACCTACAATTGCTGGGTCTCACCTATCAGTGCCAGGTCTATTTGCCACCTGTGCGCACAAGCGCGTCGACCGAAAGATCGCCGTTCTGGACAATAGTTTTTTGACACTGCTAGGCGTCCCCGGAGGATGGGATCGTCCTGCTTTCGCCGACATGTCATTTCTTCTACAAAACATCCGCGTTCTTGTCATATATCCGTTTTTTGAAGCAAAAAAATGGTTCGTTTTAAAAATAGAACCTCTTGTCGGAGACCTCACCGGAGACCTCGCCGAAGACCATGCAGCAAAAAAATTGTGCTAATCTGACAAACCGTCGCCTTCGGAGACATCGTCGGAAACAACTCGTTGATGACCCGTCGGGAGACCATGCAGCAAAAAGTTTCCGAAGTTGGTTTTGCTGCATTAGCACAATTTTTCTTTATGATCTTCGACAAGGTCTCCCATGAGACGTTATTACTAAAACCTGCTTTTTTTTGCTTCGGAAGCAAAAGCGGGAACATATGTAGCAAAAGCGGGCCGTTTTGCAGCAGAAATGAAATTTGGGGCAATTTTGAGGACACATGTCACGCAGGGGGAGGAGGAGGACGATGGGAACCCTCATCGTCCCGGGTGATCCATATCATTTTCCATAGTTTTTCGACTGCGAGCTTTCCAAATTTCACAGTATAGAAAAGAGGCTCAGACCATCAACTGAAGTGGCCGCATGGTTCCAATTAGCCGGAACTAGGCTTCGAATTTGAAGATTAACCGTGGCCTTATCCCCAATTTCTCTTGTTCACGGGCATTCGGCAAAAAATAAATGTGTGTCGCGCATATTTTCCCACTGTAAAGAAACCTGTTCGTTGTTAGCACCATGTTTAGCATCATCTTCCTAGAGACCCCAACTTTTACAAATACCAACTAATCTGACAATCTGAATGCTGGACCGCATCCAAAGCTCAACTACGAGCACATACCTCAGCTGGTTAAGCTCAGCTGAGTTCAATATGGAGAGTTGCAAAATGATCTATAACCCATTTTTGAATTAATAAAGAGAGGGCTCCGGGCAGTTCCATATATTGCAGAAATTTTATACGAAAGCAGTTCAGCACTTCAACGAATTCAGACTGGACGCACGCCAGGAGGGAAAAGGCCTCCCTCCCAGGTCAGGCTGTAGGTGGGCATGCCCACGGCAGCCCACCAAGTGACCGCCTGTGCCCATTTGAATTAAACATGACACCGCTTCTCATCCATCTAACTAATACGATCATGTAAAGTGGCCAGCCGCTTGCCCGCGTAAGCCCGCCAACTCTATACTAGTATACTCGGTACTACGTGAAATTAAAAGCACCGCTTCTTGTCAGTCTAATACACTAAGGTTAAGCGGCCGGCCGGCTGCTCCAGTATACTCGATTGGTACATGATAGAGCACATGGAAACTAGCTATTATACTTAATCAGTTAAGGAGAGGAATATATGTACAGCCATCACATGAATAACATACATGCAGCAGTAGTACAGACTACACAGACTGAAAACAGGTTCTCCAAAATGCACTAGAAAGTTGAGAATATTACACTAGGAAAAATACACTAAAAAGTTCAGAATAACATGGTCCATAGAACGATTACTCTTCTTCATAACTTCCCCGAGTAATGCATTGTAGAAATCATCAACCGTGCTCTTCTTCATAACCTGCAGACAAGGAATTTCAGAGACAACAAAAACACACAAAAAATGCATGAATATACAGTGCCTTAGCAAGAGCTAATATTCAAATTACATTACTTGCAGATGCTACTGCAGCTTAGTACTACAGAAAACACTAAACCGATTGTGAAGGGCTATATTGAGCATTATAGAAATCGAGGATAAGCAAGCAGCATACTGATGATTAAACTAAAAGAGGTCATATTATCCTTGTAAGATTTGCTCCGAAATTTTACATATGTTACAAAAATAGCACAAAGATACAACCCTTTGAAGCAGACTGTCAATTGCATGAGCAAAGAACTATAAGGTCACTCTAATTCATGCCTAGTTTGCACTCGGTGTTTAACAAGAATACCAATAAAGGTGGCCACAAATGCTACCTATTCAGCAAACTCAAGCACACTGTCTGCTTCAAAGGCAGTTGCTCGCACTCCCACAGAACAACAGTAATCTGATAATAACTGCAGATTCAGTAAGAACAGGAACATCTGGTTGAGAATAGGATTTAAAATAGCGAAGCACACAAACAAAAAGGACATAAGCAAGATAATTCATTCCTTAGACGGGTGGCACAGCTAGCAGCCTGATACTGAGCAGCCGACAAAACACCGCTGATCGTACCAATCACATCTACAATTTATCATGTTAACAAAGAATCATGTACCATGGGGAAAAGAAAAGTTTCGAATAATCAAAGCAAGCAACATAAAAAGACCGGTCAGAATTAAATATCTAAGTTTTTAGCTGCTCCTACTTCCCTAGTATGAATAAAAGATACATTGGATTTCACAAGTTTTATTTCCACAGTTAAGTCAGAATGGTTGTTCCGGCATACTCTACTCCAAGGATATACCGATTATTTAGTAGTCTATTTCGTTGTTCCGGCATACTCTACTCCATGAATGTGTCCATAAGAATGTGGTTTTGCTACATGAAAAAGCAGTGAATTTCTTTCATTGCCCATGGATGATTTGGCATTTGTTCCCTAACCCCTCTGTTCTGATTAAATGCTAAATTGTTAACTAGCTAAAGTTTCAAATATTAGCTTGCTACTCCCTCCGTTTCAAAATATAAGATGTTTTAGATTTGTGAAGAAAATGTATCTAGACTTCTTCTAGTGTGTAGATTCACTCTAAACATGAATGAACCTACATACTAAAAGTAGTCTAGATACATTTTCTTCACATATCTAAAACATCTTATATTTTGAAACGGAGGGAGTAGATTTAACAATTGCCACTCGTGGCCTTGTGATGAAAATCTTCATCATTCTTTCTCTTATATGGTGCCATCCTAACCCTAACAATATTACGTCCTGTAAGAGATCTCAGTTTAATTAAGCAGACAAGGCAGAGTAATTGTTATGCGAGTAAATATATTTATACTACAAAAAAAATCTCATCTAGTTTAGCAATAAGTAGCACCCAAACTAATCAGTGCTTGTCGAACAGGAGAACAAGATTAACCAGATCTCCTATAATCAGAGTCCAAGATGAGTCAAAGGAATGGTGATTTTTTTCTACTGTGCTCCAATAAGTTGACCAAAGATCGAAAAGACAATCCACGGAAAGTGGTCTAGTAGTAACACGGAGAGGGATTTACCTTTTCCCCTTCTTCTTGGAAGGAGGCCGTGACCTAAGCATGTCGCTAGCAGCGGCCTCCCTTCACACGGGCGGCGCGATGCTGGCTGTGCGGCTGGGAGCGCGAGAGGACGGGAGGGGCGAGCAGGGGAAGGAAGCGGCGACAGCGGGACGTTTTCTCTAGGCATGGTGCCTGCCTCCATCGCCATTGCCATCGCCATGGAGGGCGTCTCGTGGCGGCGTGGTGGCGCTAGTGGATGCGCCGTGGGTGTCTACCATATTTTTTCCCTAGTCCATGGGTCTCCACTTACAGGGAATTGGTGGGATGGGCTAGCGGCCGCGTGGGCAGCCCATTCCCACCTACAGGCTGACTCCCAGGCTAACAGATAGCCAGTCCCACAAATAACTGAACCAAGCACCTTAACAGGCTAGATAGTAAACAGCTACACTAAAAAACGCCACACCATCAAGCCAATACTCTAGGCAACACGCGCAAAGCCTCTCCACCTGTTCAGTCAAACTCATCCACCTCACAGATTCATCACGCATTGATCCTGAGAACAACAGCAACAATGCCCGTCTACAGTCTGCACAGTTCTGGTTTCTGGAGTCCACCCAAATACGAAAATAATCAGCAACTTGAAAAACAATTGCAGAAGGGTCTAATGGAAACTTCTCATTAAAACAAAAGACAGCAGCCACCACTGCTGCCCCCAGCAAGCTATTCTTCCTAGAACACTGCAGACATTTGTATTTCACCAAAAGTGAAAACAATACTGACTATTCCCCAGACGTATTAGCTACATGGAGCTTACAAAACTGATGTTCCACACTTTCCTTAAAGCTGCAGTCTGCAGAACATGCACTTTCCAGGCTCTCTTCTTTAGGTTATCCTTTATCAAGTACAATTACGAAAAGCCAGACACAAGAAAACCTTAAATTTCAAGGCTACTTTAACATAGAAGATTTTTCTGAAGGGTCACTTGACCTGCCCAGCCTTAAGAGCCTACATCGATTCACAGGAAGAACATTTATCCAGCAACCACCTAACTCTATCCTCCTCCCCATTGAGGGCGACCCTAGCACAGAAATCTTAGAGTGCTGCCACAGCACAGCCAGCTATCCCCAATGGGTTCAAACACCCCCAAACCTTCACTGAACACTAGGAATTGTTTACTGAAAGTTATTAGGTCGTAAAGCCTGCAAATTTCAAGCTAAGCATCTCATCACCTATCCAGAGGTTCTCACAGAATCAAGTAACCTTCATGAGCACAAACGCATTGGTTCATAATTTTGCAGGCCTACAGCCCTAAACCCCCACAAACCCCTGGTTGACAAATTTCCTTCAAGGTAACTAAATGGTACTTCCACCTTTATCTTCTTGCCATAATAATGTTTTCTCCAAGAAACCCAATCCATTATTTTACATGTACAGGAGGCCTACTTAGACTTGATCTACTGAGCATCAACTTTCTAATCACTAAATCTAATTTTTTTATCATCCAAGGAGATTCCTAATCCTAAGTATCTACCAAAAGTATCCCTCAATGCATGTAAAGATACACATGTAATTTTGGCTTTTTCCCTTGGTCTTGGTCAGTAGATCATTTGATCGTCATCTTTTATTAGAAACACCAGTTGCAAATAAATAGTGGGCAACTGGGTATTAAATGAGAAGGGCAAAATTTTCAAAAAAATATATAATAAGTTGTAGTATGAAGATAGCATTAGGATCATAGCAGAACCTATAGCAATATGGCAGTTGTGGTGAGTAAATTCCTTTGAGAGCATGTGATCAAATTTTACTGTACCAAACTACGAAGTGTTAAGCTCATGAAACCAAGAAGCGTAGAAACAATATACCACACATCACATAAAATGGAATTGGAATCAACAAATAGCTATATTCAGTCACAATTTAACAACTAACACTAGAAATAAACCTTAATATAAAAATAAGAAGACATACGGTAGCTTAACATTTGCTGCACCGGTAGGACGGAAGTGCCTTGGCTTGATCAAGATTAAGACCACAGCAGTTACAGTGATACCAGCGACGACAGTAATCACACTGTACCCACTGATCTCTAACAGTATCACTCGCCACAAAGTTGCAATGTCTCCTCATACAAGAAGAAGCTCCTACTCCTCTCGAAACACATTCACGCTTGAAAACTGGTGGTTCCTCATTCATATTGAATTGATTTTCTACCACAGGGCATTCTGGTGTAATTTCATCTTTAATAGAAGACAAGCTGCTTATTTTGTCGATCATATCCAATCTAAATTTAGCAGAGCAAATGATATAAATTAATATACAGTGAACTGACTTAACTATAAACCGTATTAATTTTGTTAAGACGATGCATTTACCTTTCCTGCGGATTCAATGATTCAGATTGGTGACCAGATAGAGAAATTAGCCAAGAGTCGCTCATATCAGCCATCCTGCTAGCCCATTCATGCCAATGAATATCCTTCTCGAAAGGCAGAATTGGTTGAGGGTGTGGGGGCTGTTCAAAACTATGATACTCAGCAGGTAGCAAGATCCAGTACCCATCAGGTAAACCCCACAGGACCTTCCTTTCCAGATCTAATGTGAAAATAATGACCACAACAATATAAATCATAAAATCATTCTCTCATGAAGTTAAAACTGAAATCTAAGGGACATGTAGTAAAAAACTTACATGGAGTTCTCGCTGTTATATTTTTTCCTTCCTTCAAAAGCGTGCTCAAACCTATATGAAAGAAAATAAGTTTATAGTAATACAAGAAATAAAAAAATAAAAGTATAAATATTTGAGCTGTTGTCACCTGAGTTGAAAGCTTCAACAAGCCCATTACGACAAGCTTTGTACTCCTTAAATATGATGTCGACCGGGTCCATGATACTACTGCAAATTAAACACAATATGAGAAACCACATAAGTACACTAAGGCTCTATTTGGACGTAGAGTATTTTGAAAACTACAGTATGAAAACCACGGTATTCATATAAGCCTGTGTACAGTGGATGTCTGGACTCTGGACACAACCACTACCTTCAAGAAATAGTACTGGGAGACATATAAGAAGTTATCGCAAAAGGCTTATACAAGGTACATTGGATATCACCAGGAAGCAACAATCGGAAACAATTATATGCCGAATCAATATTTCGGTATTGCTAGGCCAGGAATATTGAAGTGAACCATGGCCTTTCAAGAAAACCTACCCCTCTTTCAATCACATAATATTAGGCTCACAAAAAACAGTGAGAAAGATGAACAAGGGAATACCCAAGTAGCTCTGAACAATTTACAGTCTTAATTTTAAAGATAAGCAACATTCATTTTCTGTTTGTAAACTGAATATTGATCAAGTTGAGAGACAACAGAGAGATTTCCCTATTTAAACCATGGTTCTGCATGATTCCTTCATCAATGACGTTGTTCGACTAATATCTGAAACTTAAAAAAGTATACTTACCTCCCATCAAGGATATATTACCTCCATTTCTAAATATAGATGTTTTGGTAGGCTCCTTTAGCCTACCAAAACATCTTACATTCTGGAACAGAGGTAGTACTATATTTTACTACCAAAGTTTAAGCATGAGAAGCTATTAATAAATAAAAGGAGCCATTGCACAAAATATTGTCCATGGACTTCTCAATATCAGGACAAAAGTTGCAGATGTTATAAGGGTATAAACTCTAAAATGTTCTATCTTGGCACTGTAGAATAAAATAAAATATTTGCCAATACAACCTACCCATCAGTACTTTATCCTAGGCTATCAGTAGCAAATAGACACACCGCAGAACAAATCTTGTTTGCAAACCAGGATACATGTTCCTGACATGTACTTGTTGTTTTTGCCATGGAGCATGTAATAAAAAAATTGCCAAAATGCTTACTCCCTTTTGGTGGGAAGAGAAAACACACGATTACTAATATTGGTAGCAATCTGTGCGTGCAAATAAATGGCTACAATGAGCATGTGTATGAACTAAAGTCGCATTCTACATACTGACAAAACAACAAACACCTGGTTTGCAACTATTCTCCGCAGATCAGAGTTCAGTGAAAACCAAATTAGGTTTAGTTACTAACCCATCTGGAGCTGCGCCCTCCTGCTCCTTCCCCTGCTCATGCTGCTTCCCCTTCTCATGTTCCTTCTCCTTCTCCTTCCCCCTCCCCTGCTCATGCTCATGATCCTTCCCCTGCTGTTTCTCCTTCTCCTTCTCCTGTTCCATGGAACATGCTATCCTCTTCAAGCCCGCTAGCACTCCTCCAACCGAATCTAACATCCGTCGTCAGGGTTACCGAGTCTATGAGAGAGCAAAAGTAAGAGGAAGCCTGGGACTTGAAATTCAACCTGACGTCGCGGCTGGAGCGTCCATCGGGGGAAGAGACGCCGTACAGCGGGCTGGCCGGAGATGCAGCGGCGCGGTCGCGAGTAAGAGGATGGACAGCTCTCAGACACACGCTAGCCGCTCGCCGGCTCCGACCTAATCGACGCCTCTAACTTCTCGTTTTTCTAGGCAAAAAACTCTTTATTAAATCAAAACATATTGTTATACCGGAAAGTGTATTGAGCTCCCGAGCTCTCTTCGTTTAAAATAAATAAAAAATCATATTTTACAGGTTTTAAAATATCTGACAAAAAAAATCAGACATGGTCAATATTATATCCCACAAGCATGCAAAATCGGGACGTGAAATTCATTCTATTTTGATCTACACAAAAATGACAAAAATCTTATAAAAAATTTGGGATTTGAAAATATAGATCTACACTCTTGTCATTTTTATACAGCTCAAAATATAAAGTATTTGAAATGGATATTTTACATGTTTGTGGGATAAATCATGAGACACGATCCAAGCATTTTTTTTTAAAAGAATGAACTCAGAAATATGATTTTGAATTTTTAAAATAGCAAGGGCACGGGGAGCCGGAGAGCCAAAAATCTCCACTCGTTGCAATACTACGAGACTAGTCACAATGGGGGAGTATATGATACTAGTATATGGTACCATCTCTACAATGCATAATATCATGTAGTAGTATTATAGTCTTATTTATTATTTTGTAGAATCTCAATGTAAATTGTGTATAAGATTTATTTGGGATTAATTTTTTAAGTTCTTTGTGTCATGATACGATACTGTTTGGGATTATAAGTCATGCACAGATAACTAGGTTATCAATTTGATCAATAAAATATAAATAGTATAATATAAAAATTATACCAGAAATTTTAGATGTTACATTTTCTAATGGTATAACCTTTGTACTATATAATTTATATTTTATTGTTCAAATTAATGACCTAGGTATACACGTAGGACTTATAATCCCAAACAGAGGGGGTATCTATCTATGATACTAACACGATCACTTTCCTCATTAATTGCAGTGACACATAAGAATTTTATATGCATGTAGTGCATGATACTAGCTATGATACCCCCGGAGCTAGTTGATGACTCAGATGATGTAGAGCTCATTGGGAACCCCAAGTGGAAGGTATGATGAGCATATCAGCAAGTTTCCCTCAGTTATAGAACCAAGGTTATCAAACAAGTAGGAGAAAGGAAACAACTTCCAAGGTGTTGCTAGCAACTTGAAACCTGCATAACCTAATCACAATACTTTGTCCCAACTTACACTGAGGTTGTCAATCTCACTTGTTTTACTGAAAACAAAGGATTAAACATATAGTATGAAAGATAGTAATTGCTTGTGGTAATTGCAGAAAATAAATAGTAAGAAGTAAACAGTAGATGGAATATCAATGAGAAGGATTGGACCAGGGTCCACAGTTCACTAGAGGTGTTCTCCATAAGATAAATAACATGTTGGGTGAACAAATTACAACGGAACAATTGACAGATTAAGAATGCATAACAATGCATGTACTAGACATTTTGATCTCTACGAGATTTGTTTGAGCATTACAACATGATACATAGACCATAATCCAACTGCATCTATGACTAATAATCTACCTTCAGGTTATCATCCGAACCCCTTCCAGTATTAAGTTGCAAGCAACAGATAATTACATTAAGCAAAGTGTGTAAAGTAAACAAAATAATTGCCCTTGGACAAAGGATTGTTGTTTTCTCCCTAGTAGCAACAGCACATCTACAACCTTAGAGATTTCTGTCACTTCCTCAAATTACTAGAGGCATGAACCTGAAGGGAATATGCCCGAGAGGCAAAAATAAAGTGGTTATTATCGTATTCCTTATTTATGATAAATGTTTATTTTACATGCTATAATTGTATTAATACGGAAACGTTAATACATGTGTGTTTAATAAACAAAAAGGAAGTTCCTAGTTAAGCCTCTCTTATAAACTAGCTCGTTGATTAACAAGATGATCAAAGTTTCCTGATCATGGACATTGGATGTTGTTAATAACGAGGTCACAACATTAGTGTAATGATGTGATGAACATTCATCCGAAGTATAGAATTACGATCAAAGTCATTGAGTTTATATTGTTATAACAACTTACGAAGTGATCCTAATCCTTAGACCATGAGATCATGACAATCACTAACACCGGAAGAGTTTCTCGATGACATCAAACATCACACCGTAACTGGGTGATTATAAAGATGACTTCAGAACTACTAAAGTGTTATGTTGAGACCCATGGAACGAGAGTGGAATTTGTTCATCCCGATGACGGATAGATATGCTCTGGGCCCTCTCGGTGATATCACATTGATTAGCTTGCAAGCAAGTGATTTGATCACTAGAATGTTATATCACGGGAACGAGAAAAGAGTGCATGTCGATCTAGATCAAACTAGGTATGGAGATACCGATGATCGAATCTCGTACATGTAATATATCGTGAAACAAAGGGATTAAGATACTAGCGTAAAGGTTCACCACGATCACGAAGTCATCGTTGAATATGTGGGAGTCACGGATCTCCGTGTCCCATCATGATTATTGATCGGAGGGGTCTCGATCATGTATGCATTATTCGCGAACCGTAGGGTGACACACTAAGGGATACTGACACCATTCGAGCAAATGATATGCCGAGAGAAAGAAAAGGAAAGCGAGGAATTTATTTCACTAGAACCTAAACTGTTTGGTTGAAATTCTTGGCCCAGTTACGCATGTGAAATTGAAATGTTGTAAGGGTTTTATGTGAATGTTTGTTAATTAAAGTAATTAACAAAATTCTGAATAAATAAATAAAAGAGTTTTATTTAAATGAGCTTGCATTAAATTTGGTGGAAATTTAATGCATGTGAGTGGATTTTAGTGGAGGCTTTTCATTTTTGGTGGGAGCTCCACCCACATAATTGGAAGAGGTGGGCAGCCCCATGGCTGGCGCCATGCCCCTGGGTGCCCCTCTCCCCTATAAAAGGCCCCCCTCTCCTCCTCTCAAAGCACACCTCCTCGCGAAGGATCTCTCTCCCCCCTTTAGAATTTCCCCATGGTCTCGGATCTGCGAGATACATGTTCCCGGTGGCTTTTTCTGGAAGGATTTGTTGCTTCATTTGCACCGGAGCGAGGGCGCGGAGGTTGTCGGGTACCAGACGTGTGTGCGATCACGGATGCACCTTTGCTTTGAGGTGCTGGACTTGATCGTCTTTGGTGTTGCTGTCAAAACCCACATGGCAGCGAAAGCAACAGAGCAAGAGCCGGAGGCTCCAGGCTTTGGTGGGCCTGGTCCCTCGAACAGCGCAAAACTCCGGCACACGTCTGCTGGTGCAGGCGTGCCACGACCTATACCGTCGGGAAGGTGATGGGTTGCTTCGATTGGTTTCCTGCATGGCAAACAAACATACGTAAAATTCGAGCCGCGACCGGCTCCCAGGTTTCCCTGTGAATCTGCTCCTAGAGCCGATTATCCCATGGTTCTGCATTAGATCTACGATAACATGGGGTTTTGCTTCATCAATACAACTAAACCTTGGAGAACAAGGCATAACTATAACAGATCAAGTCAACTAAATAAAGACCAAGCAAGATGCTACCCTTACACCCAAAAAAGGTGCAAAGGCAGCGAGATAAGTAAAGGCAACATAACTAAGCAATCATAACAAAAAAAGTACCGATGCTAGCCCAAACAGATCTATGATAACAGGATTACTCGCCATCAACAAGGCTTCAGCACGAGTAACACTAAATAACGCATAAGCAGATACTGCCTAGATTGCAAGATGCGATCTAGGCAGCATGACACTTACCCGAGAAAAACCCTAGAAACAAGGGGTGGCGATCTTGAGATTGTGTTTGTTGTGAACGTGATCGTCCTCCTTTCTCAATAACCTTAGGTACATATTTATAGTCAGGAGACTTTCTATCTTTGGAATAACCCTAACAACTCTATCTCTTACTTAAGCGAAACGGAACCTACTACAATATCTGATACACGGGCAATTTAGCCCAAATCACGCACAAGGCCGATCCAACAATACGTTGTATATATGTATCCTCCAAGCCCATCTTGATTACGCCCATCTCCTCCTTTGGCCAAAATGTGGCGATAACACATGCCCCTGGTTTTGGCAATAATAATTCCAAAACCACTCCGTTGATGTTTTTCTTCCCTTCTTTTTTTATCGGGTTACGTTGCGAGCAGCGTCACGCCACCCCTCATCATGATGCCCTGTCTTCTCAACTTCTCCGCAAAGGCATGATTTGACAATTTTGGCACCACATTCGGAAACCGCTATGGCATTGAACCACCTCCCACTATTCCCTTATTTAAATTCATCTGGCGGTTTGCAGCCCCATCTTCTTCCATTAGCCAAAAACCTCTTCCTCAAAAACCCTCTTCCTCCGCCATGGCCTCCTCTTCTTCCTCCAAATCATCCGCCCTTTCCTCCCAATCTTCCAACACGATGAGCGCAGAGCCGACGCCGAGCACCCGCCAATGGCGGCATCGAGGCCTCGCCCACAATGGTGGGACGAGAGGGATCGACTTTCCGCTGGTCGAGGGCGATGAGTCCCCGACAGACGGCGAGGGCCTCAGTTCCTTGTCGACGGGCGGAGGCGGAGAGCACCGACGACGCCGTGTCCTGGGACGGCGTCGATTCCTCTGACGAGGAAGAAGAAGCGGAGGAGGACACCTCTTCCGACGAATACCCGCCGGTGAAGCGCTTCCGCGCCGGGTCCAGCGAGGACACCGAAGACGCGACGGGACGAGGAGGCCCGTTGACATCTTGACGGCCAGCGAAGACAGCCCGGCAGAATGGCAGACAGCCGGCGATGACGAATACGACGACGGCGAAGACAGCGGCGACGACACCGGCCTCTAGATTAGGAACTAGTAGTAGTAGTACTAATAGTAGATTTCCTTTTGTAAGCAATCAGCTTCATTGTAAATATCCGTCTTTTGAATCAACAAAGATTGCTTTCCCTAACTCGATTTTGCCGATAGTCAAAATAGGTCAACGTTCCAGAAGCCGATAGCAATGTATCGGCTTTCACCATACTACGCTCATATGGTCAACCAAGTCAAAGCCCAACGAGCCGATGGTAACACATCGACTTTCCCCACAAACGTTGACAAAGTCAAATTTGGTCGCATATTTAGATAAATTTGGGCGACCACTCTCCAACTTCAAACGGTAGCCTGCGACCCTCTTCAAAAAGGCTAAACCAGATCTCCAATTTCCTCACCGCATAGATCGAGCTTACAGCGACAAGAACCCTCGATCCCCAATCGCATAGATCCATCTCTGTAAGCAAACTAGATGGCGGAATCGTCCAACACCAGCAATGATCTCTGGTCTGAAGGCGCTTTGCTCTCGAGTCGAACACGGTGCTAGAATTAATAGCAAACACAATTAATGCTTTATTCCACCGTTAAATTTTTAGGTTTCGGACATCCTGCCGCATCCTTCTCTCCCAAATTCTCTCTGTCTTGGTCCCGTCAGAATCTAGTCCTGCCCATCGATCTCTTGCGAGGCAACAGAATCCTTCGTAAGCCAAAACCTAGATTTGAATTCTTGGGCCATTGCTTGCGAGCCTGGCCTAATCCTCCGAACATTGGGTTTCTTGGTATAGCAGGTAGCCAAAACTTACCAATCCCAATGGGAACCCACGGAATAGCCGATGCCTTGTATTTGTCATTGTCTCCCTTGAGAAACATGAAAATCTTCTAAAACCATCGGCTATTTACGGTCCGATGCTCTGAAGCGCTTCATGTTCGGTCACGGCCCCATGACACCAACTCATTAGGCGTGGTGATGATTCTGATGCGGATGTTACATCACCCAATATCCTTTTAAGTTGACAAAGGTCCCCTACAAGCTCTTCTAAAGCAGATTTGCCGCATGGGGTGCCTATCTTCAAAGCCACATGAAAACTAAAGGTCTGTCACAGAGAAAGAACACGGCTTTCCTCAACTTGGCTGGAACATTTCATATTCAGCCCTTCCTTGCTCCAACCAAGAATTATATCTCTTTGGCCTCTGAACTTGCGAGGCACTCAACTTGGCATCGGAACTATTCCTTGGAGAAGTCTATCGGTATCTCCGGTTGATGTCTCAAACTATTCTCCGGCATAGCGATCAAAACAGGAGGTCCTTGGTGGTTCATTCAGCTATGGTCTCAATGTATTTTCAAAACCATGTCCAAAACTTCCCCTTTTGGCGAGTTGCACCTTTCCGGATGCCAAAGGGAAGCGATCCGATGCACTACGACCAAGCTCAGTATAGATCGCCGGGTATGGCGATCCCTCGGAAGCATCCAAGTGGTTGATTTTCTTCCAAGGCACGGATAATCCTATCTTCTTCCCTTACGGAAGAATCGGAACATTTTGAAAATCCAATCTCCTTGAGCTAGACAACTTTGCGATGACACCCGGACTCGGCTATTTTCCACTGTGATCCGTCCCTGCTTCCTTCCGGTTGGTATGAGCACATCCAAGCAGAATAATCAAGCTCGATATCACAATTCTACCAGCCGGTCATAGCGGCTCGGCAATTTGGCCTTGGACAAGTACCTCCCCATTTGTTTCTCCACCATCTTACAGAGAGCAGAGTTGACCTGCCCGATCCTCTCACCAGTCAAAGGTGTTATTCCTTCTTCGATGCTCTAACCATCCCAATTCCTAACAACCTCACCTTCGCTTCATCAACCGATGGTTTTGAGAACTGGTGGTCGATGTGGAAGACTCATGCCTTCAGGAGAGCTCTGGGACCGTTGCTGGAACATCTCGATGCTGAATATGATATCCCCGTAGAACAGGTACTATTACTTATAAATTTTCTTGATGCAGCTCACAAATGATTCTTCTAATAACCCGGTCTGTCTCCTTGCAGCAACAAGATGGTCCTGAACCTACACACAATGATGGCTCCCCCTTCGAATTCTTCCCACCAGCTCCTGTGGTCCTTTTCTGCAAAAACTCGCCACCTTTTAAAAAGGTCGTGATGCAGAACCAGCCGATATCACCACAATCGGCTTCCAAGATCAAGCCATACGGGTCGCCGCCTCGAGTTCCAACTAAAACAAGAACGGTGGTGAGGAAGGTAGCTGCCAGGAAGACTTTGAGGTGCCGGAGCCCTTCTCCAGAAAGTTCGCATGTACGCTGATCCATGCCTTGGTCGATCTCTTCCACCCTTGCAAACATGCTTGTGTTTACTAGCTCTCCTTTTCTTACAGGGTTCCATCGAAGACACCTCCAGCGGGGACACACAATCCAATCGAGGAGAGTCGGGCCCAACAGACTCTGAAAGGACCACCACCCCGAGCCAGCCAGATTTGCCACCATCGGCTTCCAGGAAAAGGCCGGTTCCTGCACCTACTGCCCCCCGAGCATCAGTCGAGGCGGGGCCAGCCGTGAGCCCCAAGAGGGCTCGCAAGGGGCTGCAAACTTCTTCGTCGAGCCAGGAGGTTTCGAAAGTCATCACCCTCAATGCTCTTACCAATTTTTTTTATATCTGTCGATTCATCACTTATTTACATCGGCTAAGCACCTTCCATGCAGACGACTGACACTTCTAGTGGAAAAGCCGGAGAAGTGCCGATGCCTGCCGCAAGGCTGGATCTAGTAATCCCTGAAGGTGTAGCTGAAACGGTTACCACTTTAGCCAAGCCCGACAACAACACAAGCCTATTGTCTCGTCATGCTATCCCTTGACCTTAGGAGAGGTATGTTCGTTCGGCTCTTCCTTCCATGTTGGGCGATATCTTGACGCCATTTCTGCCAGGTTGTGATATCTCGCTGTGACGTTCGACCACGAATCCATCGAACCAACTCTCTCGCCGCCAACGATGAACCACGAGCAAAGGCTGTACTACCTCAATTCCAGCGTCTCAAAGCCTTGCTGTCCTCCCGATCGAGAAGTTGATCGAGGTTACGAAGAGGTGAAGAGTGTTCTTGCGAAATCAAGGACCAACTCGATAGCATCGCGGTGAAGCTTTGGCCAGTGGTAACTCTATCTTTCTACGGGTCAAGGGTGAAGTTGGCTCGTGAGAGGATTAATCTGCGCCCAACTCCCACTGAAGGCCAATATTGCGACAAATGTCGTGACTCAACGAGAAAAAGGCGTCTCTGGATGCCAAATCGACACCTCTGTCGGCCTTGCCGAGCTTGCATCCTTGAAAAGGCCGAGATCTTGAAGAGAAGGTCAGGCGACTAAACAGCTCATCCGTGACAAAGAAGCATTCATCGCCCGCTCCCAAGGCGAAGGAAGGCCTCAAAGCTCAGAGGCGATCTGGCGGCATACGTGCCATGAACAAGCGGTGGTGATGGCAGGGCGAAGATGACGGCCGAGATCGCTGAGGTGGATCGTGTCCGTGATGACGCCCTCCACGCCTTCGAGGCATTCCTTCAGTAGCTTATTCATGTAAACTGACACCTGCTCGTAACAGTTTGAACCCCTAGAGTCGATGGCTGTGCATCGGCTGTATTTTTTTATTTTATTGGCCGATTTCATGTATCGGCCCCCATATCTCACTGTCCATCATCCCACATGCTTGGGAAATATTTTTTATTGGCCGATTTCATGTATCGGCCCCCATATTTCACTGTCCATCATCCCACATGCTTGGGAAATATTTCTTGAGATGCTGACCGTTGACAGCCACTGGGAATTTCACGCCATCTAGCTCCTCCAGCATGTACGCGTTCCCCCTTAAAACTTGATCGACCCTGTATGGCCCGTGCCAATTTGGAGACCATTTACCGTATGCTGCATCCTTAGTTCCCAATGGCAATACAGCTTCCCATACGAGATCGCCAACGTGGAACTCCTTTGGTCTTACCTTCTTATTATATGCACGAGCTACCTTGGCCTTGTTCTCTTTGATTTTCTCAAGCGACCACAGCCTAAGCTCAGTCAAATCCTCAACACTGTCACTCATCAGGGCCGCATATTCTTCAGTTGTTAGATCGTTCTGAAAAGTGACACGTCTCGATCGGCCGTAATTTCCCGAGCAATACGGCTTCTTGTCCATAGACTAGATGGTATGGCGAGGTTTTATCGCTCCATGACATGACATGCGATAAGCCCATAAAGCCTCGACAAAACCTCGTACAACGCCTAGGGTGCTCATCGACTTTCCTCTTGATCGACTTGATAAGGCTCGGTTGGGCGCTTGACTTGCCCATTTGCTTGAGCATAGTATGGGGATGATCGGATCGACTTAATTCCGTGTCCTCACGTAACTTTCTAAACTCGTGGGAAATGAAGACCGAACCTCCATCGGTCGTGATAGTCTGGGAATCCGAATCTATGAATGACATGTTCTTTCACAAAATCGATAACATCCTTTGAGTTCACTGACTTCATAGGGACGGCTTCCACCCATTTAGTGAAATAATCCGTAATGGCCAAAATCCACATGTGGCCTTTGATTGATGGAGGATTGATCTTGCCGATCATATCCATGCCCCAACCTCGAATGGCCACGGCTTGATGATGGGGTTCATTCTTGTGGTACCATCTGAATTTTCCAAATTTCGACATGCTTGACACCCTTTGTAGTACTTAAAAGCAGTCCTCAAGCATGGTGGGCCAATAAAACCCGATCGCTGATCAACCATTTCATCTTGTGAGCCGATTGGTGAGTTCCACAGGCGCCGCCGTGTACCTCGTGTAGCCGATTGGCCTCGGTTGCCCCAGACATTTGAGCGATAACCCTTCCGAGTCCTGTAGAACATGTCGTCCCCAATAAGCACATACTTCATGGCCTTGTACCTTATCCGTTTAGGTGCCCCGAGAATCTTTCAAGTAATTGAAGATATCGGCTCTCGATCGTCGCCTCCGAGGCTGCACGAACATCAGCTCCCTCTTACGTCTTTGTAGCTCAAGCCATTGTGCGAGATCATTCGCCGGTGATTCGTGATCGCGGGATCCAGTTCAAGTTTATGTACCGGAACTGTGCCATCAGCTCACGGCATTGCAACCATAATGGGAAGAGCGACTCGCTCTCGCACTTGTATTCCTCCGTGAGTTGGGAAATCACCAATTTGGAGTCTCCAAAAATCTCCACTGCTTCTGCTCTATCTTCGATGAGTAACTCCATTCCCTTGCGTATCGCCTCATACTCAACGACGTTGTTGGTGCGAGGGGTAGATAGCCTGATGGAGAAGGAGTATGTTGCCCCCCGGGGCGACACGAGTAGAATGCCGATGCCGCAACCATCATCACAAACCGATCCATCGAAAAACATGGCACGCCGTATAGACAATTTGCTATATCGGTCGATTCTTTCAGCAATAAGGTCGTAGCACGGCCCTTAACGCTTTCGGCGATACCGGATATCAAATTCCAATAATGCAAACATCCATTTGCCGAGCCGGCCTTTCAACATAGGAGCCGACAGCATATGCTTTATGACATCTGATTTGCATATAATGACAATCTCCGCTGAGAGCAAGGTGTGGCGCAGCTTGGTGCAGGTGGAAAACAGGCAGAGGCACAACTTATCGATCTCAGGATACCTTGTCTCTGCATCCAGCATCCTTCTGCTGATGTAAAACACAACTCGCTCCAAACCGTCATAAATCTGCACCACCACCGAGGCGATGGACGTGTCAGCTATTGACAAGTAAATGTAGAATGTCCTATCTGGCTGGGGTGGAACCAACACTGGCGGCTTCGTTAAATATTCTTTGATCTCGTCGAAGGCTCGTTGTTGTTCTGTCCCCCAGCGGAACTCCTCATCAGATTTAATTTTCACCAGTCCCATGAACGGCTCTATTCTTCCTGACAGATTGGAGATGAATCTTCTGACGAAGTTGATCTTGCCGATGAGAGACTGTAGTTCTTTCTTCGTAGTAGGTGGCTTCATTGTTCGCACTACCTCTTGACTTTTCAGGCCGATCTCAATTCCGCGTTCATGGACCAAGAAACCCAAGAACTGACCGGCCGTTACACCGAAGGCACACTTCTTTGGATTCATCCGTAGGCCGAATTTTCTTGTTCGGTCCAGGACGCGCTGCAGATCGCCCAAGTGTCCTTGTACTGAAGCAGACTTGACCACCACGTCATCGATATAAATTTCCACTAGCTTGCCGATCAGATCATGGAAAATGTAATTTATGGCTCTTTGGTATGTGGCGCCGGCGTTCTTCAGTCCAAACATCATGACTACGTATTCAAACAACCCCACCGAACCTGGGACTCTGAATGCAGTCTTGTGTATATCTTCCAGAGCCATAAAAATTTGGTTGTAACCGGCATTGCCATCCATGAAGATCAAGACTTTATGACCAACAGCTGCGTTGATTAATGTCTCACACTGGGCATCGGATACTCATCCTTTGGGTGGCTCTATTAAGATCCGAAAATCTATGGCAACACGCCACGCCATCTTTTTCTCTCAGTGCGATACTAGAAATCCACTCGGCATACCCGCATGGCCTGATTAACTTAGTGTCAACATTTTCTCGATCTCTTTCTTGACTTCTTCCAAAATTTGACCTTCATCGCCGTGCTCATTGCTGGAACGGCGAAACCCTTTAAGCGAGTCGATGCTCGATGATGCTCTGTCTGCCGGGCATCTCTGTATAGTCCTGTGCAAAGCAATCTGGATATTCTTTCAACAAAGCTATCATCGGACCCCAGATTCGGATCTAACTCTTGGCGATAAATGTTGGTCGCGGCTTATCCCGGGACCGATGTCAATTTCCTCTAGCTCATCGAGGTAAACCCATACCCTAGCTTTCCGTCACCGCTAAATCGATGCTAAACACGTGGCAAGCAGTTGGTGAGGATAACAAAGATAATTTGGGCGATTGCGAGAATCGGCCCCCTGATGCATTATTCAAGGAAGGTTTACAACTTATTAGGTGCTCTACAATGGCAGAAATCTCCTACTACTGTTGCATGACCATTTGTCGTAAGATTCTGCGTTTTATTTTTGTGGCCGATCGCGAGGATCGGCCGTACCATCTTGATCGTGGACTTTGCTACTCTGTCGGCCGATTGGATAAGACCAGCCGCACCCGTTTTTGTAGCTTCAATGCGCTCACGGCCGTCTGGGCGATTCGAGATCGGCTCTTGGTCTTCCTCCCGGATGTTCATGCCGATGGAGATCTCGATCGAATCATCTCGCATGAATGACCTCCACTTCATCTCCATCCCATTGTATTAGGGCCTTTGGTGCATCGTGGATGGAATGCGATTAAGCGTGAATCAATCCCTCCCGCAAAGCGGCAATGTAGGTGCTTTTCGTCAACGATGAAGAATAGCGTGGGATGGTTTTCGCTACGGTCAGATCCACGTTGAGCATGCCTTTACGAAGTTTGGCCGTTGAAGTAAACAACGTGGCGTTGGTTTTGATCGGATCTGCGGTGGGCGTCCCAAAGCGTAGTATGGAGTATGGCATTATATTAAGCTGCGCTCGGTGTCAACCAGCATCTTCTTGGCGGCTGCCCATTGATATAACCTCGCAGTCGGGGCTTTCGGATGTTTGTAGTTCTTCTCTCGTGGCTTTTCAAAGATAACCGGCCGTGGGCGCGATCAACTGTGCCCTTTGGTAGTTCTTTGGCTCTTGGGCGCAAAACTCGCGGAAGTGTGAACACCATGTTTGTGCCGGCCGATGTCTTCGCATCGGCTTTTCTTTGGTTGGGCGCCACTCTTTCCTTTTCGGACAAGCCTCTGTTTCCAAGGTTTGCGAACTTTCACGGCCAATCGGGTCGTGCTTTCCTTAAAGCGTGGAAGTACTGCTTGGCTTCCTCCAGCTACGCGCCGAACTCTACGCTTTTGGGTGTGTCGAGTCCATCGGGACACCACCTTGTCGATGATATCATCTTCTTCTTTTTCACCCTTCGGCTCCTTGAGACCTTTTGCTCGAGATGACTCCTCTTGCCTGTTCTGAGGTGGGAGGGGCCCTAGACGCTTGAACACTGAGATTGGACCTGTGTCATCCTTCTGCTGTCCACATTCCGGGCAGTTGTCAATCGTAGGCAATCGGCTCATTCCCGTGTCCCAGCAATACTTGAAGAAAGGACAATCCCAATGTTTATCCACGCCTTCTTTTTCCTTCGACTTTTTACTAGCGAGGTGCTCATATCCTTCATTGTCTCTATCGTGCCGGCGACGTCGGTCATACTGACGCTCATACTTGTTAAGGAGATGCGTGGAGTGTGGCTTCTGATATCGCACACTTCTCACTTGCTCCTCGGTTAAATACCGCCTGTCATCATAACGGGGCCGGTCACGTGGACCAGCCTCCTCTCTTTCTTTGCCCCGAGAGCGACCGCCTTCCTCCCTATATGAGCCATGGTGGTACACCGGCCCTGTCATATTAACATCGAACGAGAAATCTAACTGACGCCTCGTGGAGTGGCTGTGTTCTACCATGTTGACGCCGGGAAACGGGTTTGTGTCTACTTTCATGGCGAACTGCCCAAGGATCGGGCCATTCTATCGCCGTTTGGATCTCGGCGTAGCTCTTTGCAATCATTGGTGGTGTGGGTGAATGAGTGATGCCACTTGCGGTATGGTCTCCGTTCATTTCTTGAGCCGTAGGGATTTTATGGCCGGGTAACTTTAGGCTGCTTTTCTTTCGGTAAATCGAATCTCGCTCGGCTTTGCTCACATCAGTCGAACCCTTTTTTTGCCCTTGCCGCTTGCTTTACCCATTTGCGGACACAGGATCGCCTTCGAGCCCATTCGTACGGCCACCTCACGGTCTTGTCTGGATCCGTTTTTCCAGTCGACCAGGCCTATCGGACGTTGAACTTGTCTTGGTACAACTCAGGGTGGCGCTGTTCATACATTGTCAGTTTCTGGGCCATGTGCGCCAATGAATTGTACTCTACTTGGAAAGCTAGATCCTTGATAGGTTCTGAGAGACCCAACACTGCCATTTCGGCTTCTTTCTCGATTAACGAGCGAATAACGCCGGTTCTTAGCGGTCTGAAACGCTGAATGTACTCGGCTACCGTTTCTCCCGCTGCACTGCGCCGGATACGCAATGCCGACCTCGGTAACCACGAATAATCTTGAATGTGGGCGCTCTTCTAGTTGCTTCAGTGGATCGAATCGTGACAACGAGGTGTACCACCAGCTGGTCTGTCGGAGATTGCGCAAAGAACCTTACGCTGAATCGATCCGATCTTTGAAATCATGCCTAAGCATGCGGTATCGGCTCACGTGCTCGATCGAGCTCGACCCTTATCCGCTAAACCTTGAGAACTCGGGGCCGATACTTGGGTGGCGGCGGAATCGAGATCAAACTCGTTAAGTACGGCTTGGAATAGCCGATTGTCCTTCTCTTGACGCGAAGCGAACTGTCTCTCAAGATGGTGCGGTTGCTCCGTTTGAGCTGCGAGGCTAAATTCTCGACTCGTTCGGTGGCGTGCCAGCTAGCCATGCATTTATCGGCGTCCATCCCGGACATCCTGCTCCGAAATACACGCTCGAAGCCTGCTCCGAAACTCCACGCGAAATCCCTGCGGTTGCAATCTGGTTCGTGCGCGTCGAGCTATTGCGGTCGAACGCGTAGGTGCACACATATCCATGTGGGATCTCTTTAGGCGGTTCAAGCGAGGGCGACAATCGCTGGGTCACCTCAACCTTGTAGACGGCGTCGCCCGGTGCCTGGTGGCTCGGCTGCGGCGTGAATGGCGGTGTGGCACAGTCTGGGCGGTCTTTCTCTGGTGAGTCCCTAGAGTAGGCCCACGGAGAGTGCGATGTTTCATGATCTCTGAACTACGCGAACCGCGACACGCTCAGCGTTCACTAGGCTCTCGGAATGGCGATGAAGAGAATGAGCTACCATGTAATTGACTTCATCGCGAGAGCTACAGTGCGCGCTCCTGAAGGAACGACAGATCCACCTCATCAAGAGCACCTTGGTGAGAACCCTTTCCACGATGCCATGTTTACGAGTCCTCTCAAAAGAGCCGATGAGATCGGCGAAGAAACTTTGATATCATCATGCCGCCTTGTGCTCCTCGGGCAAATCGTCAATGCGTGACGATGCCCTCCATCGCAGCGTCGGATGTTGATGCAGAATATGAAATGTTCCAGCCAGAAGTTGAGGAAAGCCGTGTGTTCTTTCTCTGTGACAGGACCTTTAGTTTTCATGTGGCTTTGAATATAGGCACCCCAGCTCGTGCAGTCTGTTTTAGAAGAGAGCTTGTAGGGGACCTTTGTCAGCTTAAAAGCAGAAGGGCTGGGTGATGTAACATCCAGACTAGTAATCATCACCACGTCTAACAGAGTTGGTGTCATGGGGCCGTGTAGAACATGAAGCGATTGAGCATCGGACCGAAATAGCGATGGTTTTAGAAGATTTTCATGTTTATCAAGGGAGACAATGACAAATACAAGGCATCGGCTATTCCGTGGTTTCCCATTGGGATTGGTAAGTTTTGGCTACCTGCTGTACCAAGAAACCCAATGTTCGGGAGGATTAGGCGGCTATAGCGATCGGCCCAAGAATTCAAATCTAGGTTTTGGCTTACGAAGGGGATTACATTTGCCTCGCAAGAGATCGGATGGGGACTAGATTACATGCAGGGGCCAAGACAGAGAGAATTTGGGAGAGCAGGATGCGACAGCAGGATGTCTGAAACCTAAAAAATTTAACGGTGGAATAAAGCATTAATTTAGGTGTTTGCTATTAATGCTAGCACCGTGTTCAGACTCGAGGAGCAGGCGTACCTTCAGACCAGAGACCGCTGCGCTGGTGTTGGACGATTCCGCCATCTAGTTTGCCGGCGGAGATGGATCTATGCGATTGGGGATCGAGGGTTCTTGTCGCTGTAAGCTCGATATATGCGGTGAGGAAATTGGAGATCTGGTTTAGCCTTTTTGAAGAGGGTCGCAGGCTACCGTTTGAAGTTGGAGAGTGGTCACCCAGATTTATCTAAATATGCGACCAAATTTGACTTTGTCAACGTTGGTGGGGAAAGTCGATGTGTTACCATCGGCTCATTGGGCTTTGACTTGGTTGACCATATGAGCGTAGTATGGTGAAAGCCGATACATTGTTATCAGCTTCTGGAACGTTGACCTATTTTGACTATCGGCAAAATCGAGTTAGGGAAAGCAATCTTTGTTGATTCAAAAGATGGATATTTACAATGAAGCCGATTGCTTACAAAAGGAAATCTACTATTAGTACTACTACTACTAGTTCCTAATCTAGAGGCCGGTGTCGTCTTATGTCTTCGTCTCGTGATTAATTTGTCATCGGTATTTCGCGGCGTCGTCTTAGCCATTTCTTGAAGATGTCGTGAGGCCTCCTCGTCCTCGTCGTCTTGGTGTCCTCATTTGGACGTAGCGAGCGCTTTACGGGTATTCGTCGGAGGAGGTGTCCTCCTCGCTTCTTCTTCTCGTCGGAGGAATCGACGCCGTCGAGACACGGCGTCGTCGGTGCTCTCCGCCTCGGTTCCCGTCGACAAGGAACTGAGGCCCCTCGCCGTCTGTCGGGGACTCATCGTCCTCGACTCGCGGCGAAGTCAATCCTCTCGTCCCACCATTGTGGGCGAGCCTCATCTGTAGCCATTGGCGGGTGCTCTCGGCGTCGGCTCTGGTCGCTCATCGTGTTGGAAGATTGGGAGGAAAGGCGGATGATTTGGAGGAAGAAGAGGCCATGGCGGAGGAAGAGGTTTTAGGCGGAGGAAGAGGGTTTTTGGCTAATGGAAGAAGATGGGGCTGCAAGCGCTCGGATGAATTTAAATAAAGAATAGTGGGAGGTGGTTCAATGCCATAGCGGTTTCCCGAATGTGGTGCCAAAATTGTCAAATCATGCCTGCGGAGAAGTTGAAGGCAGGGCATCATGATGAGGGTGGCGTGATTGATTACCTTGCAACGCGTAACCCGATAAAAAAGAAGGGAAGAAAAAACATCAAGTGGTTTTGGAATTATTATTGCCAAAACCAGGGGGCATGTTATCGCCACATTTTGCCAAAGGAGGAGATGGGCGTAATCAAGATGGGCTTGGAGGATACATATATACAACGTATTCTTTGGATCGTCCTTATATGGTTGGGCTAAATTGCCGTGTATCATATTGTAGTAGGTTAGTTTCGGTTTAAGTAAGAGATAGAGTTGTTAGGGTTATTCCAAAGATAGAAAGTCTCGGGACTATAAATATGTACCTAAGGTTATTGAGAAAGGAGGGCGATCACGTTCACAACAAACACAATCTCGGCGCGCGCCACCCCTTGTTTCTAGGGTTTTCTCGGTAAGTGTCATCTTTGCCTAGATCGCATCTTGCGATCTAGGCGATATCTATATCGTTATTTAGTGTTACTCGTCTTTGAAGCCTTGTTGATGGCGAGTAATCCTGCTATCATAGATCTGTTTGGGCTAGCATCGGTACTTTTTTGTTATGATTGCTTAGTTATCTTGCCTTTACTTATCTACGCCTTTGCACCTTTTTGGGTGTAAGGGTAGCATATTATAGTCTTTATTTAGTTGATTTGATCTGTTATAGTTATGCCTTGTTTTCCAAGGTTTAGTTTGATATCCACATGGTCGGCCTTGCAAGCGGGTTGAGCGATCCGGAGTATGTAAGGATATGGTTTGCCAATTCGAGAGGAGTTGTTCGGAATTGACTTTCGTCGTTGTTAGGCCTTCTCTAGGGTTAGTTTTCTATCATCTTTTGTATCTACCGGGCTCAATTCGTAGGATGTTCCAATTATGTGGTGAAAGCGTTAAGCGTCGTCGATCGTTTTAACTTGTATTGATGAAGCAAAACCCCATGTTATCGTAGATCTAATGCGAACCATGGGATAATCGGCTCTAGGAGCCGATTCAGAAACACGGAAGCGGTCTCGGCTCGAATTTTTCGTATGTTTGTTTGCCATGCGAAACTAATCGAAGCAACCCATCACCTTCGACCGGTATAGGTCGGTGTGCATGCACCAGCCGGGGCGTGTGCGGAGTTTGCGGGCCGTTGCGAGGGAGAGCCCGCGTGATTACAGGAGCCTCCGGCTCTTCGTGTTGCTCGTCGCTGCTCGTGGTGGGTTTTGACGAGCAACACATTACAGCACGCCGGAGGGCGATCCGTTCTATGAAACACAATCTCGGCGCGCCATACCCCTTGTTTCTAGGGTTTTTCTCGGGTAAGTGTCATGCTGCCTAGATCGCATCTTGCGATCTAGGCAGTATCTGCTTATGCGTTATTTAGTGTTACTCGTGCTGAAGCCTTGTTGATGGCGAGTAATCCTGTTATCATAGATCTGTTTGGGCTAGCATCGGTACTTTTTTTGTTATGATTGCTTGGTTATGCTGCCTTTACTTATCTCGCTGCCTTTGCACCTTTTTTTGGGTGTAAGGGTAGCATCTTGCTTGGTCTTTAGTTAGTTGACTTGATCTGTTATAGTTATGCCTTGTTCTCCAAGGTTTAGTTTGATATCCACATGATCAGGCCTTGCAAACGGGTTGAACGATCCAGTAGTATGTAAGGATATGGTTTGCCAATTCGAGAGGAGTTGTTCCGGGAATTGACTTTACGTCGGTTGTTAGGCCTTCTATAGGGTTAGTTTTCTATCATCTTTTGTATCTACCAGGCTCAATTACATGTAGGATGTTCCAATTATGTGGTGAAAACGTTAAGCGTAAATGTAGATCGATTTAACTTGTATTGATGAAGCAAAACCCCATGTTATCGTAGATCTGTCTAATGCAGAACCATGGGAGAATCGGCTCTGGGAGCGATTCACGAGACAGGAGGCCGTCGCGGCTCGAATTTTCACGTATGTTTGTTTGCCATCACGAAACCAATAAGCAACCCATCACCTTCTGACCGGTATAGGTCCGGTACGTGCACATACCGGCCGGGGCGTGTCTTTAGCAGGGGGAGTTGCCCGAGCCAGCGGTTACGAGGAGCCTCCGGCTCTTCGTGTTGCTCGTCGCTGCTCGCGGTGGGTTTATTGAGCAACACATTACATGCGCCCGATGGGTTTTACCCGGCGATTGTGGATTCGAGTCCAGGACGTGCGGAATGTGTTGCTGTCAAAACCCACCGTGACGGCGAAACGGCAGGCTCAGAAGCTGGCTCAGCCTCGGTCCCATAAAACGCAAAACTCAGGCTGGTGGTGCAGGCCGTGAAGGTGATGGGTTGCCGATTGGTTTCCTGCATAACAAACAAACATATCTAACATCTGCAAAACTCAATAACCTTAGGTACATATTTATAGTCGGAGACTTTCTATCTTTGGAATAACCCTAACAACTCTATCTCTTACTTAAACCGAAGCGGAACCTACTACAATATCTGATACAGGCAATTTAGCCCAAATCCACGCACAAGGCCGATCCAGCAATACGTTGTATATATGTATCCTCCAAGCCCATCTTGATTACGGCCCATCTCCTCCTTTGGCCAAAATGTGGCGATAACAGCTGGACCGGCTGGACCAGATGGACTTTATCACGATCTTGAGATCGTCAAGCGTTCGTCTACATCATCCACGAGTACAACCTCGTTAACGCTATTCGGTCTTCGAGGGTATGTATTATATGGATGTATATCCACCCGTTGCTTGTATCTAGAAGATAGATCTTGGTACTTAGATGTTCCCATCGTAGGAAATTTTTTGTTTTCTATGCTGCGAACCCTACAGTGGTATCAGAGCCGGATCTATGCGTAGATGCTTTGCACGGGTAGTACACATATGATTATGTGGGTGATGATGATCATTTTTGTTGCTTATTAGTTGTAATTTGGATATTGGTGGCATAGTGGGATGAAGCGTCCTGGACAAAACTTTACATGTCCTCGCACATGAGACCTGTTCCACGCTTGACATGCAACTAGTTTTGCATAAGTGGCTAGCGTGTGTCTGTCTCTCCTACTATGGTCAATATCTAATTTGCAACGAGTTGTCAATAATTTGGTTATTCTCGTTGTGGTTCATGTTCGTAGGTAAGAACGGTTCTATCTTCGAAAGCCCTAAGCCACGTAAAACTTGCAATGGATAAATTAGAGGCGTCTAGTTTAAATTGTTGTTGGGCTAGTGTTATGATATGATGATGTTGTAATTAGAAGTATGAGATGATACTCTTACAACACACATAGCGTGTAAGTTCCATAGACTTTGGCCTTACACATAAAGGTATGATAGATATCATACCACGGTGCACATGATGGAGATCATATGCGAGAACCATATCATTTCACTTATTAACATGTGATGTTTGATTGCATCTTATATTGCTTGTTTGGCGTTTTATTAGCATAATAAGATGATACCTCATTTAGATATCAAGATAAAAATGTGTTCTTCCTTAAGTATGCACCGACAATGTTTCGTCGCTTCAAGGCATCACGTGATGATCGGGTGTACTTGAATCCACGAGCATATCTCGGGTGTAAGACAGTTACACACGCGAATACTAAGGTTCTTATTTGGCGAGCCTAGCATGTACAGACATGGCCTCGGAACACGGACCGAAAGGTTAAGCATGAGTCATATTTTTTTGATATGATGACCATATGGATACTCGCCTTTGAAGCTACGCCGACTCACGTGATGATCGGACTTGGTGTAGTGGATTTGGTTCATGTAATCACCAAAAAGGCACGAGGGATGTCGTTTTTGAGTGGGAGTTCATTTCTAATTTGGATTAGTAGAACTCAATTTATCATAAATTAAATCAAAGTGAATTTTCATAATTTGTTGTAGTTATTGGCATTCGTTCACCACCTTATGCTTAGTTGTAATTGAGATAATAGAACTATAGAATTATGGATATATACTTTACGAACTGGTATCGTATTGTGTTGAGTGTCAATCTAAAGTTTAAAGTCCTATTGCAAACTTTCAGCAAACTCTATTTACTCCGTGAAATTTAATAATTGGTATTAAATCGAGAGTAACAATTCCAGTGTTAGTATCTTAAGTATCATGTTTGCCTCCATGATTCTTGATTGTTTTAATATCAAGTTTATCTAGGAGCTGAAAGAATTGTTTCAGAAACCATCATGTGTGGCAGATATAATGATATCTAAAACAATGTTTTGGTTGCAATATGATAGAGAATAATATATGTTCTCATATTGGATGAGAATTTACGAAGGTTGGAGATGCTAGACACCCTAATCATCAAAAAAGGGTTTTGGAAAGTAATGTTATACTCACGATTCTCCTTATAAGCTATAGTAGCTTGATCATGAAAGTCTTCATGATAAGGATGAATAGAAGATGTATGTAAAGTGTTTACTACACTAAGAGATTACTAAAGAATAGATTTTAAATAATACCGATCATTTGATGATGGTGATCTACTTCAAAGTGCAAGTCCAAAGGTATTATTATTTGAATATACACGCTTTGGACTATGTGTCATGTATATGGCGCCACTTTTGATGTTGATAGATTCTTTTAAAAGGGAAAAGGAAATGCTAAAAGAGAATCTATAAAATATATTTGGCAGAAAAGAAAAGATTGGAAATATCCAATTTAGGTATATGGATGATATACATGTTATGGTTGTATTCTTTGCTTGTTAAACAATGTGGTTTTTAGGTATTGGATACCGAGTTGGTTGGTATGAAATTTCATACGGAACGACACAATTCATAAACCACAATGGCCTAAATAACCAGCAAGAGAATATGTGATGATGTTCATCGAAAACAAACAAACCGTTGTTTGTATTTATCATTGACATCAAAGCTTGACTTCAAGATTTGTTTTAATAATTGTTATTTGAATCAGGTATTATGAGAACAAAGGCTGTTCAAATAATTACCGTATTCCATATAAGATGGATGATTTACAGATCTAGTTGGAGAAATCACATCCATAAAACCTAATGCTAAAATGTCGTAAGACAAATGATTGAAAGATCACTTACAAAGTGACATCGCCGTTTAAATTATATTGGAAAGAAAACATGAAGAATCTCCATATTCATGGATTTTTGGAGTCTTTGATTTGATCAAGTGACGCTTGTGAGACTTTCCACGTGATAATTAAAACTTCGTTCAAAGGCCAAAGAAGAACGAACGACTAAATTATTGGAGTTTATACATATCGATGTTTGTAGTCCATTATGTGTAGTCGTAAGCGATGGGTTTCAACTTCATATGCTTTCTCCGGAAATTTGAGTGAATATTCACTTAATGAAAAAAAGTATGGAATATTTGAAAAACGTTTCAAAGACTTTCAAGATGAAGTGAAAAATCATTGTAACAAGAAAATAAATGGTTTATGATTTTATCATAAGGGATTTATTTGAGTTACAAGTGTAACAAGAAAATAAATGAATTATGATTTTATCATAAAGGAATTTATTTGAGTTGCAAGTTTAGCAAAACACCTAGATTTACATCTCCCGAAACACTATAGGAGTATGGAGTGTTTGAGATTTGTAATGAAACCTTGTTTGACATGGTTGGATCAAAGGTGTTATTTATAAAACTGCCATTATGTTTTAAAAAGATTAAAGCTTTAGAGACTACCGCTTTTACACTGAAAAGAGCTCCATCTTGATCCGTTGAAATGACACCATGGAAGTTATGGTTTGGGGTAAAACCCAAGTTGTCATTTCTTAAATTTTGGTATGCTAAACATAAGTAAGATGCTTACAACCGAAGTCGGATGAGCATGTCTTTGTAGGTTATTTCGAATAACAATTGGTTATTCCTCCATAACACCAAGGACAAAAGGGTTTGTCGCTTGAAACGTGAAGTTTCTTGAAGAAGGAATTGTTCATAAATGTTAAGTGGGAGGACAATAGAACTTTGATAAGGTTAACGAACCTTAGCTAAATGTGCTGAGTTGCGCAACGCCGGAAATGGTTCCGGAGGCTGCCATAATGCTTATAGCTTATGTGCCTCAAAGGTTGTGGTCACGGAGATCTAAGTTCTTATTGAACCAAGTCGGTCGGATAAAATATCAAATACTAAGATTTGAGAGTAAATCATTATTGTTTGACAATGATGAACCGACTATATGCAAAGAAGCGATGATGGGCCCTGACTCCGTCAAATGGCTTGAAGCCATAAAATCCATGATAGTTCCATACACGAGAAATCAAGTTTTGAACTTGGAAGACCCTCCAGAAAGGTGTAAAAACCTATCGGTCGTATTTGGATCTATAAAGAAACAGACATGGATGTTTCACTTCTATGAAATAGTCGACATGTCGTAAACTATTTTATGACAATGTTCAAGAAGTTGACTATGACAAGGTTTGATCTTTCATAGCGATATTTAGTATGGACGGATTAAAGTAGCAACCACTACATATAATTTGGTATATGGTAGATGAATAAACAAAACAAAGTTCTTTTAATAGAATGGTTACCTAGGATGTGTACATGACACGATCCAAAGGGTTTTGTTAATTCAAATGATGCTAAAAAGGGCATGCAAACTTCAATGGTTGAAGTAAGCATCGCGGAGTTGGAATCTTCACCGTGATGAAAAGAGTTTTCATCAGGAAACGATGAAGATGCTTGCATTTGCAAGAAATTAAGTGGGAGGGCTGAGACATATTTCTAATACATTATGTGGAGGACATCTTGTTAATTAGAAATAATGTAATTTTTATTGACAAAGGTTAAGAATTTCATTTCGATGAAAAACTTAGGAAAAACTCGAATATTTAGCATGAATGTCTATAGTGGATAGACTGTGACGCTAATATGGTTGTGCCAAACGTACATATATGAGATATTGAAGGAGTTCAATATAGAAACGACTAGAAACAGTTCTTGTCGCATGGAAAGGAATTGAGTCAAGATTCAAGTGTATCGACACTTGATAAGTGAAACAAGATTCAAGTGCTTTGACACTTGATGAGTGAAATCATGAGAATGTTTTGATCAATCATACCATGATATGTACACATCCAGATATGTCCTATGCGCTAAGTGTTATGAGCATATACCAGAATGAATCATAAAATGATCATTGGACGATAGTAAGGATATTCTTATGATCTTTTGGAAAGAACTAAGAATATATTTGTGTAGAGGTGACAAACAATTACAAATAGTTCATTGTAAAGCGTTACATTGATACTAGTTTTGTCACAAGATACAAATTAAGTTTATCTCAATTTAAACTATGGGTGGCACAATGAAATGGAAAGAAAGTTTTCATGATGGATTTGGATGAATTCCAAAGTTAAGACATTGTGACGGATACTATAACAAAAAGGGCTAAGTATATGACTGCTATAGTAGCAGCAAAGGAGGGAATTTGTGTCAAGTAGTTTGAAATCAAACTAAGGTGTGGTTCGCAACGGGCTAACACTAAAGATATATTGTATGACAATAGTATCGACATGGTTTAACCCTAAGGAACTAAAGGTCTCACTGAAAGACCAAATCTATACAATGCCATCTCATTGGAGAATGAGTGATGCGTGGAGACGCAAAGATATGCAAATACATACGGACCTGAAAGTGTCAGATCCGTAGATTATGTTAACCACTTGAAATTGCGTATATGGAACACCAGAAAGCCATATGTGTTCAATACGCAAAGTTTTCAAACTAGATTATTGTCTCTAGTGCAAGTGGGAGACTGGAGGGAATATGCCCGAGAGGCAATAATAAAGTGGTTATTATCGTATTCCTTAATTATGATAAATGTTTATTTTACATGCTATAATTGTATTAATACGGAAACATTAATACATGTGTGTTTAATAAGCAAAAAGGAAGTTCCTAGTTAAGCCTCCCTTATAAACTAGCTCGTTGATTAACAAGATGATCAAAGTTTCCTGATCATGGACGTTGGATGTTGTTAATAACGAGGTCACAACATTAGTGTAATGATGTGATGAACATTCATCTGAAGTATAGCATTACGATCAAAGTCATTGAGTTTATATTGCTATAACAACTTACGAAGTGATCCTAATCCTTAGACCATGAGATCATGTCAATCACTAACACCGGAAGAGTTTCTCGATGACATCAAACGTCACACCGTAACTGGGTGATTATAAAGATGGATTTAGAACTACTAAAGTGTTATGTTGAGACCCATGGATCGAGAGTGGAATTTTTTCATCCCGATGACGGATAGATATGCTCTGGGCCCTCTCGGTGATATCACATTGATTAGCTTGCAAGCAAGTGATTTGATCACTAGAATGTTATATCACGGGAACAAGAAAAGAGTGCATGTCGGTAACGAGATCAAACTAGGTATGGAATCGGCGATCGAATCTCGGACATGTAATATATCGTGAAACAAAGGGATTAAGATACTAGCGTAAAGGTTCACACGATCACAAAGGTCATCGTTTAATGTGTGGAGCCGATGCGGATCTCGTGTCCCGCTGATTATTGATCGAGAGGGGTCTCGATCATGTCGCATTATTCATGAACCGTAGGGTGACACACTTAAGGATACCGACACCATTCTGAGCAAATGATATGCCGTAGAAAGAAAAGGAAAGCGCGAATTTATTTCACTAGACACCAAAGCTTTCGGTTGAAATTCTTGGCCTGGTTCATGTGAAATTGAAATGTTGTAAGGGTTTTATGTGAATGTTTGTTAATTAAAGTAATTAACAAAATTCTAAATAAATAAATAAAAGAGTTTTATTTAATGATAGCTTGCATTAAATTTGGTGGAAATTTAATGCATGTGAGTGATTTTGTAACACCCTCGAATCGTCCCTATGCGAGGTTTCAATGATTCCCCGCCAAATCGCATAGAACGATTCAAAGGTGCCCACCAGCACTTTCGCGGGTGGAAAGCAGTAATACCATTACACAATAGTCCAATGGATCCCATGAGCGAGATATATACAACAACGACTCAAAGAGTCAAGAATACGGATATACAATATAAAGATCCAAATCACCTTTAAAAGCGATACTGAAAGTACGGACAAGATGCAAATTGAGCTAAGAGCCCGAAGAATAACCAATGGCGTCCATAACCTGCCAAGCGGAAGGGTAACCACCTAACGACGCCGATCTCGAAACCTGCTTAAACAAAGGGTGCCGACAAAGGGCAAAGGAAAGAGAGAGGCGGTCGATCGAGGCCAAGATTGCGGCGAGACTAGAATTGGCGGTCCTCGCCTACATAGGTATGGTGGGCTAGCGGCGTGATGCACTAAACAACCTATAGAGACTCGATATAACCGCTTGGCCATCGAGAGGGATAAGAAAGACCTATTCGGAACCAACCTGATGCTACCACCAATCATACCCATCCTGGTATTCCCCCTCGAGACCAAACGAGGAAGTCAACCGAGGAACTCACACAGTTGGCAGTTTTATTTATTCAGTTATCGTTGCAGCAATTACTAGTCAGGTATAGATAGCATGAGTCGTCCTGATATATTAAGCAGTGGGCAGTTTTAGTTAACCATTCCGTTGTAGTGCAACACTTACTAGTCAGATATAATAAGCATGAGATATCCTACATGCTGGACTTGTGGGGTATCGCAACTGCTGAGCTCTGATACCACTCTGTAACACCCTCAGAATCGGTCCTATGCAGGTTTTAGCGATTCCCGCCAAATCCGCATAGAAACGATGCAAAGGTGCCCACCAGGAACTTTCGTGCGGGTGGAAAACGAAGTAATACCATTACACAATAGTCCACGATGGATCCCACAGAACAGATATATACAACAACGACTCAAAGAGTCAAGAATACAAATATACAATATAAAGATCCAAATCACCTTTAAAACTATACAGCGTGCGAGTACGGACAAGATGCAAATTGAGCTAAGAGCCCTGAAGAATAACCAATGGCGTCCATAACCCTGCCCAGGCCAAGCCGGAAGGGTAACCCTGCTAACGACGTCGATCTCAAAACCTGCTTAAACAAAAGGGTGTGCGACAAAGGCAAAGGAAAAGAGAGAGCGCGGTCGATCGAGGCCAAGATACGGCGATACTAGAATTGCGGTCTCGCCACATAGGTATGTGGGTCAAGCGGCACAGCATGCACTAAGCAACCTATAGAGACTCGATATAACGCCGGCTATCGAGAGAGGGATAAGAAAGACCTATTCGAACCAACACGATGCTACCACCAATCATACCCATCCCGGTATTCCCCTCGAGACCAAACGAGGAAGTCAACCGAGGAACTCACAGCATTGGCGCTTTATTTATTCAGTTATCGCTATGTTAATTACTAGTCGGTATAGATAGCATGAGTCGTCGATATATTAAGCAGTTTTAGTTAACCATTCCGCTGTAGTGCAACACTTACTAGTCGAGATATAATAAGCATGAGATATCCCAAACCCAGCAGCTTGTTGGTACTTTTATTTAGCCATTCCGTTGTAGTGGAGCTGATTATTAGTCATATCGGATACAAGTCAATTTATAACAAGAACTTTAGTTATAGTTGTCTATGATCGAACTGTGCTCTAAGTCGTCCATAACCATGACACGGCTTTTTAAAAGATTTAACCCTGGGGTGCACCAAAGTATCCACACGCACTTGACCCTTTTGCGGATCGCTAACATACACCCATCGGTATGTCGGCGGGGCCTAAGTCATGACGCTTTCCTGCACCCAAAGCAAGTACATGGGGCCACCCACTAAGCTACCCGCAAAGTCGGCCGGTCTCGAGACGGACTCGGGGTTTGTGTAGACTCAGTACGCATCGGGAACCCAAAAGGTGGGGCTTGTCATTACAAATAAAACGTGTCACGAACCTAAGCGATGCAGTGCATCCTCGCACAATCTTAAATTAAGCATAACACATGGCATAAGTACAGATAATAATAAAGCCCCAAACTAATTGTGGCCCCGATGCAGAGACTTTGAAATCAGTACTAATCGATGGGGTGCCCACACACCCCACTGTGGTTAGCGGCGCTCGATCTCGAACAGTGTCAAGAACTCGGGTCCCCAGGACACAAGTGGACGGTTAACAACCAAATAACATCTATTGCCCACCTGTGCCTCTGCATTATTTACCTACTTCAATTTTAGTTATTAAACAATAAGTAAGGCTATGATCATCTCCAACATTAAACATGCGGAAACACTCCAACAACTCAGGTACTGGACGACACGCAACATGATCACCTCCAACATTAAACATGCAGCAACACTCCAACAACTGAGGTAATCGATTTTGGGCGACCATGACACTTGAGCAAGCGATCACGACGCAAGTCCAAATATCTACCAAACAATGTGTAATAGGATGTGTCCAAGGCAATATAAGGCTGCAAGGGATATCACGGGTGCGACAACTAGAGCATCGCAACACGTATAGCAATAGATCAATAGGGGAATAAATACTATAAAAATAAGATAGGTAGAAAGGGGAGGTGCTACTTTGAAAACATTGCGAAGGTTCATCCAAGATCGGTCGACACTCGCATCAACTCATCGGCCTAATCCGTGAAGAAGCAAAGCACTAGCGAAACACGGATGCACTATTTAATACTACGCAAAAGATCGGGCATGATGCATGGCATGGCAAAGATGTGATGCAACTAGTCAATATTAAGTGGAACCGGTTCCGACAATTAATTATTAAGTTCATGTTGTTTAGATACCCACAATTTAAATGTTGTGTTAACAAGGCAAAATATATCGTCGGATCGCTACACAATTTAATTGTGACCAATATTAGACTAGATTCGTCGCATATGGTCTCCATGTTTAATTTAGGTGAATCGCATAAGGCCCCAAACACCCACAAATATGTATGCAAACATGAACAAGTTGATATGCAACAATATATATCGCTTAATAAAAATAAGGGCTTAGAAGGGGCACACATTGGTGGGGCGAAGGTCTTGGGGTTTAGCGGATCGGTCTTGGATCCGGAAGGCGACTTGGCGCTCGGGTTCGGCCGGTCTTGGACTCGTGAACAGGGCATCGGATCCGCATTGTGCATAAGACCTTGGCGTTGGGCAATCTTGGTTCAGTCAAGGGCTTTGGATACTCGGATCCATGAAGCAAAACTTGTGGTCGACCACGATCGTGCACCGGTTGTTTTGGGGTGTCCATAGCAACAACAACACACATGATGCACCGGGATGATCTCGTGGCGATCAATTGTCCATAGGTACATCTGATACCACTCTCACCTGTTGATTCGTTAGAAACAACATGAGCCAAGGGTGGGCACGGTCAGCTTGAGGAACATACTGCGCAGCGGCGGGCAGAGGCACTGTCTTTGTGCGGGTCGAGGAGGAGACGGGGAAGGCGACGGCGCGGAGGTTACTGTGCAGCGGAGGCCGGCCAGGATGGCGTGGTCGCGACAGGGCTTGAGAGAGAGGCCGAGGAGCTTGGGTGGTCCCTTGAGGAGGCGCATGACGACGACCCTGGCAGAGATGGTACATGGGTGCGCGAGGCCGGAAGGATGGAGAGGTAGCTTGCGTCGGGCGAGGCCGGCAGTGGCCTGGTGCTAGTGGCAGGTCGCACTTCAAAGCGCCGTGGCGGGGCAAGGAAGCTTGCGAGGGGCGCTCAACACCGAGGAGCTCCTGGTGGCGGTTGTTCAGCGAGGAGAGCGGCGGGACCAGACGGACTGGGAGGCCATGAGAAGCCTGAGGGCTGGGTGTGGTCACTGGTTGGGGCAGCGAACAGGCGGCACCAGAGGCGGGGTGGGTGGTGGAGGCCGACACGGCGTCGAGCTCGAACGGGAGCGGTGAGGAGGGGCCCTGGCGGCAGGTAGCTTGCAGGCGGTTGCGGCGCGAGGTGATTGCAGCGGAGGGAGGCGGCGGTGCTGGTTGTTGGGCTAGGGAGAGGGGATCGCGAGGAGAGAGGAGCGGGGTGGGGTTGCAGGTGGGGCCAGCAGGGAAGAGATGGAGCGGGATCAGGGGAGCGGGTCGCACCGTGGTGGGTTCGATCGGGAGGTGGGGGTGTGCGTGCGTGGTGTTGTGTGGGTCCGACGGCGGAGAGAGTGGGGAGAGGGAGTGGTGAGGTGGAGGATGATGATTAGGTGGAGAGAGGGCCAGGCTGATGTGGCGCAAAGGGATAGGTTGGGGTGAGGTGGAGGGGGCTGGGTAGATTAGGATAGGGTAGGAAAAGGTTTAGATAGTTTTGACTAGGGTTTGGAGGTGGCCGGTCAGGCTTTTGGGCCTGGCTGGCTGCCTCCTAAAAATAATTTAAAACTTTATTTATTTAAAACGGGGCTTTTGCAAACCGTTGATAGACGAAACAAAATAATCCGGAGACCCGGGTTTTAATTTGAATAAAGACGGGAATATTTAGAAAACAAAACTAGGCGTTTCGAAAATAGTTTAGACAAAAACCATGCAGGATGATGACGATGCTCAAATGCAATGTGGCATGATGACATGAGCATGCGGTCATGATGATGCAATGCACAAAAACACCGCGATTTTCTTGTAGTGGTTTTGCGGGATGCCACAATTCGACACCACTAACAATGGATCTCTCCCTCGAGATCCGCCTCATGGTACCGGGAAGAAGGGCGGCGATCTGAATCTTCTCGCTTAATGTAGATCTTCGCGACACCACTAACAAAGATTATTTCTCCATCTTGAAATCGGCGACACCATCAACGAGCGGTCGTTGATCATGTGCGTCGAGGGATTACTCCGGATAAACAAAAGACGAAAATAGAGGCATCAAAAGATAAGGCCACCTCTAACTTCCGATGAAGGAGAAAAGGTGCACTCTAATCCACTTCAATGTACAAGAGCAAATAGATTGAGTAGTCGGCATGGGGGCCAATCCATCACGCACCCAAACTATTATTCTGCACAATCAGTAGAAAAGCGTGCAACCATTCTTGGAATCAGACTGAAGATATCGACAATCGAGGTTCATAAACAAAGGAGTGATGCAGACTATGCATCGGATCTAGCGTAGATGATGTCGTCGCGTCGGAAAACACCGGAAGGCACGAGAAGGAAAAAAGAGAAGTCCACCAGACAAAGGGTTCCTCGGATAGCATGAAGACCAGATGTAGCAACACCGTTACCAAAGGAGGAAGCGAAACCCTGAAGGTACGATGGAACCCAACCACGAGAAATCCTGGACTCGAAGAGAAGAGAGCGATTCAAACACGCAGAGGTGAGAGGAGAGCAGCGGAGGGGTAAGGAGTAAATCGGACCTAATCGTAACTATCCAACCGATTTTTCAAAAATAGTTTGACACTCTACTTGGTAGTAAGCTAGGTTATCCTCTGAGGCTGGACTTGTGGGGTATCGCATCACCGAGCTCCGATACCACTCAGAACACCCTCGAATCGGCCCTATGCAGGTTTTAGCGATTCCGCCAAATCCGCATAGAAGCGATTCAAAGGTGCCCCAGGAACTTTCGTGCGGGTGGAAAGCAGTAATACCATTACACAATAGTCCACGATGGATCCCACGAGCAGATATATACAACAACGACTCAAAGAGTCAAGAATACGAATATACAATATAAAGATCCAAATCACCTTTAAAAGCGATACGGCGTCGATGCGGACAAGATGCAAATTGAGCTAAGAGCCACGAAGAATAACCAATGGCGCCCATATCCTTGAGCCAAGCGGAAGGGTAACCACCTTCTTGACGTCGATCTCAAAACCTGCTTAAACAAAGGGCGCCGACAAAGGGCAAAGGAAAAGAGAGAGCGGTCGATCGAGGCGATTGCAGCGAGACTAGAATTCGGCGGTCCTCGCCTACATAGGTATGTGGGCTGAAGCGGCAGCGCAGCATGCACTAAGCAACCTATAGAGACTCGATATAACTGTCGGCTATCAGAGAGGGATAAGAAAGACCTATTCGGAACCAACCTGATGCTACCACCAATCATACCCATCCTGGTATTCCCCCTCGAGACCAAACGAGGAAGTCAACCGAGGAACTCACACAGTTGGCAGTTTTATTTATTCAGTTATCGTTGCAGCAATTACTAGTCAGGTATAGATAGCATGAGTCGTCCTGATATATTAAGCAGTGGGCAGTTTTAGTTAACCATTCCGTTGTAGTGCAACACTTACTAGTCAGATATAATAAGCATGAGATATCCCAAACCCAGCAGTTGTTGGTACTTTTATTTAGCCATTCCGTTGTAGTGGAGCTGATTATTAGTCATATCGGATACAAGTCAATTTATAACAGTAAACTTTAGTTATAGTTGTCTATGATCGAGAACTGTGCTCCAAGTCGTCCATAACCGCGGACACGGCTTTTCAAAAAGATTTAACCCTACAGGGGTGCACCAAAGTATCCACACGCACTTCGACCCTTTTGCCAGATCAGTTAACATACACCCATCGGTATGTCGGCGGGGCCTAAGTCATGACGTTTCCCAGACCCAAAGCAAGTACATGGGGGCCACCCCACTAAGCTACCACTGCGAAGTCGGGCCGGTCTCGACGGACTCGGGGTTTGTGTGAGCGGTATGCATGGGAACCCGAAAAGGTGACTGGGCTTGTCGATACAGCGAAAACGTGTCACGGACCTAAACAGTACTGGTGCATCCTCGCACAATCTTAAATTAAGCAGTAACGCATGGCATAAGTACAGGATAGTAATAAAGCCCCAAACTAATTGTGGCCCCCGGTACAGTACTTTGAAATCAGGTACTAATCGATGGGGGTGCCCACACACCCCACCTATGGTTAGCGCGCTCGATCTCGGAACAGGTGTCAAGAACTCGGGGTCCTATGGGACACAAGTGGACGGTTAACAACCAAATAACATCTATTGCCCACCTGTGCCTCTGTATTATTTACCTACTTCAATTTTAGTTACTAAACAATAAGTAAGGCTATGATCATCTCCAACATTAAACATGCGGCAACACTCCAACAACTGAGGTACTGGACGACACGCAACATGATCACCTCCAACATTAAACATGCGGCAACACTCCAACAACTGAGGTACTGGACAAAACGCAACAGCACTTGAGCAAGCGACTACGACGCGTAAGTCCAAATATCTACCAAACAACAGGTAATAGGATGTGTCCAAGGCAATATAAGGCTGCAAGGGATATCACGGGTACGACAACTAGAGCATCGCAACACAGATAGCAATAGATCAACAGGGGGAATAAATACTATATAAAAGTAAGATAGGTAGAAAGGGGGAGGTGCTCGCCTGAAAACATTGCCGAAGGTTCATCCGAAGATCGTTCGACACTCGCATCAACTCATCGGCCTAATCCGTGAAGAAGCAAAGCACTAGCAGAAACACCGGATGCACTATTTAATACTACGGCAAAAGATCGGGCATGATGCATGGCATGGCAAAGATGTGATGCAACTAGTCAATATTAAGTGGAACCGGGGTTCCGACAATTAATTATTAAGTTCATGTTGTTTAGATACCCCACAATTTAAATGTTGTGTTAACAAGGCAAAATATATCGTCAGATTGCTACACAAATTTAATTGTGACCAATATTAGACTAGATCCGTCCGCATATGGTCTCCATGTTTAATTTAGGTGAATCGGCATAAGGCCCCCAAACACCCACAAATATGTATGCAAACATGAACAAGTTGATATGCAACAATATATATATCGTTTAATAAAAATAAGGGCTTAGAAAGGGGGCACACATTGGTGGGGCGAAGGTCTTGGGGTTTGACGGGATCGGTCTTCGGATCCGGGAAGGCGACCTTGGCGCTCGGGTTCGGCGGTACCGGTCTTCGGACTCCGTGAACGGGGCATCGGATCCGCATTTGTGCAGAAGACCTTGGCGTTCGGGCAATCTTCGGTTCCAGGTCAAGGGGCTTTGGATACTCCGGATCCATGAAGCAAAACTTGTGGTCGACCACGATCAGGCACTGGTTGTTTTTGGGGTTGTCCACAGTCATAGCAACAACAACACATCGATTACCACGACGGATCTCGGCGATCAATTGTCCGGTACATACAAGACCACTCTCACCGTGTTGATTCGTTAGAAACAACATGAGCCAAGGTGGGCCTCGGTCTGCAGGAACATCTGGTATGAGCAGAGGCGAGCCTTCGGCGTTGTCTTGGTCGAGGAGGATCTGAGGAAGAGCGACCGCGCAGGCGGAGGCCGACGCTGGGATGGCGGCGTGGTCGCGACAGGGCTTGAGAGAGAGGCCGAGGAGCTTGGGTGGTCCCTTGAGGAGGCGCATGACGACGACCCTGGCAGAGATGGTACATGGGTGCGCGAGGCCGGAAGGATGGAGAGGTAGCTTCGTCGCTGCAGGGAACGTCGACGACAGGGCCTGGTGCTGGTGGCCAGAGGCCGTCGCATTTGCAGGCGACCGGCGGCGGGGCAAGGAAGCTTGCGAGGGGCGCTCAACACCGAGGAGCTCCTGGTGGCGGTTGTTCTCGCACGAGGAGAGGGAAGCGGCCAGCGGACACAGGAGGCCAGCAGGAGAAGCTCGAGGCCTGTGGTGTGGTCGCGGGTTGGGGCCGTGAGCAGGCGGCGACCAGGCGGGTGGGCGGTGGAGGCTGACACGGCGTCGAGCTCGAACGGGAGCGGTGAGGAGGGGCCCTGGCGGCAGGTAGCTTGCAGGCGGTTGCGGCGCGAGGTGATTGCAGCGGAGGGAGGCGGCGGCGCTGGTTGTCGGGCTAGGGAGAGGGGATCGCGAGGAGAGAGGAGTGGGGTGGGGTTGCAGGTGGGGCCAGCAGGGAAGAGATGGAGCGGGATCAGGGGAGCGGGTCGCACCGTGGTGGATTCGATCGGGAGGTGGGGGTGTGCGTGCGTGGTGTTGTGTGGGTCCGGCGGCGGAGAGAGTGGGGAGAGGGAGTGGTGAGGTGGAGGATGATGATTGGGTGGAGAGAGGGCCAGGCTGATGTGGCGCAAAGGGATAGGTTGGGGTGAGGTGGAGGGTGCTGGGTAGATTAGGATAGGGTAGGAAAAGGTTTAGATAGTTTTGACTAGGGTTTGGAGGTGGCCGGTCAGGCTTTCGGGCCTGGCTGGCTGCCTCCTAAAAATAATTTAAAATTTTATTTATTTAAAACGGGGCTTTTGCAAACCGTTGATAGACAAACAAAATAATCCGGAGACCCGGGTTTTAATTTGAATAAAGACGGGAATATTTAGAAAACAAAACTAGGCGTTTCGAAAATAGTTTAGACAAAAACCATGCAGGATGATGACGATGCTCAAATGCAATGTGGCATGATGACATGAGCATGCGGTCATGATGATGCAATGCACAAAAACACCGCGATTTTCTAGTAGTGGTTTTGCGGGATGCCACAATTTTTGAGTGGAGCATGCGCGCTTAGCGCGTGCTTTATCGATCTTGCGCTGTGTAAGCTTGTCTCTGGCGTCGTAGTCGCTTTTATGACGATGCGAGCTCTTCTTCCTTCGAGGAAGATCGTGCTCCTCTTCCTCTTGGATGAGGGTGGGACTCGGCCGCTGGCCGAGCTTTCTTCTTCGGTTCCTTGAGGCGTCTTCGTGGGCGGCTCAATTAGTCCTAGTCCGGTGAGTGCGGACCTATGCATGGCCCTTTTCGTCCCCCTCCGGAGGTGGGTGCGCCTTGAGATACGCATGGCTGCCATGATCGCTTGTGGCGTCTTTGGGATGATGTTGCCGTCGGCGTCCATATCCATGAACGATGTATGGAGAGTTGGTCACGCCACGCCGCTCCTTGGGGTCCATGTTTTCCACGAGGCGGTGCTTGTTTCCCTGATTTCCGTTTGTGCTAGAGCCAGTCCCATGGCGGAGCGCGGCTCGTCGCCTGCTTGGACTCGAGGCTGCTTGCGTTTGTCGAGCGTCTCCTACATCTTGACTTGCTTCTTGTGCTCCTCGATGAGGAGGTAGTGGTATGCCCTCAGCAGATCACGTGGGGAGTCCAGAGGTAGGACTATTTCGCCTGCGACGGCGCGGCGTGCTTCGACCCATCCTTCTTTGCTAAGTTGGATGAGGTGGCCTATATTTCCCGTTTCGCCGTTTCCACCGTTTCGCCGTTTACATCCTGCGGGTTGGGGTTGGGCGGAGGGTTAGGCGTTCCTCGTGATTTGGATGATGCGGCGCCGATGGCGCCGCAGATTGGTTACGCCGCGCTTTCGGATCTGGAACCGTAGGTCCCTTCATCCGGCGGTGGATCGCCTGGTCGGAGTTGCAACTTTGCTGCTGTAGAACTCATCTGTTGATGGTGACGTCGTGGGCAGGGTGTGGATCCCATGACGGGCCTGATTGACGCACGGGCACCCGCTTCGAGGAGGCGGAGGTGCGGTTGTCCCACTGAGCGAAGCTCCCGAACAAGATTTCGCGTCCGCCGCCTGGCTCGAAATCCTTCATGGTATCCGGCGTGGGCGGTGAAGTCGGCGCCGAAGAGGTGATTCTCCGTCGCGCGGAGTTGTAGATCGATCGGGTCGAACCGTCACGACCGCATGTCAGCCCCAATTCCACAGACGGCGCCAATTGGCGAGGTTTAATCTCGTCAATGCCCATTGTTATGGACTTGGGTTTTGGAAGATGGGGATCTTTGGAGATCGTAGCACGGTTAATAGACAAGCAACGGGGACACGAGATTTACCTGTGTTTAGGCCCGGAGGAAAACCCTACTCCTGTATGCGCTCTTTGATTACTGGCGGGCCCGAAGGTTCAGGTGCATGATTCGATCTGGCGTGGATGCGTGTGCGAAAGTATGAGTCGAGTTGCCCTAGGACGTGCCCTCCTGGCCTTTATATAGACTTAGGCAGGTCCCGGGCGTAGTCCTAGTCGGTTACAAGTTCTAGGGTTTTACCCCTTTGAATTTCCTATCTCCTCTAGTCTTGCTCTCCAAGGATCCGAAGACGTCATGGGCCTTGGCCACCCGAAAATCTTCATGGGCTAGCGTATGTCTGCCGTGGGCCTTCTTTGGGCTAGACTAGGTATGCTGAAGTTACGTATCCGTAGGGTATAACCATGTCAGTAGCCCCCGAGTGATCAGTCGAATCGTAGATTCGGCTGAGGACTCTTCCATCCTTCGGGAGCAGCTATATGTGTGTAGGGATTGTTGATGCGTGTGCCTGACTCACCCGACGGATCAGGGTCGATTAAGCATCTTAGGGCCACGAAACACGATCTTCTTGAGTTCGGGTCCCTTAACCGGCACGGAACATTGTGGCATCCATAAAACCACTACTAGAAAATCGCGTTGAATTTGGGCATTGCATCGTCATCATCATGCATTGTTTGCCAAACTGTTTTTATAAAGCCGTTTTGTTTTATAAACGTCCGCCTTTATTCAAGCAAAAACGGGTCCCGAATATTTTGTTTTAGCGCTATCGGTTTGCTGAGCCGTTTAAATCAAATAAAGTATTTATTTATTTTAGTAGGGGCGATCGAGCAGCCAACCCGACCGAGCGGCCAGAAAATATAAAGCGCCCACCCAACCAGCCCCATCTAAATCCTATTCCTACCAACTAGTCTACCCCAACCCATCCTCCACCTCACCCCACCCAATGGCAAGATGCCACCTCACCCCTCCCTTCCTCTAGCCTATCCCTGCACGACACCTAGCCCACTCTCTCTCCCTCTCTTTTCTCTCTCCTCTCTCACACTCACAACCACACACACTTCCACACAAGCCCACACGCATGCAGTGGCAGCTCCCCTCGCCACAGGTCCCCACCTTGTGTCCCACTCAACACACCCCAACCGCCTCGCCCGACCCCGGGTCCCACCACTAGCCCACCCCGTCCCACTCTCTCTCTCTCCCCTCACCTTGCGCGCCAGCGTCCCCCGGCAGCCCCAGCCATCCACCCCGCGTCCTGTGCTTCTTCTTCCCACCTGCGCCTCCTCCCTCCCTCACCTGCTCACTCGCCCAGCGCGCCCTTGGCCTTGTAGTCTTCCCCCACAGGCCGCCGGCGCCCCGCCTTTCCGGTCCCAGGTTCCCGGCAACCCTCGCCCGCTCTGCCCCATCCTCGCCGCCTCGAGCTTCCGCCCTACACCGGCCAAGCAGGCCGCCTCGAGCTGCCACCCGCCAGCTGACCGCCGCCCGGCGCAACCACCCGCGTCGCCGCGGTCATCCTCGCCTCCCCTCCGTCCTCGCGGCCCCGCGAGCCCGCCACGCCGCCAGCCCGCCTCTCCGAGCCTCCTCCTCGCCCGGCGTCCTGCGCCGCCGTGCCTCGACCCGCGTCCGCCCGCTGCTCGAGGCCCGTCGGCTGAGCCCAGGCCCGCGTCAGCCTCCCGCGAACCACCTGCTCTCGTCCTGCTGCCTCTGGGCTCGGGGCCACCTGGTCGCGGCGCCGCCGCCTCGCCCGTCTGCGCCCGTCGCCGTCAACCTCGATCGCGGAGCTCCGCCGCCCGGCTCCGTCGCCCCGCCCTGTCCGTGCTCCGCGCGTCCGCCGTCCTCGTCTGCGCGTCCCGGTCGAGCTCGTCGTCGCGGTCCCCAGCTCTCGCCCGGCCGCTTGGCGCCCAGTTCCGCGTCGCTGGCTTCCACCCATGGCCGGCGCGCCCTCGATGCCTCACGCCGCTGGTCCTCGCATGCGACGCGTCCATCCCGTGCGTGTCTGCGTGTTCGTTCGGTGCCGGCTCGAGACTTGTGCATGTTGGTTCCTCTGGTGGCAAAGAATGGATGATCTGAGGCTGAGATAAAGACGATGCTTCCAGTTGCGGGAGGCTAGCGCGACCATTTTTGATGCTATGTGAAACGCCTCGGCACACAAGATCTCCATCGCGGACAATCGACAACAAGATCGGCCATGGTACACCGCCAAGATCTTCTTCACGGAAAATCCAGTCCGAAGACCAAGTCGATCCGGTGATCGGAAGGGCGCCAAGATCCGGACGAGACCGAACCCGTGGCGACAAATCGCGCCCGACGCCAAGGCCGACCCGTCTGGCCCGACAAGAGCGACACCGACCGGAGGATCCGATCGCCCGACATCGAACCAAGTCCGGCTTCCCGGGCGCCTACCCGATGGTCGAGCGTTGCGCCAAGACCTACCCCCCTCGATGTCCGAGAACGATCCGTCAAGTTCGTGAACCACGAACCCCGAGATCGACCCCGTCGAACCTGGACCCGACCCGAACCGGAACCCTAACAAGATCGTGAACCCCTCAATGTGTGAACCCTTCGAAACCCTATCTTATAACATAATAACAACTTGTCGCATAATAATTGTTCATGCATGCATCTTATCATGTGGTTTGGGGGCCTTATGCCGATTCACCTAATAATTAAATATGGGACCCATATGCGGGCAAATCTAGTCTCATATCGGCCTCGTTTAAACTTGTGTAGCGAACCGTGATATATTACATCTTGCTAAAACAACATTTAATATGCGGGGTTTAAACAACTTGAACCATATATTAATTGTCGGGACCCCGGTTCCGCCTAATCTGACCTAATTGCATCGCATCTTGCCATGCCATACATCATGCATGCATCATGCCGATCTTCTGCCGTTGTATTAAATAGTGAATCCGGTGTTTCTTCTAGTGTTTTGCTTCTTCGCGGATAAGGCCGTTGAGTCGATGTGAGCTTCGCCCCGATCTTCGGATGAACCTTTCAACAATGTTTTCAGGCGAGCATCTCCCCCTTTCTACCTATCTTACTTTTATAGTATTTACTTCCCTCCTGTTGATCTATTGCTATACGTATTTGCGATGCTTTAGTTTCCGTACCCTTGATATACCGTACAGCCCTATATTGCCTTGGACACACCCTATTACCTGTTGTTTGGTAGATAGTTGGACTTGCGTGTCGTAGTTGCTTGCTCAAGTGCGGATGTGTGCCGTCTTATGCCACAGTTGTTGATGTATTGCCGCATGATGTTGTTGGAGATGATTCTAGTTTTATTTATTGTCACTTTAATTTCTGTTTAACAACTAAAATTGAATAAGCAGAGGCATCGGTGGGTGATAGATGATATCTGGTTTCGAGCCCACTTGTGTCCGTGAGACCCCGAGTACTTGATTCTGTTCCTTGTTTTTGCGCTATCCACATCCGGAGGTATATGGGACCCCACTGAGCGAGCTTGATTCATCTTATTTCTTGGGGCCACAAACTAGTTTGAGGTGTTTTACTATCCTGTACTTATGCCATGTTTACCGCTTTATTCGATTGTGCGAGGTGCACCTGTCTTTATTTAGGATCGGGACCACGATTCCGGTGTCGACAAGCCACACTTCGGGTTCCCAATCGTTCACCGTCTACCCACCCAACCTTGAGGCCGTCTTGAGCTTGTCTACTCGTTGCGGATTCTAAAGGTGGCCCCTCAAATATTCTGAATCCTGTGATTGTTCAATGTGAAAGCCTCGTTGGGTTTGATTTGGTTTTCGAGGTTGATCGGCGTGTGTTGCTATTGGTGCACCCGGCGGGTAAAACTTTACGAAAGCCGTGTCCGCGGATATGGGCGACTTGGAGCACGGTTTCTTGATCATAGACAAGCATAACTAAAGTTCTTGCTATTAATTTGACTTATAATGACTAGTAATCAGCTTCACTATAACGGAATGGCTAATTAATCGCCCACCATTGCTTGTTTGGTTGTAAACTGCGACAAATGTATCGACTAGTAAGTATTGCAACTTCTAGCAATTGGCTGAATAAAAGTACCAACAACTGCTGGGTTTTGGGATTATATCATGCTATCTCGTATTTGATTAGTAATTGTTGCAACTATAACGGAATGGTTAATTAAAAGTGCCACTGTTTACTTTATCGGGCGATTATCTAAACGACTAGTAAAGTGCCGCAATATAACTAAATAAGTAAAGCGCCAAATGTGAGTTCCTCGGTTGACTTCCTCGATTGGTCTCGAGGGGGAAACACCAGGATGGGTTTGTTTGATGTTAGCTTCAGGTTGGATCCGGTTAGGTCTTTCTTACCCCTCTCTGATATCCGCCAGTAGAATCGAGTCTCTATAGGTTGTTTAGTGCATCTTTCTTTGCTTCGATCCACCATACCTATGTGGCGAGGACCGAATTCTAGCCTCGCTGTCTTGGCCTCGATCGACGCTCCTTCTTTGTTTTCCTTTGCCCTTTGTCGGCACCCTTTTGATAAGCAGGTTTTGAGATCGGCGTCGTTAGCGTGGTTACCCTTCGGCTTGGGCAGGGTTATGGGCGCCATTGGTTATTCTTCGGGCTCTTAGCCCCATTTGCATCTTGTCGTAGCTGGACGCTCTATCGTTTTCAAGGTGATTTGGATCTTGTATATTATATCGTATTCTTGACTCTTTGAGTCGTTTATATATATTACCTGGGTCCCATCGAGGACTGTTGTGTAATGTTATTACTTCGTTTTCCACCCGCGAAAGTGCTGGTGGCACCTTTGAATCGTTTCTATGCGGGTTTGGCGAATTTTGCTCAAACTTGCATAGGTCCGATCTGAGGTGTTCTGAGTGGTATCGAGCTCAGCGATTCTGATACCCCACAATCCGACTGTGGATAACCTAGCTAACGGCGAAGTAAGTGTCAAAACTATTTTGCAAAAGCGGTTGGATAGTTACGATTAGGTCTGAATTTACTCCTTACCCTCTGCTATTCTCCTCTTACCTCGGCGTGCTTTGAATACGCTCTCTCTCTTTCTTGGTCCGAGAATTCTCGTGGTTGGGTTCCGTCGTACCTTTAGGGTTTCGCTTCTTCCTTTGTTAGCAGTGTCGCTACATCTAGTTTTCACCTTATCAGGAATCCTCCGTCGATTGGACTTCTCCTGTTCCTTCTCGTGTTTTCCGGTGTTTTCGACGACGACATCCTCTCGCGGATCCGATCTGATGCATCACACCTTTGTTTCGAACCTCGCTTGTAGATCTTGATCTGAATCCGAGAGTTGGTTGCATAATCCGCCTATTCGTGTGCGGGGTAATGGTTTGGGTGCGATGGACTGATCACCATCCACTCTTATCATTCGCTCTTGTACATCGAATCGGTGGATCCAGCGGTTTTACTCCGTCCGGAAGTTAGAGGTGGCTTTGTTGATACCTTTACCTTCGACCTTTTGTTTTACGGAGTGTTCTCTCGACGATCACGGACGAACTCTTGTTAGTGGTGTCGCGAGGATCTACAGCGAGAAGAAGATCTCGCCGACCTTCCTTCGGTACCATGAGGCGGATCTCGGCGAGATCCATTGTTAGTGGTGTCGGTGTGGCATCCCGCAAAACCACTACTAGAAAATCGCGTTGAATTTGGGCATTGCATCGTCATCATCATGCATTGTTTGCCAAACTGTTTCCATAAAGCCCGTTTTGTTTTATAAAGCGTCCGCCTTTTATTCAAGCAAAACCGGGTCCCGAATATTTTGTTTTAGCCGCTATCGGTTTGCAGACGGCCCGTTTAAATCAAATAAAGTATTTATTTATTTTAGTAGGGGCAGTCGAACGGGCCAACCCGACCCGAACGACCGCCCCAGAAAATATAAAACGGCCCACCCAACCAGCCCCATCTAAATCCTATTCCTACCAACTAGTCTACCCCAACCCATCCCTCCACCTCACCCCACCCAATGGCAGCATGCCACCTCACCCCTCCCCTTCCCTCTAGCCTATCCCTGCCTGACACCTAGCCCACCCTCTCTCTCCCTCTCTTTTCTCTCTCCCTCTCTCACAGCTCACAACCACACACACACTTCCACCACACAAGCCCACGCATGCGTGTGACCCTACAGGTCCCCGCCCTGGGTCCCACAGCCTCAACACCCACTCAACCAACCGCCTGCCCTGACCCCGGGTCCCACCACCCGCTGGCCCACCCCCGGTCCCACTCTCTCCTCTCCTCACACGCACAGCACTGCCGCGTGGCCCCAGCCCCGCAATGACCATCCACCCCTGCGTCCTGTGCTTCTTCTTCCCCACACCCTGCGCCTCCTCCCACCTCCCTGCTCACCCCCTCACCTCGCCCCCAGCCCGCCCCGCCCTTCCCCTAGCACAAGCCGCCCGCCGCCTTTCCGGTCCCAGGTTCCCATGCCGCAGCTCCTCGCCGCTCTGCCCATCCTCGCCGCCTCGAGCTTCCGCCGCCTACACGGCCGAGCAGGCCGCCTCCGCCTTTGCAGACCCGGCCCGACCCGCCGCCACGCAACCACCCAGCGTCGCGGTCATCCTCGCCTCCCTCCGTCCTCGCGCGAGCCGCGATCCGCCGCGCCGCAACCGCCTCTCTCAAGCCTCCTGCGCCCCTCGTCTGCGCCCGTCGCCGTCCTCGACCTTGGCGTCCGCGCTGCTCGAGCCCGTCAGCGCCCAGACGCCAAGCGTCCCAGCCTCCCGCGAACCACCGCTCGTCCTGCGCCTCTGGCTCGCCGGGCCCACCTGGTCGCGGCCGCGCCGCCTTCGCCCGTGCTGCGCCCCGTCGCCGTCAACCTCCGATCGGAGCTCCGCCGCCCGGCTCGTCCGCCCGCCCATCCGTGCTCCCGCGTCCGCCGTCCTCGTCTGCGCGTCCCGGTCAAAGCTTCGTGTCGCGGTCCCAAGCTCCTCGCGGCCCCTTGGCCACGCCGCCCGTCGCTGGCTTCCACCCGCGAGCCGGCCGCGCCCTCAGTCGCCCTCCGCCGCCTGGTCCTCCGCATGCGGCCGCGTCCATCCCGTGCGTGTCTGCGTGTTCGTTCGGTGCCGGCTCGAGACTTGTGCATGTTGGTTCCTCTGGTGGCAAAGAATGGATGATCTGAGGCTGAGATAAAGACGATGCTTCCAGTTGCGGGAGGCTAGCGCGACCATTTTTGATGCTATGTGGAAACCGCAACCTCGACGACAAGATCTCCATCGCGGACAATCGACAACAAGATCGGCCACATGGTACACCGCCAAGATCTTCTTCACGGAAAATCCCGAAGTCCGAAGACCAAGTCCGATCCCGGTGATCAGAAGGACGCCAAGATCCGGACCCGAAGACCGAACCCCGTGGCGACAAATCGCCGAGCATGAGCCGACCGTCTGGCCCGACAAGAGCGACACCGACCCGGAGGATCCGATGCGCCCCGACACCGAACCAAGTCCGGCTTCCCGGAACGCCAAGACCTACCCCGATGGTCGAGAACGTTGCGCCAAGACCTACCCCCCCTCGATGTCCGAGAACGATCCCGTCAAGTTCGTCGAACCCTGAACCCCGAGATCTGACCCCGTCCTCGGACAGACCCCGACCGAACCGGAACCCTAACAAGATCGTCGAACCCCTCAATGTGTGAACCCCTTCTCGAAACCCTATCTTATAACATAATAACAACTTGTCGCATAATAATTGTTCATGCATGCATCTTATCATGTGGTTTGGGGGCCTTATGCCGATTCACCTAATAATTAAATATGGGACCCATATGCGGGCAAATCTAGTCTCATATCGGCCTCGTTTAAACTTGTGTAGCGAACCGGTGATATATTCTGTCTTGCTAAAACAACATTTAATATGCGGGGGTTTAAACAACTTGAACCATATATTAATTGTCGGGACCCCGGTTCCGCCTAATCTGACCTAATTGCATCGCATCTTGCCATGCCATACATCATGCATGCATCATGCCGATCTTCTGCCGTTGTATTAAATAGTGAATCCGGTGTTTCTTCTAGTGTTTTGCTTCTTCGCGGATAAGGCCGTTGAGTCGATGTGAGCTTCGCCCCGATCTTCGGATGAACCTTTCAACAATGTTTTCAGGCGAGCATCTCCCCCTTTCTACCTATCTTACTTTTATAGTATTTACTTCCCTCCTGTTGATCTATTGCTATCTGTGTTGCGATGCTTTAGTTTCCGTACCCTTGATATACCGTGCAGCCCTATATTGCCTTGGACACACCCTATTACCTGTTGTTTGGTAGATAGTTGGACTTGCGTGTCGTAGTTGCTTGCTCAAGTGCGGATGTGTGCCGTCTTATGCCACAGTTGTTGATGTATTGCCGCATGATGTTGTTGGAGATGATTCTAGTTTTATTTATTGTCACTTTAATTTCTGTTTAACAACTAAAATTGAATAAGCAGAGGCATCGGTGGGTGATAGATAATATTTGGTTTCCGAACGCCCACTTGTGTCCCGTGAGACCCCGAGTACTTGATTCCTGTTCCTTGTTTTTGCGCGCTATCCACATCCGGGAGGTATATGGGACCCCCGAGCGGAGCTTGATTCATCTTATTTCTTGGGGCCACAAACTAGTTTGAGGTGTTTTTACTATCCTGTACTTATGCCATGTTTACCGCTTTATTTACGATTGTGCGAGGTGCACCTTTGTCTTATTTAGGATCGGGACACGATTCGCGGTGTCGACAAGCCCAGCCACACTTCCGGGTTCCCGATCGTTCACGGTAGTCTACCCGGCACCTTGAGGCCGTCTCGAGCTTGTCTACTCCGTTCAGATTCTACTTAAGGGTGGCCCCGAAATATTCTGAATCTGTGATTGTTCATCGTGAAAGCCTCGTTGGGTTTTGATTTGGTTTTCGAGGTTGATCGGCGTGTGTTGCTATTGGTGCACCCGCGGGTAAAACTTTCTGAAAGCCGTGTCCGCGGATATGGGCGACTTGGAGCAGTTTCTTGATCATAGACAAGCATAACTAAAGTTCTCGCTATTAATTTGACTTATAATGACTAGTAATCAGCTTCACTATAACGGAATGGCTAATTAATACTGCCCACCATTGCTTGTTTGGTTGTCGCTTGCAAATGTATCGACTAGTAAGTATTGCAACTTCTAGCGAATTGGCTGAATAAAAGTACCAACAAGCTCTTTGGGTTTTGGGATTATATCATGCTATGTATTTGATTAGTAATTGTTGCAACTATAACAGAATGGTTAATAAAAGTGCCCATCGTTTACTTTATCGTGACGATTATCTAAACCTGACTAGTAAAGTGCCAATATAACTAAATAAGTAAAGCGCCAAATGTGTGAGTTCCTCGGTTGACTTCCTCGATTGGTCTCGAGGGAAACACCGGGATGGGTTTGTTTGATGTTAGCTTGAGTTGGATCCGGTTAGGTCTTTCTTACCCTCTCGATATCCTTGAGAATCGAGTCTCTATAGGTTGTTTAGTGCATCTTTGCCTTTCGATCCACCATACCTATGTGGCGAGGACCGAATTCTAGCCTCGCTGTCTTGGCCTCGATCTTGACGCTCCTTCTTTGTTTTCTGCTTTGCCCTTTCGGCACCTTTTGATAAGCAGGTTTTGAGATCGGCCGTTAGCGAGGTTACCCTTCCGGCTTTGGGCAGGGTTATGGACGCCATTGGTTATTCTTGGGCTCTTAGCCCCATTTGCATCTTGTCGTAGTGGACGCTCTATCGTTTTCAAGGTGATTTGGATCTTGTATATTATATACGTATTCTTGACTCATGGAGTCGCCGTTATATATATATCTGTTCTGTGGGTCCCATCGAGGCCTGTTGTGTAATGTTATTACTTCGTTTTCCACCCGCACGAAAGTGCCTGGTGGGCACCTTTGAATCGTTTCTATGCGGGTTTGGCGAATTTTGCTCAAACTTGCATAGGTCCGATCGAGGGTGTTACAAACATATCTTTGGCGTAATTCAACTCGAGCCACGGAGGACTTATAGGAGTGGAATTCGGTGATTTTAATTGGTGTACCCAACGCGTCCGTCAGATTTTTCATCGTACCTGATGGATTCATACTAGCGAGCGCGATCGGTGCGTTGCGAGCCATCGGATGATATCTAGGTCTTATCTTTGCGTCGCGACGCGACATCGAACAATTATCACCTCGGAGGTGTTTGGTGGCCAAGGAGATTGTTGCTCACTTAGCGTTTTGTTGGGGCGAGTTGCCAAAAGTTTTTGCATGCGGATCCGGAAGATCGCGATCGAAGATTTCATAGGGTGCGCGACGAAGCCTCCTATGAGTAGCCCCAAGTGTCATTGTCGTGAACTCGACGGAGACTTTCGATTCAAGCATTGTTTCAATCATTAGGTCCGAAGGACTCGAAAATTTCGGATGCTTAAATCCATCCTCCCTATGGGAGTAGCCCCAGTCCGTGGTGGAGTCGTGGACTCGACGTGGGACTCGGATAAATAATTTTGTCATCATTTGTATGCATCGGGTGCGGCGGTATCACGATAGGAGTAACCCCAAGTATTTAGTCGAATCATAGATTCGGTGAGTACTAGCGTGGAGCTGAAGTGGTGCTAGTATAGCTTTTGATGGCGTCGATGCTTACGATCGATGACCTCAGCGTCGCTATGCGAGATGACTTGGCGGACGGCGTGGGTCCCACTTGCTGACTTTGAATTGACCGGTCACACGCGGCGTGGAGATGATTACGGCGTCTCCTCGATTTCCGCACGTAGTGGACGGCGTGGTAACGACGGTTCGTTTTGGTGCTGACACGTGTATGGCCAGATCTACCGTTGGCGTTAGGTCTTCTCGATGGACGGCCAGCGTGCATCGTCTTCGCTGTTATAATTCCTGGTGAAATCGTTGTTTGTTTTTCACCGCAGCAGTTCATCTATTCACTGCCTCCTCGTTCTTGAGCTATTCTGGCTGCGCGCTGAGAGTTTCCTCCACATTTCCTTTGTCTTTCTTCGTTGTAGCGCCACCACCGCTATAGCGCCATGGGAAAAAAAATCCTCATCTGCGGTTGGGACCAGCGCCGCGGAGGCAAGAAGGGCACCACCACTCGTGTCACCGACGGTGGCGGCGATCGAAGCGGAGAGCGATCTCATAACTGCGCGAGCGGGCTGATCCCAGAACCACGACCGTGAGACTCCTCGGTAATGAGGTAATCCCGTCCCCCATCAGGTATCGGGTTATGTTTGTTGCCTTCATGATTCGGGTTTTATTTTCCGGTCCATGACTTCCTTCGTGGGTGCTCTTTTCTATGGGGTTCAACTCCATCATTTGTCTCCCAACTCCCTTCTCCACATTCGTGTTTTATCACGCTTTAGTGTTGGCTTGGCATTGAGCCACACTTTGGCCTCTTCCGAAGCTTTATTCCGTGAAGAGGCGATCTGTTCAGATGGTGTGTATCCCATTGGGGTTTCATCATCTCAGTCCCAATGTGCAATTCTTTTACTTTTCCATGTCCGAATCTGTCCAAGATCTTGGCGGAGGAAATGGTTTACATCCGTGACTCCGTCTTGCTGGGCAAGATTTTGGTCGTTCCTTTGACCCTCCCAATTGATTGAGAAGAAAAGATCCTGGAAAAACCAAATCTTAGATGGTGAGGTGGCGGAGATAGAGGCCTGCATCACCGGGTGGAGGATCTCCAACGATTCACGAGAAGGAGGTGAGCGGTGTCGACATCATCCGGACGTTTCTTGGCGTCGGGTGCAGCCTCTCCAAGCGAGGTGCATCCGATGTTTCTTTCTGGGCGCCGTGATCCGGCGAGGGTTTCGAGTGAGAAAATCTCCGTGGAACTTGACAAGGCTCTTGGCCATTGTTGAAGTTCAAGGCGAAGAAATCCGGAAGTCGGACTTCTCCCTTTTCTTCGAAGTTGGTCGTCTGAAGGTGTAGATTCTTATACGTAGTTCTCCTTTGTTTTTGTCATTGTGTACTTTTTCCTTTGTTTGCTAATAAAGTTCCTTTTCCTTTTGCAGAGCTTCAAAGTGCCGGGCATGGCACCACCGTTGCCCGAAAGGTATCCGAATGCCCCGGATAATGAAGTGGTGGATTCCATGTCCGAGCTACCGTCAGCGCGATCCCCAGTGGAGGATGCCGACGAATCGAGTGAGGACCATTCGCGCAAGCGATCACGGAGCTCTAGCGAGTCGTTAGATGCCTCGACTCCTCTGACTCCTAGAAATCCTCTGGGCCTTGGCGTCATGATGATGTTCATGGGGTTCTTCCTCTCCCTTCACCGCCATTCTGTGCGGGCTGTTGCTCCCGCCAAAGAAAGCGGAAGAAGGAAGAAAAGAAGGAGGAAGAAGGAAGAAAGAAGGAGGAGAAGAGGGCCGAAGGGATTCTCCTATCTTCGACGAGGCGTTGGGCTCGTAAGTTTTCTTGTTGCCCTTTGTTGTCCTTTGTTCCTTGTTATTTTTGCACTGTGTTGATTGGTTCGTATGCAGCAATCCTCCGCGGCTCTAGTGATGGTGCGCGAGATGATGGGGAGTCGAACATTGCGTCGCCTCCTCCTCGAGACGGTGGCGACTTTCGTGACGCCGCGATTCCTCCTGTCGAGGAGAGGCTGGTGGTTGCGCCTCGAAATTTCAGGCGGGCTCTGGGTTCGCCTTGAACACGTAAGTTTTCCGCTTGATGTTACGGGGAGCCCAGGTGTCTTCGTATCTTGATGTTGTTTATGCTTCTTTGTGTTGGGCGTAGCCCCAAGTCCTACTCTTACTACTATTGTTGCTGCAGCCTTTTGTCCAAGAGGCCGGTGGAGGAACGCCTTATTTGGAGGCAAAACTGCGGCTTCAAGGTATTCGCCTTGTAGTACTTCTCTTGCTTATCCTGGTCCTGTTCTTTGACACTTGCTTGTTGTAAATGCAGAGGAGCATAACGACTCTCTCCGTGAGGTCGATGCTCTGAAGAGCCTTGGACAATCGGGCGGAAGGCGGCTGCCATGGTGCGAAGGCGCCTTGAGCTGGGTGTGAAAGGCGAGCGAGCGTCTGACAGGAGGCCGGTCGTGAGGCAGCTGGCCACCGTTCTGGCTGCTCGTGAAAAAGGGTGGCGGAGCTCATGGTCTGCCAAGGCTATTTCGGGTGAGTTAGCTTTGTACTTGCTTCTTTTCTCTGGATCTTCTTCTATGTTGTCTTTCTTCATGTTTTCTTCTTTTTGTCTCGGATGCAGGCATCGAGTTCGACATGATGCTCGGAGCACGGAGTGCTCTAGATGATGCCCTTGGCGGTCAAAGACCGCTGCAGCACCGTCAACTCCCTTGCCTAGGCGAAGAGGTCCTTGGTCGCTTCTACCGGAGATCTTCCCGGGCGCATCCCATGAAGATGTGGATGCCTGGCGAAACTCTGTCGGAGCGCTGCGGCGTATAAGCGCAAGCGAAGGGCATCGGCGCGTCCGTCGGTGGCGATGGCCATGGCGGCCGGAGCTGGACCTGATTACTTCTCGGATGCCTACGGTGCGGATGGATCCGAGGTAGCCTTCGCCGCCTACTCCTCGCTGCACGATATGGGCCCAAGCTCATTGACTTCTTTGCGAGTATGCATTGCGGCGACATGGCGAAGCCAAAGCTAAGCGATGCAGTTAGGCGACTCGTGTCCTCGCCTTAGGCATAGTAGATGTAGGGTAGTTGTAGTCTACTTTTGTTGTAAATATCTGTTGTAGTACCATCCTTATGCCGTGGTAACCTTATATTTTAATGAATTCCTCCGAGTTGTGCTCTATCCTTGGCTGAATGTCGGTGTTCCTTCTTTTTTTTCTGCTGCTATAGGATCCTTCGGGTGCTGACCAAGTTGACACTTCATCCGGAAGGCCCTTGCGACCATCATTGGATGATTCCTCGCAGCTCGCTTTTCTTCGAGATCGCGTGCACAGCTTGGAGAGGGATTTTCTTGGGTTCTGTGATGTTGACGTTTGAAATCCAAGGAACCGTGGTGCAGCAGAGAGGAGTATTTGATGGCGGAGCTGGGTCGGTTGTCCGAGCAGCGATGTAAGTTGATCCTTCTTTGGTACATGCTCGGTTCTTCGGGTGAGCCTGCTGGCCTTATCCTTGTTTTGTGCGGTTTTCGCAGGTGCCAATCTTGCTCCGAGGGAAGAAAAGGAGCGTATCGCTGTTCGAGTCAATTGCTTTGCTCAACAGGACATGGAGGCCGACGGCTTCTTCTGGATGGATCGTGATCGCGCCATGGTTCTGGCGACGTTGCAGGATCGTGTCTACCAGGTTTCGCGGGTGCTCCGCCAAGTCACGTACATCACTTTCCTCGGTCTTTGCACGTCATGTTTCCGTTGGATGCCGTGCCAGACCCTTGCAGTCTTCGACGAAGTTTGAGTGCCAACAATGTCAAGGGAGCTGCGGCAGCAACCGTCGCGGTGAAGGCTACCTTGTCTCTTGTGAGGGTGCACCGCGACGTAGATTTGGTGCTTGTGGCGATTGGGCCACATCCTCGACGGATGGTGGCAAGTGGAACATGCGTCCGCATTACTGTGGTAAAGGCGATATGCCAAACAAATTGTAGATTTGTTTGAGCAGCGTCTCAGGTTATTCTTGAATAGGTAGGACCTGAAAATAAGCAGATAGATGTAAAATTTGTATATTTGCGTGGGTGTTTATGTGCCCTTTGTTGTAAAGGTTTGCTTGTTTGTGAGCACGCGTGCTTTGATTGAGTATGTGCCCTTTTCGTTTTCTGGCGTGAGTCGACTCAGTGTACACGTTTGGTCCTCGATCGATGAAATCGTGAGGTGGGGGGAGCCCCCAAGTGCGTATGTAGCATGTAGTAAAGTTGCAGAAAATGGTCAACCGAAGGTTGGGGGTGAGACACTTAGCTTTATTTATATCGTAATGGAGGAGGTACATGGTTCGGCCGAGTAGCCTTGGCTGAAAGCCTTATTGAAAGTAAAAAGGGGGGTAGGTTGCTACGGGTAGAATCTTCGCAGGTGCGAGATGTACCATGGGTTGGAGTATGCGACTCCGGACTCCGTGCTTGAGGCGATAAGGCGCCACAGGATGACTTCGGTGATGACATAGGGTCCTTCCATGGTGAATCGAGTTTGTTCGGTCGCTTTTGCTTGAATCCCAAGACGAGGTCTCCTTGACGAAGGACATTAGGCGCAACAGCGGCTGTGATAGTTCGCGGAGACTCTGTGGTACACCGTGATCGAGGCTGCTATATCCGTGCTTCGTCGAGTGTGTCGACAGCGTCTTGAGTGCAGCCGTGGACTCGGCTTATTTATGTGACGACTCGTGGAGCCAGTGGCGATTGCCGGTGGTAGCACGGCCTTAGCTCCGTGCACCATGAAGAACGGTGTGTGGCGGTGGCTGTTTGGCGTGTCGTAAGCTCCACAGGGAGACGGTAGCTCTTTCGTCCGATTTCCGACTTTGTGCTCGAGTGAGCTCATGAGGCGCTTCTTGATGCGCGCCCGATTAGGCCTTTTCCACTTGCCCGCTTGTTTGCGGGTGTGCCTTTGAGGCATACGTGATATTGATCCCGAGGCCTTCGCAGGTCCCGGAATTCTTCGGAGATGAAGTTTGATCCGTTGTCGGTGATGATCTTTGTGCGGTGCGCCAAACTAGACAATGGATTGAAGAACTTGACGGCGGTTTTCCCTTACGGTTGGTGGCGGCATGGCTTGATCCACTTGGTGAATTTGTCGACCGCGGGGAGGAAGACGTGTCCTCCTTCGAAGATTTTGGCGGTTTGCGATCATGTCGAGGCCCCATTGGGCAAAAGGCCAGGCTATGGGTATGGGTCGAAGTTCGGACCCAGGTGCGTGCGGTTTGTCGGCGAACCGTTGGCACCCGTTGCATCTTCGGACGATGTCCTTCGCGTCGCTCATGGCCGTTGGCCAGTACAATCCTGCTCGCGAGCTTTGGCGGCGAGCGTACGCATGGTGGCCGCAGATGCCTTCATGGATATCTTGGAGTATGGCCTTGCCGTCGTTGATGGTGACGCACCGTTGCAATACACCCGTAATGCTACGTTTGTATAGCTCGCCGTTGATGATGGTGAAGGCTTTGATCGACGAGATATCGCGAGCATCTGTCGGGCTGTCGGGCAATTCTCCGCTTGTCGAGGCGGAGGTATGGATGTGTCCAAGTTTCTTCAACTGCCATGACCTGCATCGGGTTGACCATGGCAACTTCGGTATCAACTTTTGGGTCCTTCATGACCTTGGTAGCGTAGCCCCAGTGTTTTGCTTCTTTGGGTGATCCTTTGGGAATTTTAAGCTTGATGGATGGCACGCGGATCTGTTCGAGGAACACACCTGGTGGCACCTTTGCACAAGTGGAGCCAATGTTGGCGAGTCTATCGGCCTCCTCGTTGCTCTCTCTTCCAACGTGCCGAAGTTCGCAGCCGTCGAATTCTCCTTCGAGTGCGTTGTATAGCGCGCGGTACGCGATCATGTTTTCGGCATGTGCGTCGCACTCATTCCTCGTCTGCTGTACGACAAGGTTGGAGTCACCGTAGATGACCAGGCGCGTTGCTCCACATATTTTTGCCATCTTCATGCCATGGATGAGGGCTTCGTATTCGGCCTCGTTGTTGGAGGCTCTGAATTTCATCCGAAGAATGTACTTCATTTTGTCACCTTGCGGGGAGGTCAGTATGACTCCTGCCCCTGCTCCTGCTTCGCGCTTGGAGCCGTCGAAATGCATTGTCCAGGACTGTGACATATCTGGGGTGTCAGGCAGCTGCAGCTCCATCCAGTGTACCAGGAAGTCTGGAAGGACTTGAGATTTGATTGCGTGTCGCTTCTCGTAGATGATGTCCAGGGGTGATAGTTCAATGCCCCACAGTACACGCCATCCTGTGGCCTCGGGTTATTCAGGATCTGTTTAGGGGTGCCTCGTTGTGACCATCACGATGCTCCTGGAAGTAGTGGCTCGGTCGTCGAGCGTCATGAACACCGTGAGCTAGCTTCAGTAGTCACGGTACCGCTGTTTTGTTGGAGTGAGAACCTCACCGAGGTAGTACATTGGGCGTTGTACCCGTGGGTCTTGCCTTCTTGATTCGTTCGACCACGAGTCTTGTCTTGACCACACGGTGTGTGCACGCTATGCGACAACAGGGCTCGCGCTCTTTTGGCGTGACCAAAGCGGGCGAGGTAGAGAGGAGCCGCTTGAGGCTTGAATCGTCGTTTCCACGGTGTCCACTCGAACTTGTTCCCTTTGCGCAAAGGTAAAATGGTAGGGCCTTCGCCCATGCGGTGATGAACTTGCTTAGTGCCGCTACTCGCCTCTGAGTTGCTGAACGCATATGAGGTTTTCGGCTTCTCCATTGTCATGATAGCTTTGATTTTCTTGGTTCGCCCGATCCCTCGTTGAGAGATGAAGTACCCGGCGGTGACCGAGGGGCCTTGCGCACTTTTGGATTGAGCTTGATCTGTTGCGATCAAGGTTGTCGAGCGTCGCGGAGATCGCCGATAAGTGTTCTTGCCTCCTTGGTTTTATGACTATGTCATCGACATAGACTTGGACGTTCGACCGATCGGTCCTTGAGGCGGCGCATGCATCGATGCGTGGCACCGCGTTCTTTAGCCCAAAGGGCATTGTGTTATGTAGAATACTCGAGCGGTGTGATGAACGCCGTTTTCTCTTGATCTTCGACCTTGAGTCAAATCTGGTTATAGCCCAGTAGGCGTCGAGGAAGGAGAGCTTCTCACAACTGGTCGAATCGATGATCATTCGATCCGGTAGAGGAAGTGGTCCTTTGGGCAGTGTTTATTTAGTGACGTGAAGTCCGCACATCCGCGGATGTCCGTGTCCTTCTTGGGACCATCACCGTGTTGCCGACCACTCGCTTTCCTTGATTTCCGGATGAAGTCTGCTGCGTAATCTGTTGATCTCCTTGCCGATAGCTCGTGGCTCAACGGTCTTCGGATAGACGCTTGGCCCGGCTTGGTGTCAGGAAGACATTGAGTGCGTGCTCGGCGAATTCACAGGAACTCTGCCATGTCGCAGGACACCAGCGAATATTTCCAGCGCTCACGGAGGAATTCGGCGCGCCTTCCTATCTTGATCTTGGTCGGTGATCAGCGCCGTCTTGGAGGCGTCTGTCGGATGGACCTGCACTTTCTTGGTGTTGTGATGGAGTCGAGCGACATGTCGGTGTGTTCTCGCCTTGTGACTAGGGTAGCCCATTGTCGTCACCTCGCGGAGCCTTACGAGCTCGTCTTGCATGCCGAAGGACTGGAGATTTTGTTGAAATCCTCGCATTGGTCCGATCGGGTGAAGCTCCGTGGACGGGATGACGCCCTTGGTCTGGCATCTTGAGTAGTAGGTATGCGTGGTGTGGGACGACCAGAACCTTGCGAATGCTACGTCCCAGATGGCATGGTATTGCGACGGCCGATCCACCGAATTCTAGGCGCTCCTGCCGAAAGTTGTCCGGCTTCCCGAAGATGACGTCGAGCCCTATTTTGCCCAGGGGGAAGATGCCCTTCCCTGGGACAATGCAGTGGAACGTTGTGTCTGATTGTTCCAGGCTGCATTGCGGGATCCGCATAGCTGCTAGAGTGCTTGCGAACATTAGGTTGATGCCGCTGCCGCCGTCCATGAAGACGTGATTCATCTCGAAGCCTCTGATCTGCGCCTCCATCACCAGGGCAGCATGACCTGGGCGAGGGATCTGGCAAGGGTGATCCGCGCGAGTGAATGTGATGCAGGACTTCGATCCGCTGAGGTACTCAGGGATTGCAGGCGGAGTTGCCACGGCCAAGTTGATTTGTCGGGTGATTGTCTTCTGCACCCTATTTGTGGGGCGTCCCTTCTGTATCATATTGAGTGCTCCTTTTGGTGGGGGGTATGCGACCCCGCCGTTGTTTTGCGCTGGTGCGACTGGTTGATTTGGGCCTCCGATAGGCGACGGTGGAGGAGCTCGTGTGCTATTTCACCTAAGCGCAGTGTGTTTCGAACGAGGATTGGAGCTTGTTGCCTCATCTGCACCATGCCTTCGCTGAGTTTCGAACTCGCGGCGTCCTTGAGCATGTGGCTAGCTTTCTTTTGCCATCTTGTTTGTCAATGTAGAAGTGGATGGTGCATGGAACCGAAAGTTTGTCGAATGATGAGGGTACGTTCTCGCGATCGCGGCGTTGCCACGACTGCGGTGGTCGTCCGTTGTCGAGGAAGTTTCCGCTGCGGTATCCTCCGCTATTGCATTATTGTCATTACGGTCGGCGTGGCAATTGCGACCATGTCGGGTCCGTCGCGGTCCTCGTAGACACGCGATCTCCTCTTGCCGCGGCATTCGCGTCTTCGGCCGTAGTCGTCCTCTTCATCTGATTGCGCCCGCTGGATGCAATCTTCGCCGTCTGCCCAACTGTTGGCGATTTCCATGAGCTGGTCGAGTGTCTTGGGCTTTACACGTCCAAGTTTCTCCTTGAAGTCTAGGCGTTTGACGCCGTCCCTGAAGGCGTCGATGGCCCGCTCTTCGGAGATGTGTGCTGCGGAGTTCTTGGTTGTAGACCAGCGTAGTATGTACGAGCGAATAGATTCACCCGTTCTCTGAGTGCAGGCTCGCAATTCTTCAATTGAGGCAGGCCTATTGCTGGTGCCTTTGAAGTTTCGGATGAAGCTGTAAGCGAGCTCCTCCCAGCATTGGATGGATCCTGATGATAGGCTGCTAAGCGGACCAGCGCCTGTTAGGCTGCGGTGAAGGCATTGCATGGCGGTTTCTTTGTTGCCTCCGTGAAGCTTGACGGATGACAGATGGTCACGAGCGGACTTTGGATCTTGCGTGCCGTTGAACTTGAGTATGTCGGAAGGAAGCTTGAAGTTGCGTGGCATCTGTGTTCGGACGGATCTGCTGAAAGCATCGAGCCCTTGAGTTCTCCTTCGTCTTCATCCATCTCAGATTCAGACGAGCATGCGCGCTTAGCGCGTGCTTTATCGATCTTGCGCTATGTAAGGTTGTCTCTGGCGTCGTAGTCGCTTTTATGGCGATGCAAGCTCTTCTTCCTTCGAGGAAGATCGTGCTCCTCTTCCTCTTCGGATGAGGGGGTGGGACTCCGGTCGCGCCTGGCCGGAGCTTTCTTCTTCGGTTCCGCAGGAGCGTCTTCGTGGAGCGCAGCTCCAATTAGTCCTAGTCCGGTGAGTGCGGACCTATGCATGGCCCTTTGGGTCCCCTCCGGAGGTGGGTGAGCCGAGATCTGTGATGGCTGCCATGATCGCAGCTTGTGGCGTCTTTGGGATGATGTTGCCGTCAACGTCCATATCCATGAACGATGTATGGAGAGTTCGGGTCACGTCACGCCGCTCCTTGGGGTCCATGTTTTCCACCCGAGAGCGGTGCTTGTTTCCCTGATTTCCGTTTGTGCTAGAGCCGGGTCCCATGGCGGAGAGCGCAGCTCGTCGCACACTGGACTCAGAGGCTGCTTGCTTGCGTTTGTCGAGCTTCTCCTGCATCTTGACTTGCTTCTTGTGCTCCTCGATGAGGAGGTAGTGGTATGCCCTCAGCAGATCACGTGGGGAGTCCAGAGGTAGGACTATTTCGCCTGCGACGGCGTGCTTGACCCATCCTTCTTTGCTAAGTTGGATGAGGTGGCCACTGCTTTTCCCGTTTTCGCCGTTTCCACCGTTTCGCTTCATCCCGCGGGTTAGGGTTGGGCGGAGGGTTAGGCGTTCCTCGTCGGTTTGGATGATCGCGCGCATGATAGCGCCTGATTGGTTGGCTTCTATCGCCGCAGCTTTCGGATCCGGAACGTGGGTCCTTCATCCGGTGGATCGCATGGATCGGAGTTGCGATTCTTCCGTAGAACTCATCTGTTGATGGTGGCGTGCGTGCACGGGTGTAGATCCCATGAAGCGGGCCTGATTGACGGACGGGCACCGCTCAGGAGGCGGAGGTGCCGGTTTGTCCCACACAGGCGAAGCTCCCGAACAAGATTTCGAGTCCGTCGCCCTACGGGCTCGAAATCCTTCATGGTATCCGGCGAGTGGGCGGTGAAGTCAGCGCCGAGAGGAGGTGATTCTCCGTCGCGGAGTTGTAGATCGATCGGTCGGAACCGTCACGACGCATCAAGCAGCCCCAATTCCCACAGACGGCGCGCCAATTGACGAGGTTTAATCTCGTCAATGCCCATTGTTATGGACTTGGGTTTTGGAGAAGATGGGGATCTTGGAGATCGTGGCACGGTTAATAGACAAGCAACCGGGGGACGAGATTTACCTGTGTTCAGGCCCGAGAAAACCCTACTCACCGCTTGCGCTCTTTGATTACTGGAACCGAAGGTTTCTGGTCAGATTCGATCTGGCGTGGATGCGTGTGCGAAAGTATGAGTCGAGTTTCCCTAGGACGTGCCCTACTGGCCTTTATATAGACTTAGGCAGGTCCCAGGCGTAGTCCTAGTCGGTTACAAGTTCTAGGGTTTTACCCCTTTGAATTTCCTATCTCCTCTAGTCTTGCTCTCCAAGGATCCGAAGACGTCATGGGCCTTGGCCACCCGAAAATCTTCATGGGCCAGCGTATGTCTACCGTGGGCCTTCTTTGAGCTGGACTAGGTATGCTGAAGTTACGTATCTGTAGGGTATAACCATGTCACCGGTGGCTTTTTCTGGAAGGATTTGTTGCTTCCGCTGCTTCGCTGGAGCGAGGGCGCGGAGGTTGTCGGGGTACCCGTACGTGTGTGCGATCACGGATGCACCACTGCTTTGAGGTGCTGGACTTGATTGTGCTGGACCGGCTGGACCAGATGGACTTCATCACGATCTTGAGATCGGCAAGCGTTCGTCTACATCATCCACTAGTACAACCTCGTTAACGATATTCGGTCTTCGAGGGTATGTATTCTATGGATGTATATCCACCCTTTGCTTGTATCTAGAAGATAGATCTTGGTACTTAGATGTTCCCATCATAGGAAATTTTTTGTTTTCTATGCTGCGAACCCTACAGAACCTACTATCGAGCATAAATACTCCCTCTAGGAGTTACAAGCATCTACTTGGCCAAGCATCTACTAGCAACGGAGAACATGCAAGATCACAAATAACATAAACATGATAGAACCAATAATCAATCTGACATAGTACTCAATATCCATCGGATCCCCACAAACACAACATGTAGCATTATAAATAGATGATCTTGATCATGAACGGAGCTCACAAGATCTAGACATGATAGCACAAAAGAGGAGAAACAACCATCTAGCTATTGTATGGTAGTCCAAGGGTGAACTACTCACGCATTACTCTGGAGGCTGGCATGGTGATGAAGAAGGCCTCCGGGATGATCTTCCCTCTCCGGCAGGGTGCCGGGAAGAGCTTCGAACCCCCCCGATCTAGGGATGGAGGTGGCGGTGGCTATGGACTTTTTTTATAGATTTTTGATCGGGTACTTAGGGTTTCTGTCTCGAGGTGTTTATATAGGCGAAGGGGCAAGGTCGGTGGACGCCCGAGGGGCCCACACCATAGGGCGGCGTGGCCTAGGGTGGACCCGTGCCAGCCCTAGGTGTGGCCAACTCGTGTCTCGACTTCGTCTCTCCTTCGGGCTCTGTGTTGCGTCTGGAAAAATAGGCACTTAGACTTTTGTTTCGTCCAATTCTGAGAATATTTCCTTACTAGATTTTTTGAAACAAAAAACAGGCAACTGGCACTGTGGCATCTTGTCAATAGGTTAGTTCCAGAAAATGTATAAAAGAATGCCACAAAGTATAGACAAAACATAAGATAGTTGGTACAAAACAAGCATGGAATATCAAAAATTATAGATACGTTTACGACGTATCACTAGTCTAAACTAGGAAGGCCGGTGGCTCGGCGTCCCATAAAAATGTCTCTTCATGTACTCTCTCCATTCACAAATAGGTGTACTTCCAGTTTTGTCTTAAGTCAAATCATTTAAAGTTATTTTTGGAAAACATAGTCACATTCTGATACCAAAATAGTATGAATAGATCCGTTTTAAATTGGAGTTTTATAATATATCAATTTCATGTTATATGTTGCTATTATATACAATAAAGTTGGTCAAATTTTAAAATCTTTAACTTAAGAAAATCCTAGAAGTACACTTATTTGCGAAAAGAGGGGGTATGATGGTAAATTTAGCACAGATGAGCCGTCTAGTTAGCCTCGTTAACGGCAAAAACAATACTCTTAAAAGAAATAGAAGAGTAGATTGATTTCAGCCCCAATTTTGAATGGGCGGACAAATGTGAAGCGAGTTTTCAGGAACTCAAGAGGAGATTGATTTCAGCCCCAATTTTGATCATGCCAGATATCAAGCCCTTTGATATGTATTGCGACGCATCCAAGATCGGTCTGGGATGTGTGTTAATGCAAGAAGGAAAAGTTATATCTTATCTATCACGCCAACTGAAATAGCATGAACAGAACTATCCTACTCATGACCTTGAACTAGCAGCCGTAGTTCTAGCCTTGAAGACATGGCGACATTATCTGATGGAAAACCGTTGTGAGATTTATTCGGATCACAAGAGCCTGAAGTATTTATTCACTCAGAAGGAGCTGAATATGAGGCAGAGAAGATGGATTGAGCTAATAAAGGACTATGATCTGGACATTCACTATCACCCCGGTAAAGCCAATGTGGTAGCAGATGCCCTTAGCAGATTGCCGTGCCGCTTGAACTCCATGATCATGAAGGAGCAACCAAGTTTGCACAAGGAGATGGAAAATTTCCGAATGGATTTAGTAAGTGAAGGATTTTTGTCTAGCATAAAACTTCAACCCACTTTGATCAGTCAGATCAAGGAGGCTCAGAAAGGAAATGCTAGTATCGACGGAAGCAAACGTCATATTGGTACAAGCAAAGTACCCGGATTCACCGAGGATGAAGAAGGAGTTCTACTGTACAAAGGACGTCTCTGTGTACCAGCAGACTCAGAATTGAAGGAGACTATCTTGAAGGAGGCCCATGATACTCTTTATTCTATCCATCCCGGAGGAATGAAGATGTATCAGGATTTGAAGGAACAATTTTGGTGGCATAAGATGAAGAGAGAAATCGGAAGCTATATCGCCAAGTGTGACATTTGTCAGAGAGTCAAGGAGGGACATCAGAGACCCGCAGGACTGTTGCAACCATTACAGATTCCAGAATGGAAATGGGATTCAATTGGAATGGACTTTATCACCGGATTGCCTACATCTAGTAGGGGAAATGACTCTATTTGGGTCATAGTAGACAGATTGTCCAAGGTAGCCCATTTCTTACCAGTCAAGACCACCTACTAGAGTTCGAAGCTAGTTGAGTTGTACATCGCTAGAATCGTTAATTTGCATGGAGTCCCCAAGAACATTATATCGGATCGAGGAACTCAGTTTACCTTGAGGTTTTAGAAGAAAGTGCAAGAAGGACTGGGAACCCGACTAGATTTCAGCACAACGTATCACCCTCAGACCGATGGACAAACGGAGCAAGTAAATCAAATACTCGAAGATATGTTGAGAGCATGTGTGTTAGAGTATGGATCTAAATGGGAAGACTGTCTGCTGTTCGCAGAATTTTCTTACAACAACAGTTATCAAGCTAGTTTGCAAATGGTCCCATTTGAATTCATGTATGGAAGGAAGTGTCGTACCCCTTTGAATTGGTCGGAAGTAGGAGAGAGTCATATTTTCGAACCCAACATCCTACGAGAAGCAGAAGAGAAAGTTCACAAGATTCGTGAGCACCTCAAGACCGCCCAATCAAGACAGAAGAGTTATGCCGACAAGAGATGTCGAGACCTCGCTTTCAATATCGGATATTTTGTGTATCTCAAAGTGTCGCCTTTGAAAGGAATGCAGCATTTCCAGCTCAAAGGAAAGTTAGCCCCCAGATATATCGGACCTTTCAAGATTCTGAATCATCGAGGAGAAGTATCGTATCAATTGGAACTGCCAGAGGAGATATTATCAGTGCATAATGTGTTCCATATATCGTTACTTCGCAAATGCCTTGAAGTCCCGAAGAAGACTGAAGTTTTCAAGAACATTGATCACCGCACCATAGGGATCAACGATGACCTGACATATCCCGAAGTACCCATCCATATTTTGGAGGAAGCTTTCAGAACGACCAGAACCCGAAGCATCAAGTTTCTCAAGATTCAGTGGAGTAGTCATACTGAAGAAGAAGCTACCTGGGAGCGAGAAGATCACATCAAGACGGAGTTTCCCGATCTTTTTAAATCCTAGTATTCTTATTTCTTCTTTCTCAAATCTCGGGACGAGATTTTGTTTAAGGAGGGAAGGTTTGTAACATCCCAAAAATATTAAACAATGATTATCAAATCCCAATCACCAAAATTATGGTTAACAAAAACTTTTGTTAATTCAAATCATTATGAATGCATGTGTGTATGTGATGATTGTGTGAATGCATGAATGGACTTGTGTGATTGATCTAAATATCAAGGAATGTATTAAAGGTGAAAACAACAACATCTGAAACATTTCCAAGCAAAAACAAATCAAGATAAAATAAAAAACAAATCAAAAAAGGCAAATGGTCATTTTTGCCAATCTTGCTCACTAGGCCACTTTGAGTGTTTCTAGTCCAAGATTTCAAATAGAAACAATTCTATTTCTTTTCACCCATTCCTAGACCAAGTAAATGTGAATCAAAGCCCACCTTTCAAACTTGTAGAAACAATTGGCAACTTGATTCAAATCACATTTCAAAATTGAATCTGATTCATATGTGAAGATCCCACATTTTCAAAACCCAACCAAACCAGTGTCCCTTGACCAATCCAACTAACCAGATCCCCCCTAGTATATAACTAGAGAACCCACCAAGTTTGAATCCAAAATTCAAATTTGAATCTCTTGAGGCCATTTCATCAAACACCTTGTAATCAGCAAATAAACAAACATCAAACACTATTTGGAGCAGTGATTTTGGCCAACCTTGTTCCCTCTCTAGCTTACACTATACTCTCAGAAGATGTAACACCCTCAGAATCGAACCTATGCAAGTTTGAGCAAAATTCGCCAAACCCGCATAGAAACGATTCAAAGGTGCCCACCAGGCACTTTCGTGCGGGTGGAAAACGAAGTAATAACATTACACAACAGTCCTCGATGGGACCCACAGAACAGATATATATACAGAGGCGACTCAAAGGTCAAGAATACAGATATAATATACAAAGATCCAAATCACCTTGAAAACGATAGAGCGTCCAGCTACGAACAAGATGCAAATGGGGCTAAGAGCCACGAAGAATAACCAATGGCGTCCATAACCTGCCCGGGCCAAGCCGGAAGGGTAACCCTGCTAACGGCGTCGATCTCAAAACCTGCTTAACAAAAGGGGTGCCGACAAAGGGCAAAGCAGAAAAACAAAGAAGGAGCGTCGATCGAGGCGACACAGCGAGGCTAGAATTTGGTCCTCGCCTACATAGGTATGGTGATCTGGTGCGGCAGCATGCACTAAACAACCTATAGAGACTCGATACAACTGGCGGTGCTCAGAGAGAGGTGAGAATGGCCTATCCGGATCCAACCTGAAGCTAACACCAAACAAACCCATCCTGGCGTTTCCCCCTCGAGACCAAACGAGGAAGTCAACCGAGGAACTCACACCGTTGGCAGTTTTATTTATTCGGTTATCGTTGCAGTAATTACTAGTCAGATATAGATATTCATCCTGATAAAATAGGCAGTGGGCACTTTTAATCAACCATTCCGTTATAGTTGGAACACTTACTAATCAGATACATATAGCATGAGATAAACCCGAAACCTAGCAGTTGTTGGTACTTTTAGTCAGCCATTCCGTTGTAGTTGCAAGATTTACTAGTCAGGTACAATTGTATGCATGGCAACCAAACAAGCAATTGTGGGCAGTATTATTTAGCCATTCCATTATAGTGAAGCTGATTACTAGTCATTATAAGTCAAATTTATAGCAGTAAACTTTAGTTATAGTTGTCTATGATCAAGCACTGTGCTCCAAGTCGTCCATAACCGCGGACACGGCTTTGAAAGTTTTACCGGCGGGTGCACCAATAGCAACACACGCCGATCAACCTCGGAAAAACCAAATCAAAAACCGAGGCTTTCACGACTGAACAATCACAGATTCGAAATATTTGGGGCCACCTTGGAGTACCCGACGAGTAAGCTAGCTCAGACGGACCCCAAAGTTTGTGGGGCGGTAATGGCGACAGGTCCCCAAACGGGGACTGTCGATACCACGTAAACGGGTCACAAATCCTAAACAGTACAGTGTGCTCCTCGCACAATCGTAAATAAAGCAGTAGCATGGCATAAGTACAGGATAGTAAAACACCTCAAACTAGTTTGTGGCCCCCAGAAATAAGACTGAATCAAGCTCTGGCTCAGGGGGGTCCCATATACCTCCCGGATGTGGATAGCGCGATAAATCAAGGAACAGGTATCAAGTACTCGGGGTCTTACGGGACACAAGTGGGCGTTCGGAAACCAAATATTTTCTATCACCCACCGATGCCTCTGCTTATTCAATTTTAGTTGTTAAACAGAAATTAAAGTGACGATAAGTAAAACTAGAATCATCTCCAACATCAACATGCGGCAATACATCAAGAATCGTGGCATATGACGTCAAACATAAGCACTTGAGCAAGCAACTACGACGCAAGTCCAACTATCTACCAAACAACGTGTAATAGGGTGTGTCCATGGCAATATAGGGCTGCGGGGATATATCGATCACGGAAACTAGAGCATCGCAACACGTATAGCAATAGATCAAGGAGGAATAAAGACTATAAAAGTAAGATAGGTAGAAAGAGGGAGATGCTCGCCTGAAAACATTGTCGAAAGGTTCATCCGAAGATCGGGGCGAAGCTCACATCAACTCAACGGCCTTATCCGCGAAGAAGCAAAACACTAGAAGGAACACCGGGTGCAATATTTAATACTCGGCAGAAGATCGGCATGATGCATGTATGATGTATGGCATGGCAAGGTGCGATGCAATTAGGTCAAGATTAAGCGGAACCGGGGTCCCGACAATTACTTAAATGGTTCAAGTTACTTAGAACCCCCGCAAATTAAATGTTGTTAAAACAAGGCAAGATAAGATACCGGTTCGCTACACAAGTTTAAATGAGGCCGATATGAGACTAGGTTTGCCCGCATATGGGCCCCATATTTAATTATTAGGTGAATCGGCATAAGGCCCCCAAACCACATGATCATATGCATGCGAGATGAATGACAATTAAATATGCAACAAGTTGTTATGTTATAAAATAGGGTTCGAGGAAAAGGGGTCACACATTAGAGGGGGCTCGACGATCTTGGATTCCGGGGTTCGGGGTTCGACAGGGTCCAGGGTTCGACGGGGGTCAGATCTCGGGGTTCAGGGTTCGACGAACTTGACGGGATCGTTCTCGGACATCGAGGTTAGTTCTTGGTGTTCCGGGAAGCCGGACTTGGTTCGGCGTCGGGGCGCAGATCTTGTCGCATGTGGTCTTCGGGTCCGGGGTCTCGATCTCATGCCGATGATCTTGGTATCCGTGTCCGGGGTTCTTGTCGACGGTCATGGCGTCCGGGATGAAGAGCGGCGTCCAGGGCTCTCGGCGTTTGAGCCGGTTCTTGGCGTAAGGCGATTCCATGTAGGAGGTCTTGGTGCTCCGGTGCGGTGTCGACCTCCAGGTATCGCGGGCCCTCGATGTGGTTTCTCTCGGGTTCAAGCGTCGGTGGTCCCTCTCGTGGCTCCATGCACCTCCTTCAGGGTCATCGGCGTTTCGTGAGGAAGAACTTGAAGTCCGCGAGGAAGGTCTTGTCGGGGTTCTCGGTTTTGGTGGTCGAGGACGAACGGGTTCGGGTCCGGGATGATCTTGTTGTCGGTATGCGGTTCTCGTATTACTCAACATCTCCGCATCGGGGACTGGACAGCAGCACACCGCAGTGGAAGACACTGGCGGCGGCCGAGGGCTCGGGCAGGCGTCGCAGCCAGAGGTTGGTGGGCGGCGGCGAGAGGAGGCGACGCTGCTCGGGCGGGCGGCCGCGGCTGGAGGTGTGCCCGGAGTCGCGGGAGCTGAGCCAGAGGCGGGCCCATGGCTTATGTGGCGGCCAGCGGCAGCAGCGGGCGACGCGAGGCGAGCGGCGCTGGAAGTTCGCCGCGTCAGCTCGAGGCGACAGGGTTGAGGCGAGCAAACGGGTCGGGCGCGGCCGAGCGGCGGCGGCCTAGGGGCTAGCATGGCGGTGATGGCCAAGGCCAGCGGCCAGCGAGCTCGGGAGGAGGTCTGCGAGGAGGTCGACGCGCCGGCGAGGAGCTCCTTGTCGGGGCGGAGGCAGCGAGGCTCAGCCGGGAGGAGACGCCGGAGGGCGGAGGCGGGCGGGCAGTCGCTTGGCGTCAGGCCGGGCCGACGCAGGCTCGGTGCGGCGCTTGGGAGTGCGGTGGAAGCTAGCTAGCGAGGAAGGGACGGCCGTGATCGGCGGCGAGGCGATCGGCAGGGCGGGGTGCCTGTGGCGGCGCTAGGGAGGCGAGGCGGCGGTGTGGGCAGGAGCCGAGCGTGAGCGGGAGGTAGGGACAGCGGGTAGGGCGTCTTGTCAGGGCAAGGCGTCTTGGCTGAGGGGCGTGGGTCCAGGGCGGACCAGGTGGGGAGGCTAGCGTGCGTGCGTGTGTTGAGTTGCGTGGTGGGCCTGGGGTTAGCTGGCGGCAGTGGGGTTGGTGGCGAGCGGGGGCGGGCGGGTCCCACAGAGAGAGAGGCAGGGAGGGTCTTTGTGAGGCCAGCACGCGAGGAGGAGGGGTGGGTCCCAGGCGCGGGCCGCGTCGGTGGGTGGGTTTGATGAGGGTGGAAGGTGAGAGAGAGAGGAGGGGACCAAGTGGCAGCCCACGGTTGGGTGGGGGAAGGGAAGAGGGTGAGGTGGCGGCCTAGCATAGGTGGGGGTGATGTGGAGGGGTAGGTTGGGTAGCTTTTTAGGTGGGTTTAGAATTAGATGGGGCTGGCAGGTTGGGCCGATCTGGTTTTCTGGGGTGGTCGTTCGGGCTAAATCGGCCCGTTCGACTGCCCCGCTAAAAATTAATTAAAAGTTTTATTTAATTAAACGGACCGTTTGCAAAACAATTTTAACAAAACAAAATATTCCGGCGACCCGGTTTTCGATGTTGAATCAAGAGGGGGCGTTTTAGAAAACAACACGGGCTTTGCGAATATAGTTTTGGCAAACAATGCATGATGACGACGATGCAATGCACAAATTCAACGCGATTTTCTAGTAGTGGTTTTGCGGGATGCCACAATTCGACACCACTAACAAGGGATCTCGCCCTCGAGATCCGCCTCATGGTACCGGAAGGGAGGTCGGCGGTCTGCATCTTCTCGCTTCGTGTAGATCCTCGCGACACCACTAACGAGGGTTCATCCTCCACCTTGAAAACGGCGACACCACCAACAAAGGGTCGTTGCTCCTGATCGTCGAGAGAACACTCCGGGGAAACAAAGGACGAAGTTGAAGGTAAGGTCACCTCTAACTTCCATGGATAGAGTAAAACTGCTGGATCCACTGATCCGACGTACAAGAGCGAATGATAAGAGCAGTGGTAGGGTAGCTACTCCATCCCACACTCAAACCATTACTCTGCACACGAATAAGCGGATTAAGCATCCAACTCTCGGAATTAGACTGAAGATCTTCTTAGATGTCATCCGGAACAAAGGAATGTTGCCAGCAGAAATCGTATGAAAGACACACTGATTAGGTTTCGCGGTGGTTCCATTGGCATGAACAACACGTGCTCAAGGTTAACCCCAACTTCACCAAAGCTCGTCCTTCTCATATGTTTTTCAACGACACAGATAACCAGCAAGGAGCACATATGGATAAAGAGCTCAAGAACAAAAGATCGGATGAAGGCACAACAGACCGGTTGCAGATTGATGATCGTAGCACCTCCGTTACAAGAGGAAGAAAACGAAACCCTGAAGGTACGACGGAAACCCAACCACGAGAAATCCTGGACTCGAAGAGAGAGATGAGAGCGGATTCAAAACGCGTAGAGGCGAGAGGAGAAAAGCAGAGGGGTAAGGAGTAAAATCAGACCTAATCAGAACTGTCCAACCGATTTTCAAAATAGTTTTGACACTCTACTTCGGCCGTTAGCTAGGTTATCCCTGAGCTGGACTTGTGGGGTATCGCAATCGCTGAGCTCGATACCACTCAGAACACCCTCAGAATCGAACCTATGCAAGTTTGAGCAAAATTCGCCAAACCCGCATAGAAAGCGATTCAAAGGTGCCCACCAGCACTTTTCGCGGGTGGAAAGCGGTAATAACATTACACAGTCCTCGATGGGACCCACAGTAGATATATATATGAGGCGACTCAAAGGTCAAGAATACGATATAATATACAAAGATCCAAATCACCTTGAAAAGCGATAGAGCGTCCGACTACGGACAAGATGCAAATGGGGCTAAGAGCCGAAGAATAACCAATGGCGTCCATAACCACTGTGCCAAGCGGAAGGGTAACCTCGCTAACGGCGTCGATCTCAAACACCTTAACAAAAGGGTGCCGACAAAGGCAAAGCAGAAAACAAAGAAGAGGCGTCGATCTTGAGGCCAGTACACGGCGAGGCTAGAATTCGGCGGTCCTCGCCTACATAGGTATGGTGGACTGGTGCGGCAGCGGCAGCATGCACTAAACAACCTATAGAGACTCGATACAACTGGCGGTGCTCAGAGAGAGGTGAGAATGGCCTATCCGGATCCAACCTGAAGCTAACACCAAACAAACCCATCCTGGCGTTTCCCCCTCGAGACCAAACGAGGAAGTCAACCGAGGAACTCACACCGTTGGCAGTTTTATTTATTCGGTTATCGTTGCAGTAATTACTAGTCAGATATAGATATTCATCCTGATAAAATAGGCAGTGGGCACTTTTAATCAACCATTCCGTTATAGTTGGAACACTTACTAATCAGATACATATAGCATGAGATAAACCCGAAACCCAGCAGTTGTTGGTACTTTTAGTCAGCCATTCCGTTGTAGTTGCAAGATTTACTAGTCAGGTACAATTGTCGCAAGCGACAACCAAACAAGCAATTGTGGGCAGTATTATTTAGCCATTCCATTATAGTGAAGCTGATTACTAGTCATTATAAGTCAAATTTATAGCAGTAAACTTTAGTTATGCTTGTCTATGATCGAGATACTGTGCTCCAAGTCGTCCATATCCGCGGACACGGCTTTGAAAGTTTTACCGGCGGGGTGCACCAATAGCAACACACGCCGATCAACCTCGGAAAAACCAAATCAAAACCCAACGAGGCTTTCACGGTGAACAATCACAGATTCGAAATATTTCAGGGGCCACCCTTGAGTACACCATAGCGGTAAGCTAGCTCAGACGGACCCCAAAGTTTGTGGGCGGCGGAACGACGGGTCCCCAAACGGGGACTGTCGATACCACGTAAACGGGTCACAAATCCTAAACAGTACAGTGTGCTCCTCGCACAATCGTAAATAAAGCAGTAGCATGGCATAAGTACAGGATAGTAAAAACACCTCAAACTAGTTTGTGGCCCCAAGAAATAAGACTGAATCAAGCTCTGGCTCAGGGGGGTCCCATATACCTCCCGGATGTGGATAGCGCGATAAATCAAGGAACAGGTATCAAGTACTGGGTCTTCACGGGACACAAGTGGGCGTCGAAACCAAATATTTTCTATCACCCACCGATGCCTCTGCTTATTCAATTTTAGTTGTTAAACAGAAATTAAAGTGACGATAAGTAAAACTAGAATCATCTCCAACATCAACATGCGGCAATACATCAGCAACTGTGGCATATGACGTCAAACATAAGCACTTGAGCAAGCAACTACGACGCGCAAGTCCAACTATCTACCAAACAACAGGTAATAGGGTGTGTCCATGGCAATATAGGGCTGCAGGGGATATATCGGGTACGGAAACTAGAGCATCGCAACACAGATAGCAATAGATCAACAGGAGGGAATAAAGACTATAAAAGTAAGATAGGTAGAAAGAGGGAGATGCTCGCCTGAAAACATTGTCGAAAGGTTCATCCGAAGATCGGGGCGAAGCTCACATCAACTCAACGGCCTTATCCGCGAAGAAGCAAAACACTAGAAGGAACACCGGGTGCAATATTTAATACTCGGCAGAAGATCGGCATGATGCATGTATGATGTATGGCATGGCAAGGTGCGATGCAATTAGGTCAAGATTAAGCGGAACCGGGTCCGACAATTACTTAAATGGTTCAAGTTAGAACCCCCCAAATTAAATGTTGTTAAAACAAGGCAAGATAAGATACCGGTTCGCTACACAAGTTTAAATGAGGCCGATATGAGACTAGGTTTGCCCGCATATGGGCCCCATATTTAATTATTAGGTGAATCGGCATAAGGCCCCCAAACCACATGATCATATGCATGCGAGATGAATGACAATTAAATATGCAACAAGTTGTTATGTTATAAAATAGGGTTCGGAAAAGGGTCACACATTAGAGGGGCTCACGATCTTGGATTCCGGTTCGGGTTTGAGGTCCGTGGTTCGGACGGGGTCGAATCTCGGGGTTCAGGGTTCGACGAACTTGACGGGATCGTTCTCGGACATCGAGTTTAGTTCTTGGTGTTCCGGGAAGCCGGACTTGGTTCGGCGTCGGGGCACAGATCTTGTCGCATGTGGTCTTCGGGTCCGGGGTCTCGATCTCATGCCGATGATCTTGGTATCCGTGTCCGGGGTTCTTGTCGACGGTCATGGCGTCCGGGATGAAGCGTCAGGGCTCGGCGTTTGAGCGGTTCTTGGCGTGGCTTGGTTCCATGTAGGAGGTCTTGGTGCTCGGCGGTGTCGACCTCCGGTATCGCGGGCCCTCGATGTGGTTTCTCTCGGGTTAAAGCGTCGGTGGTCCTCTCGTGGCTCCATGCACCTCCTTCGTGGTCATCGCGTCGGCGTTCGTGAGGAAGAACTTGAAGTCCGAGGAAGGTCTTGTCGGGGTTCTCGGTTTTGGTGGTCGAGACGAACGGGTTCGGGTCCGGATGATCTTGTTGTCGGTATGCGGTTCTCGTATTACTCAACATCTCCGCCGGGGATCGATAGCGACACCGCAGATGGAAGACATCGGCGAGGCAGGCTCGGGCCGAGGCGCCTTGAGGTTGGTGGGCAGCCTTGGCGAGGAGGAGGCGACGCAGCTCGGGCGGCGGCTGGAGGTGTGTGCAGTCGCGGGAGCTGGTGACGGAGGCCGCCCAGCTTGGGTGACGCGCCGAGTGTGGCACAGCGGGACGAGAGGCGCGGAGAGGCGGCTGGGAAGGTCGCCGGCTGCTCGAGGCGAGGACGGGTTGAGCGGGCGAGCAGGTCGGGGTCAGGCGTCGCGGCGGGCTAGGGCGACTTGGCGGCTGAGGCTAAAGCGGTGGCAGGCGGCGCGGCAGCTTCGGGGAGGAGGCTTGGTGAGGAGGTCGACGGCGCGGCCTTGAGAGCTCAGCGTGGGCGGGCGGCGGAGCTCAGCGCCGGGAGCCGAGCAGGAGGCGGGCAGGGCTGCTGGCGGTGTCGGGCGGGCGGCCGACGCAGGCTCGTGGCCTTGGGCGCAGTGGAAGCGAGCTGGCGAGCGAAGGGCGGCATGGCGGGCCTTGTCAGGCGGAAGCGGGGTGGTGCCTGGTGGCGGCGCTAGGGAGGGTGAGGCGAGGCGGTGTGGGCAGGTTGCAGCGAGGGCGTGAGCGGGAGGTAGGGGACGAGCGGGGTGGGGCGTGCGCGTCGGGGCCAGGGGCAGGCGTGCGCTGCGGGGTGGGGCGTGGGTCCAGGGCGGACCAGGTGGGGAGGCTAGCGTGCGTGCGTGTGTTGAGTTGCGTGGGGTGGTGAGCCTGGGGGTTAGCTGGCAGGTGGGGGTTGGTGGGAGCGGGGAGGCGGGTCCCACAGGCAGAGAGGGAGGGGAGGGTCGTGAGGCCGCCTGCGAGGAGGAGGGGTGGGTCCCAGGCGCGGGCCGCGTCGGTGGGTGGGTTTGATGAGGGTGGAAGGTGAGAGAGAGAGGAGGGGACCAAGTGGCAGCCCACGGTTGGGTGGGGGAAGGGAAGAGGGTGAGGTGGCGGCCTAGCATAGGTGGGGGTGATGTGGAGGGGTAGGTTGGGTAGCTTTTTAGGTGGGTTTAGAATTAGATGGGGCTGGCAGGTTGGGCCGATCTGGTTTTCTGGGGTGGTCGTTCGGGCTAAATCGGCCGCTCATTTTCCCGCTAAAATAATTAAAAGTTTTATTTAATTAAACGGACCGTTTGCAAAACAATTTTAACAAAACAAAATATTCCGGCGACCCGGTTTTCGATGTTGAATCAAGAGGGGGCGTTTTAGAAAACAACACGGGCTTTGCGAATATAGTTTTGGCAAACAATGCATGATGACGACGATGCAATGCACAAATTCAACGCGATTTTCTAGTAGTGGTTTTGCGGGATGCCACAGAAGATGATCAAACTAATTTAACTAGCTTTAGCTCACTGTGTACATGCAATAGCCATCAATGGTGACCATGCCGAGAGCACACTTGCCACCCCCATGTCGCCAGCGAGCTAGGAGAATCTCTAGCCTCGCGAGCCTTCTCTGGGACACACATCACCGTCCATCGCCACCCCTGTCTAAGCCCCAAGACTTTCCAGCCACTAGACCACACGGAAATCTCGCGCCTAGTTTCTCTGCCAGCATGCCGAGCGCGCGCCAGAGCGTCACCCGCAACACAAGCCCACAGACAGTGCGCCGCCCTTGCCGCTTGCGTGCGTGATCGCCAGCACCCCAGCAACCCGCCAGACAACCCCGTTCGCCGCTGCGCGGACCATGCATGTTGTGCACCATTAAAATCATCGTCGGACCCGCTCAGAGCGCCGCGACGTTCCGACCGTTCTGAACCGCCCCCTTTTGTCGCCCATGCCATTAGCACGTTGTGCCGACGACCAAGACGGGAGCTCAGCCCGCACCCATCGGTCCCCTTCAGGCACTATAAAAGGAGGCCACCCCCGTTCAATTTGATAACACCGTCTCACTCCCCACCTCTCACTGATCACACCCACTCACTCCCGGAGCAAGACGAGCACCAGGTGGCCGGAATTTCACCAGAGTCCGCCGTTGCAGAGGAGGAGAGGCGTCGTCGACTGGAGCTGCCCTAGGAGGAGCTGTCGGTACCAGGAGAATCGCCGTCGTCGACTTCGTCGTTCGCCCTCGTCGCCGACCATCACATGAGCCCCGGTGAGCCCCGTTCGACCCCCACTGGCCGCGCTAGGGTTCAACCTCGCCGCGTCCTGTTCAGGCATGGACGATGAACCATCGCTGTCGATCTAGCTTCTAATCCTACGGCCCTAATCGCCCTGTACCCCTTCGCCACTCTCTATCTCACTGACGAGTGGGGATAGCCACTTAACCAGCCCGCGCGCCCTGTGCATAGTGGGCCGGCCCAGTTAAACCTCCCGCGCGACCGAGTAATTCAAATTTAGATTTATTCTTTTAGTTTCAAACCTAGTTCTGTACTAGATTCAAAAATCAACCTAGCTCGATTCACTGAACCAAAATGCATGAAACCAATTTTGTTAGGAAGGTACTGGAGTGTTTAATCCAAGCCCATTGGATTCAAATCATTTGGATTTGTAGATCACCTATAGTAAAAATAACAAGGTAGAAGCTTTTCTGCATTCAAACTTGTTTCAAAATTCAACCATGAAAGCTTTTGAGTTGATTCCAACTCTCAAAAATCATATTTAACTATACCTTTTAGAATATATAAAAATATATAGGTATACTTGCAGAAATAATGATCTAGTGATACAAGAATGCCCCATAGGCATTTCTAGTCACTTTAATTAATTAAAAAAAGGTTAAACCTTATTAAATTGTGAAACCACTTTAAATCACATTCCCATTTACTGAAATATGTGGTGATGACATGTGTCAACATGATCCCATGTTTTAGTTGGAGAATATTAAATCTTAAGTAGTTTTTCAATGAGTAGAATTTACTTTTCTAAAATAAAGGAAATAAAACTATTGCCTTAATCTTTGTAATGCTTGTGATGATCATATATCATCTAGTGAAAACCTTGGTGTGATAGATAGAAGTAGTTAAGTATTGTTTGGTGATTGTGTACCTCGTATTTATTTATAGACGCTATTACCGACCAAGGATACAAGGAGGAAGGAGGATACTACGAGGAAGAAGCCGAGGAGAACTTCAACCACTGCTCTGCACAAGGCAAGCTAATATCTGCAAGCTATTACCTGAGCAAGTTTATAATTGCAATTATGCAAGCTATTGACTTTGCAAGTTAACCCTTGCATGACAACTATGCCAACTAGATGCCTTAAGCATATGTGATTATACCCACTTGGTGACACCTAATCCTAGTTTTACTTGCAAGCTTAGTATTTATTTCTTTATCAAAGCTTCTTAGTTTGGTTTACTTAGTGACTTGTAGATTCTAGAAAAATATCTGAAGGTAGCATAAAGATCATAAAACTTGGCATAAGTTAGATAATCTTGATGTCATCCTGAGGCATGAGATTGAACTTAGCTAGTTCACACTTGTTTACCAACCCTCATTAGTGTTTACCCCCACCTGTAATTGCTAGTGCTAAGCATAAAACTTGATCAACTTTAGATGGGAATACTTGGTGAAAATGGTTATGAAAACCTTAGAATGATGAGTCATTCTACTGAAATGTTTTGACATGTGTTCTTGAACACCAGATGATTTTGGTGATGAAAATGTTAAGGCATGAGACTTAGCCCTTTTACAAAACTGATGGTTGTTTGAATGCGATACCATTCCAAATTTACCGTACAACCACAATACCCAAAATTTGGTTATATACCTTTAGTATGGGTTCCCTTGTGGCCAAGGTTTGAGCCGAGGCTACCTTGTGAAGATTGTCCACCTGTGCAGTTCCCAAGATGACATTTGGTCATGGTTGGGAGGCCAAACCCATAGGAGAGGTGCCTATACTATGGCGTGTAATTGAAAGGTTATGATTGATTATCCACATACTGAGTATGGTGAATTCAGGATTTTTCCTGACGGATGTATCAAATGTTGTGGTGAAAGTGTACAATCTCTGTAGAGTGTCAAACTATTCGAATAGCCGCGTCCGCGTTTATGGACAGTTGGAGTGGACATACTGTTCTGTCGTTAGATGTTTTCAAAATGACTTGTGAAATGAATCATTACTTTGACTTGACCACAATAAGGTTGTGATATAAAATTCAAGTTCCCACTTAGGTGTTATAAAACTTTCAACTAGCTTTATTTGCTTCTGAACTTAGTTAAGGTAAACCTGGCTTTTTGCAAAATAACCCTAGAGCTTACTATCCTACTCAAAACCACTTCACTTGTTAGTATTAGTTTGCGAGTACTTAAAGAGTACTCATGGCTTTGTCCCTGGCTATTCCTGTGGCCAGACTATGAAGAGGACTATCAGGAGGATGGACAGCAGGAAGGTTACGACAACTAGGACCATCTCCCATCATTAGCATTACCTATGACCATGAAGATGGAGCTTCGCCTACGCTATCATTATTATTACATTATTCCGCTGCTTGAATTGTATTAAGACTGGATCATGAGATCCTTTATTTGTGTAAGACCTTATGTATGGTTTGTAATGGATGATGTACTGTGATATCCAATCTGTTATGTCTCGCAAAAATGGTAATCCTAGGATTGCGATGTATGGCATAATAGGCATCTGGGGTTAAAAATCCGGGTGTTGACACTTTGTTCAAAATTTGATATTGATTTTAGCCATGAGCTTTATTAGCCTTGGAAATACTTTCTTTTATCTTATTTAAATCATAAGTTTTTATCCATGGCTCCAAATGGATTGAAATCAATTCCCATGGTTTTATAATGTTTTTATTTACCATTATTGGTCAATTAGGAATGTTTGTTGCTAAATTTTTATATGGAATGAAGCCATAATATTGGAGTGATCTTGAAGATGATTTCTTTCATTAGGGTTTAGGTTTTTGGTTTAACTTTTCCATGTGTTCAAAATCAAGATACAATCTATGCTTGAATGCATTTGATTTGTTTGAAAATTTGTTTGTTGCTTTTTCATTCAATTTTTGTTCAAGTATGGTTTTTGATGTTTCTAATTAGAGGCAAAAGTTTCTTTTCCCTCTAAATTTAAACATTTGTTTCTTTTGTTTGTTTATTTTTCACATTTCAAAATTTGGAAAATTTTGGGATGTGATAGACTACCACCCTTAAAAGGAATCTCGTCCCGAGATTCGGGAAGGCTAGAAATTACAAGTTGGTTTCTGGACAACTAGGGCATTACCACCCTTAAAAGAATTTTAACTAGATTGCATCTTGGCTTACTTGGTGCCTTGATGTATCTTCTCTGGACAGTTATTTGCATAGTGTCCCTTATTACCACATTTGAAACATGTGACAAGGTTGAGATCCTTCACAGGCTTGCTTGTCTTGTTCTTCTCCTTTTCTGGACAATTTGATGCATAATGGCCTAGCTCTTTGCATTTGTGGCACATCACTTGGCTAATATCCTCTTTTATCTTTGGTATCACTACCTCTTGTTTGTTTCCTTGGCCCTTCTTCTTTTCTAGGCATTAATTAGCATAGTGTCCCATCTCCTTGCAATTGTAACATTGCATCTGGCTAATGTCTTTCTTGCTGGGGTTGGGGCGTTTCTTCTTGTTCTTGGGTTTTTCCAAGGCTAGGAGGTCTCTTAGTTCATGTTCTTCATAATTCACCACAAATGTAGGAAAAATTCCTCGGTTCTTAGAACGGTTCTTAGGATAACGTCCATGTTTCCTCGTTTGTTCACCAAAGTTGGTTACAATGTATGGAGGTGCATACTGAGTTTTGACTTTGTCTTCAACATTCTTGGTGGAAGTTGTACCTTCATAGGTGTTTCCAAAGACTTGATGTATTCCATCCTTAGCTTGATGTTTCATCTGTTGAACTATAGGATATATGTGGCATTGGACAGGGACATGATCATTTCCTTCACACAGGAAACAAGTAACCTGAGATGTGGGGCATTGTCTAGCTGGGTGTTTCCCTTCACAATTAGGGCAGTAATCATTATGATCTTTATAAGTGTGTCCTATGTCTCCGTGGATTTTGCAGGCTTGTGTTCTTTCCACCATATCATCCTTGAAATCATTGTTGTCACAATTCTTTGGAAAGGGTTGCTTCTCATGTTTATCATCTGATTGTTCATCCTTTGCAACAATTTGGATTGGGATCCCAAGAACTTTAGCATGGCTAGGTATAACTCAATGTTGTTGTGGTTGTTGGTTAAAAACTGGGTTTTCACTTGATTCAACTTAGCTTGGGTTGCTAGTAGTTGTACTGTCATGTGCATCTCTGGGTTGTTGTTGTCACCATCATTGATGTTGGAGTTGTGGTCTCTTGGAGAAGTCATCTGTTTGGGTTGGGTTGGAATTAGAATAAACCAAAGAATTCTAGGGAAAGAATTCTACACACACAACAAATCACACAAAGCATTGTACAAGCACTCACAATCATGCATTCCACTCAAACAATAATGTTCAAGCATATTTTAGGCAACAAAATATTTTTGCTACACCACATAAGTTGGTGTGATCAATATATGATCAAAGTCGATTTAAACAAAACACTAGTATGATGGTCCAACTATAGGGTATCACTTGAGATCATTCAATCCTTCTTATTAGCTAGTACATAGGGAACAAGATCATGGTTTCCTTGGAAGAAATTCTTGCATCTTGGTCACAAATTTCAAAGGTGATGTCTATAATGTTTCCTCATGAGTTGAGTTTCCTTAGTCTCCAAGTCTTGAGTACTATTCTTATCTCACTTGTAGTCCTTAGTGATGTCCAAGTTGAAGTCCTTGGTGAAACTGGAGCTGAAGTCCCTTGAGATGTTTAAGCTGAAGTCATTTGTGATGTTGAAGTCCTTGTTCATGTTGAAGTTTTTGTCCATCAAGTTGAAAAGGGAGAGATGTAGAATCAAAACAAAATGTTGAGGAAAGAGTTTACAAGATTGTTTGTAAATAAGTTAGAACAAATACAACTCCCGTTTCTAAGGGGTTTTGTCCAATCCTAGGGTTACAATCCTACAGGCAACACAATGCTCTGATAGCATCTGTAGAGGCCTGAACCCATTAAGGTACACGTCCCTATGTTTACAATGCTAGTCCTTGGATCGAATATCTAGCTCCCACATTTTAAGATGTAATATCAAGAAACAAAGGTCATATTACAACTTATAACCAGGAATAAAATAATTCATTACAACTTACATAGCTCATATGGCTATCTTATTACAAAGCAGCAGATATAACTATAAAGCATGGAGTCCTTCATCTTCATGTGCCACAGACAATCATGTTGGTTGTAGACTTGTAATCCCTACTCAACAAACTTCACTAACATCAAACAAACCCGTAACATGATAAGTTACAGCCAAAAGGGTCAATACATTTTAATTGTATTGGCAAGTGATATCATATTGATATGGAGAATCTAACATCTACATGAATATATGGCTAAGTGGTGTTTTGGCTGGCCTTTGCATAAAATAAGTTTCCTATCCTTTGCAAAATAGTTTTTCTCTTTTCCAAAACACTTTATCAAACAATGGCACACTGGATACACACTGTTGGGAATATGCCCTAGAGGCAATCATATATGATGAGATTTCCCATTGTGTTCATAAATATATTAAGTAGTCCTTGTATAAACATCTGATGTGTATTATTGAATATGTGATTCGGTTGTGGAACTATGCATTCATGTTGTTTGTACTAAATATCCTTGGTCATTGAGGTTGTGCTGGACACACAACTTAGACCAATGTGAAAGTTCGCTTGATGACTCGGTTCCACTTGTCATGGGCATGGAGATGCTATTCCAACTTACACAGATTCGGCTAAAGAGTTTAGCGAGTCGGATTGACCCATATTGAGGTACAACGAACAAGTTGTCATTTGTATATCTCAATCAATGTAATCCTTAGACCTGAGGTTGTTGCATAGTCCGAGTTGAGGATCACCGACTTAGGTTCACAACGCTGATCCGTGAATCGGCTTATAAAGGCGAGTTCGGTCGATCGAGAATCAAGCTGCATGATGTGAATAACCAAGATGGGATTTTGCCCTCCACTGGAGAGATATTCTCCGGGCCCTCGTGAGATATGATTCGGAAAGCATGGCCATGCACGACTCTATTAAGTGTTAACCGAGGCGATCGACTAAGAGTTAGTCGGGGGAATCACTTATCTCGGATCGAGAAGAGAGTCGGACTATTTAAGGGATGACAAATATTCGCCTATAGTCTGACAAGGTATATCATGAGGCAAAAGGGACTCGGACGCAAGTCGCATTGGAAAGGCAAGTCGTCATGACTCTTTGGTACTTGGGAGTCGGCACGTTCTGCTAGGAGCCGCTCTGGATCGATCGATTGAGAGTCGGACTCCAATCGTGTCCAAGTAGCCATGAGCCTGCGGGGTCACACACTTAAGAGCGGGAGCAAGTTCGGATTGGATCTGAACCTGTAATTTGGTTGGGTTGGACCTAAACCGGATTAGGACTGAGTTAGTGAGTTAGACTCACGGTGACTAGTGCTATATGGGCTTTAGTGAATGGGTCGCGCGAGCAGAGCTCACGTTCACTCCCTATATATAGTGGAGCACCTTAACCCAGAAAGGTTAATCGTGTTCGGTTAGGTCATTCCATGTGTTGGAAACCCTAGCTCCTGACAGTCCGCCAGAATTTGAACCTAACGGTTCGCCACGGGCGCCTCCTTGTATGTGTGGATACCAAGAGGTGTGCGATCAAGACCGTGACGATCGGATCGTGAGGATCGCATCGCATCAATCGACGCTTCATCGAATCCGCAACCGCGCGTCTAGTGGTAAACCTCGTGGCCTTCTACCTCAGCTAGATCTTGGGATCACCACGTTAGAGGAATTTTTTTGTTTTATCTCTGCGTGGCCCAACACACACCAGGTGCTTCCCTTGTTCACCCAACAAGTTTTAACTTAGAGAAATTGGGATGAGGAGATTCTTGATCATTTCAATGTCTTTGATGATCCAAATGTCCATTTCCGGGGACACGGCTGTAACATCCCTAAATTCATATTCCAAAACTCATTCATATCATCCTTGCATTCATCATCATTTAGGATTTTTTCAAAATCAATTCAAAAACAGGAGCATTTGTGGCTCATTATTTTATGTATGAAAACCCTAGCCTTTGTGCTACATGCTTTTGGGAAAGATGCTGTTATTCATTCAGAATGTTTTGAATTCAAACTTAAGTGGTCTCAAAAGCTTAAATAAAATAACAAAAGCAAAATATGAATTAAAACAAATCCTATGCCTATTATCACCTCTCATAAAGGCATAGTTTGTTTTATTTTCCAAAGGACCCAGGTGTTCTGAATTGTTCAGATGTGTTTGACACTCATTTAAGAGCAAGTTTTATTTTGAAAAAGTCCTGTAAAGCTTTGGATTCAAACAGATTTGAATTTAGGTTTAAAAACCATTTCTAGAAATTCAATCTGAAAAAGAAAAGGAATTAAGAAGAAAAAAAATAGCCAAACCAGCCAATCTGGCCGACCCAGCCCAACACGGCCCAGACTAGCCCAAAGGCACACCATGAATCGCTTTTCTTTACCCACTCTCGCACCCACCAGCTCACTGACAGAAGGGACCCGCTTCCACTCCCCTCTCTCGCTGACAACCACGGCCCACCCGAGCATCGTCGTCTCCACCCCAACGACCTGTTCGTCCCCAAATTGACGCGGCCGTTTCCTGTTGATTACGCAGCTTAAGTTCGCGTTAAGGCTCGAGTGATTCTCGCTCGCGAGCAGGCTACATAAACACCCTCTGCCCCCTCTCTCTTCTCCCCCCAAACCCCAAGCACAGAACGCCCCAGTCAGCGCATTGCTCTGCAGAACCCTGGCTCTCGACGAATTCGGTGAGTCGCGTGTTCCTCTCTGCCTCTCATTCATGCTGTCTTGTCCAGTGAGTCTCGGCGCATCTACTGACACACCCCACTTACCTTCGCACGACCTGTAGCTCCAGCAACGTCGACGACTGGCCGCCACCGTCTTCGGCATCAACTCCGACGACCTCCGGTGGTAAGTCCAGACCGCCCCAAGCTTTGTATTTCACACGCGCTTATTCCCCGTGATCTTCTGCACCTGACTACACTCTCCATTTGCCTCCTAGAGATCGGCAACGTCACCTTCGACCTCGAGCAGAACCACCTGTCGCCAGACTCAACTCCGACGAGGAATCGCCACCGCGTCAGCACGCCCCTTGACAAACCAGAGCCACCTCGAGCTTCAGCACGCCACCGCGGTCCTGGTAAGCGCCTTCTTGCTTCCCCGGACGACCTAGAGAACCGGCGCCCCCGTAGTCAGACGCGCCGCCACTACAAGAAATGTGCTATACTATGACCTTTTGATAGTGACCCCGAAAGAAATCGTCATAAATTTATGACGATCTTGTTGCAGTTGGTCATGAGCTGTTTGGAAGGGGCAAAGGATAGCAAATGCATGACGATTTGTCCCAAAAACGTCTTAAATTATTTACACGAAATCGTCATAAGCTGGTGTGTACTGTTTGGGGCCTTGATTGGAGCATACTACGACGATATAGAATCGTCATACTCCTCAATGTGATCCACGTGTCGTGTTAGTTGTGTGCTAGGGATTTTTTAGGTCGGGCCTAGATGGGCTGATTCTTTTAGGTCAGGCCCAATATCTTCTTTTTAGGCGATTGTTAGGCAAAAAATATTGCACTAGCTGGGACTTGAACCCACGACCTAGCGATGTGAGGCAGCTGCCGTAACCACTATGCTATAGTTGTGTTGTTGCAGATAATGTATAAACAACTGTATCTATACTATTAGTATTATCGAACAGAACCAAATAGAATGTATACGCCAGAGAACCACAGAACCAAACCAAATGTAACCAAACCTTACCACACAGAAAGTATAGGCGGGCAAGGGCAACGCTGGATGGCGGACAAGGGCGGCCGGGCGATGAAGGGAAGAGGCGGTTGCCGGCGGAGGGCTAAGGCGCCCGAGGGGTCGTGGCCACGGAGGCTGGCCGGAGGGAGGCGCCAAGTGAGGGGCTGCGGCGGTGGGGACTGGAGGAGGGGCTCCGGTGGTGATCGGAGGAGGTCTGCAGCAGATACATCGTTAGCACCTCTCCTCTCTCCCCTGTTTACTTCCCTGTTAATTTCAGAGCCTGGTTTCATTAGGGTTTCAAAATCCATATTTTCAGATGATGTTTAGAATCAATTCAAGCCCAAACCTTCAGGTCTTTTTTGCCTTTAGCTAGATGTAGGCATAGAACTATATTGTTGGAGCTTATCTAGGTTTTTGTTTAATTTCGCTAGCTAGTGTGTACACTTCAAAGGCAATTCTAACTTGCAATATTTTTGGTCTTTTGCGGATGGATGGTGGAGAACAAAAGGAGTTAGAAGGCTTTCTTATGAGCATCTAAGGGGAGTGGATGAGTTCATGCGATTTGTCCGTAGAAGTGTTCCCGATGATGCTCAAGTTTTATGCCCATGCCCCAGCTGTATGAATCGTGTTGAACAAACTCTACCAAATGTAGAGGCTCATACGCTAATGCGGGATGGCATGCACGTATGATAGGTGGATCCATCATGGAGAGCCTTTACATCCGAACCCGAGCTGAACTCGAACTGGTGAAGGCGCAGATCATGTTGATGATGGCGGTGAGTTTGTACAAGATGATGTTCCGCAAGAGGATGTTGGTTTGGAGGCGAGGATGGCTATGAGGATGATAGAATCCTGATCTGTTTAGGGATTTGTACGAGTCTGAACCAAGGTGCCGGAGAGCATACAATCTATGCCGAAATGATAGAGGAGGCCAAGCGCTGACTAGTGATGGTGGGACATTGTCCGATTTTCTTTACCGTGAAGTTACTCCATGTCAAGTCCTTCTACCGAATCAGCAATGTTGCCTTCAACGCAATACTCCGTATCTTGACCATCCAATACCCTAAAAGTGCAATTCCCAAATCTTATGAAGAAGCATTGGGTATAATCGGTAGATTGGGGCTTGGTTATGATTCAATCCATGTCTGCCCGAACAACTGTATCTTGTTTCGGAACACGTACGCCAAGCATGACAGGTGCCCGAAATGTGATGCCTCAAGGTGGAAAGATGCGGATGGGAGGAAGCAGATACCAGAGAAGGTGTTGAGGTACTTTCCTGTGATTCCAAGGCTACAGAGGATGTTCATTTCGAAGCAACAGTCGGAGGATGTACAGTGGCACAAGCTAAAGCGGCAACCCGTGGATAATGAACTTAGCCATCCAGCCGACGGAAAGGCATGGAAAGATTTTGATGATAAACATAAAGAGTTTGCCGCCGATGCGAGGAACATCAGACTCGGCCTTGCCACAGATGGCTTTAATCCATTTGGAATGAGCTCGAAATATAGCATGTGGCCGGTATTTGTTGTGCCGTACAATCTTCCACCATGGGCATGTATGGAGCAGTCCAACTTCATGATGGCTTTGCTAATCCCCGGTCCAAAATCTCCAGGAAAAGATTTTGATGTCTTTATGGAGCCCCTAGTAGAAGATCTCCTCAAACTCTGGAAAGGTGTCCGTACCTATGATGCCCTGAGTCCTGATAAGTTCGATCTCCGTCTTTGTGGTAATATGGTGTATCCATGATTTCCCAGCCGCACACTTTGTCGGGAGGCTCACGTCGGTTATCAAGCATGTGCGTTGTGACAAGGATCCGTGCTCGGAAAGAATAAGGAACAAGATATGTTGGACCGGGGCGCCGTTTCTTCCCGCCACCATCCTTGGCGAAAAAGCAAAGATTTCAATGGAAAAAGCTGAAACACGTGACCAGCCGTGAGTTCACTAAAGAAGAGCTCGAGCAACAGCTTCACAATGTGAAAGATGTGAGACAGAAAACATCGAGAAGAAAAGGAAGCGTGAGGATGGACAATGTTGGGACCGGAGGGCTATTTTGTGGGACCTCCTTCAAGCAGATCTCAAGTTGAGGCACAACCTTGATGTAATGCATATCGAGAAAAACATATGTGATAATCTGCTGGCACATTTATGAACATCGACGGAAGTCAAAGGATCTGATTAACTCTAGGCTTGATTTGGAAGACTTGGGCATAAGAAAAGATTTGCATCTTGACTGTTGAAGGTGGAGAGTCGCTTGAGATGCGAAGCATGGTATACAATGACTAAAGAAGAAAAGCTTGCATTCAGTGAATTTATAAGAGCGGTGAGATTTCGGATGGGTATGCCGCTAACCTAGCAAAATCGTGTCTCTGATGGATGCAAGCTCGAGGACTAAAACTCATGACCGCTACATCCTCCTTCAAAGGATTTTACCGGCTGGACTCCGTGGAATTTTGGATAAAGAAAGATATAAAGCAGTTGCTGAGCTGGGGAATTTCTTCAGAGAGTTGTGCGCCAAAACACTGAAGTTATCTGTTCTTGAAAGACTCGAAAAAGAAATCGTAGTTATCCTTTGCAAGCTTGAAAGATCTTTCCTCCGACCTTCTTCACGGTGATGGTTCATTTGATGCATTTACCCAAAGAGGCAATGCTTAGAGGCCTGCATGTCTGACTGGATGTACCCTGTTGAAAGAAGGATGCTTACATTTAAGCGTTATGTCTGAAACACCGCCGAACTGAAGGGTCGATTCTTTGAGGCATATATTGTTGATGAGTGCCTTACATTTTGCTCGAGGTACTTGACGATCTGGAAACAAGATTCAATAGGGGTAGAAATAGAGAGCGGGATGATTCGCACGTTGGTGATGTCTGTTTTCAACCATGGTGTAAACCTTCTTGGAGGGTCGGAGTACTCGGAGGTGGTGATGAATATGACAAGATGCATTGGTATGTGTTAAGGAGTTGCCGAGGTTCTACCGTATATCGAGTATGTCATCTCTTGTGCATGCACCCTTATCTTTTTATTGAGTTGGAAGGAACCCATTTGCAAGCCTGATGATTTAATTAACTTTATGTTTTTGTTGGCATTGCGGTTGTGCAAAATAGAGCTGAATAATCAAGGTAGCCGCATCAATGTTGATAGATGGATCATGAAGGATTTGCTAAGTGGTTTAAGAATCATGTGAGATCTTTAGTCTTGGAATCAATTGCCACATGTTTTTTGTGTGTGTTTTGTTACTAACCCTGCTTTATTTGTGCAGATTGGAAAATTGCATGAGGACAATAAGGTCGCTTGATCTTTTTGCTTTGGCATGCGAGGATAGGCGAGTGAGGTATTCAGATGTATTGTTGATGTTCGCTACCACAGTTGACCATGAGAAAAATAGAAACACGCAATGGAATAGTTGCCGAGGAGACCATGATGGTGAAGAGATGGACTTCTATGGTTAGCTTAAAAGCATCATAAGGCTCCGATACAACTCCGAGAGGCGTCCATCGATCGGTCGTCTTGTTCCGTTGTGATTGGTTTGATCTTGGTGGCGAGAAGAAGCGGGATCCAAGATGACGGACACTTCAAAAGCATTAACACTGGAAGGTGCTGGTATAAGAGTGATCCATTTATTCTAACGACACAAGCAACAAAGGTGTTCTATGTGCGGAATCGACTTGCATGGAAATTGGCAAGTTGTGCAAAAGTTTCAACAGACATTTGTGGAGTGTGAAAAAACTGAAATGGAGAAGGGTCTCAATGGTGGTGGTGGTCTAACATACCAAGATGATAACACCGAGGAAGTTCGATTGCAAGAGAAAGAACCGGTGTGCATACTAGATTGCGAAGGAGACAAGAAGCAGTGTTACTTGATGCTTCATTCGTGAAAACATTAGGAAAAGAAGGAAGGAGGTAGTGGAGGGCTATGAATGCGATGATGAAAACATGGTAGATGACACATCCTCCGATCTTTAGCGATGGTGAGGATAAAAGGCGGATGCATTTCGGCGATGATGATTAGTGGCTCACCGGAAACATGGTAGATGACAACATGCAAGGTAAATTCTATCCTCCATTATCTTTTCTTTTTATTTCATTGGTAGTGGCTCACTGGAAATTGATATTCTTTGTTGCAAATGCTCATAAGAAAGCGATGGTGAGGATCAAGATCGGATCAGAGCGGTGGTGGTGAGGATCAAGATCGGATCGGGAGTAGTGGTGAGGATCAAGATCGGATCAGAGCAAGATCCTTTTAGTTGGATGAGCAAGATCAGTACTACTATTTCTGCCTATTGTTGCCTTGTAATCTTGACCATGTACTACTATTGCTGGATGACCATGTCATTTTAGTTTCTGGATGAGTTATGAATATCATTGTGACTTCTGGATGATCATTGTGATTTTAGTTACGAATCTTTGAGTGCATATCATTGTGAGTTCCGAATCTGTCCAAAAAGGAAAAATGGTGAGGCACAGGATCGAGCCGGGACCTCCTCCTACTATTGCAAAGCATCAATCGCCACCACACTACACAAGTGACCTTGTTAGGTATCTGATCACATGATACAAGTAGCATTGTATATTTACAAGACCATTTAAAAACAAATCAACCTGATCATTTCATAGATCACATGACCATATTTACAACCTGATCAAAAGCAACCATTTCACAATGCAACCTGATCAAAAGCAACCATTTCACAATGCAACTGATCAAAAGAAACCATTTCACATTGCAACCGATCAAAAGCAACCATTTCACATTGCAACTGATCAAAAGCAACCATTTCACATTGCAACCTGATCAAAAGCAACCATTTCATAGATACTAGTAGGTTTCGATAGCTAGGACACGATAGTGGGCATTACAGACCAAAAGCATTACAGACCAAAAGCATTACGATAGCTAGGACACGATAGCTAGGATCATTCCATAGTCTGGACAAGTAGCACCAACAGCACCCTGATAACAACACAACCAGCAACCTAGAGGACCATTTTTACAAAACAGCACCAACCAACACAACCAGCTGATTACAGGACCTTCTTAACCTCCAGCTTAAGTCCGTCGGTAGGAAATTTGGAACGGAACATGAAGACATCGCCCTTATGCATCCTCGGACGCCACCACAGGACCATTGGGTTGTAATTTGTGCTCCTTTACCCTTCCCTTTGCTCATGATGAGGGAGACAATTATGGGATCACGGCCTCCGTAGAAGACCCTCAGCTTTGATGGGAAGTCCTTGTATGGCCTGATGTTGGCATTGGTGAAGTTCCTTGGGAAATACTGCAATGCAAACAACAATGCAATATGCAATCAGCAATCAGCAAAATGCAATCAGCAATGCAAGGACATAGTGCAAACAATTTGTTTACCATTTTAGCCTTTGGCGGCTCGGTGTTTGCTAGCTGCATAGTGCAGACATACACTGGTAGAGTGGGTTTCTTCTTTGCAAGTTCCCTCATGAACAACACCTGTGTGTGTTTCAAGGCAATCTTGTTGCCATACACACACCACTTATCAAAACTGACACTTGCCTTTGACTTGGGACCTACATGCAAAGAAAAAGGCACATTTTCAAATCAGCAAACCGCATAAGTAAAAGATAAAGAAAAGGAACAATGGCAGAAAAGGATTTTACCTCGGCACATGATAATCTTAGCTTCATGGCTTCATGCAGCTTCTTTAGCATGCCGCTTAGCCTGAGCAGAAGCTCTCTTAGCCTGAGCAGCAGCTCTCTCCGCGGCTATGACAGCTTCGTCATCCGAGCTAAGCTCGATGACCCCCGAAGAGTCCATGGTCACCTACAAAAAAAACTGAATCAGGCACCAGGCAGTTATCATAAGAATATGAATCAACTAGCAAACTAGGCACCAGGCAGTTATCATAAGAATATGAATCAACTAGCAAACTAGGCACCAGGCAGTTATCATAAGAATATGAATCAACTAGCAAACACCCTGGACTAGAAGCCTACAGTTGTCATTACTGAAGGATGAAGCTTGAATCTGCCGGTGAAATGGAGAACTGTTTAATGTATCCTGGGGTAAAATGGATGACAATCCAAACGAGTCACAGTTGACAGTCATGTTTTGTTTATAAATAGGACGTGCAGTGGTAAGGATGACAATCCAATCTACTTAGCTTTCAGACATATCTAAACATCCAAGTCCAAATAAGAGTACTTCATGAGTATAAGCACAACATGAAGGCTAGTTAACAGTGGTAAGGAGGACGATTAATTAGTAATGTGGCGAGCATGCTAGTAATCTTATGCAGTTTCTAATTCTTCCAAAAACAAAAGATCGGAAGTTCCACAACATACATAACAAATCAAGATGCCACAAAATCCACCCAACAGAAGGAGAGGCGGCGGCAGGCGGGTTCCGCGGTGAATCTGAGTTCCGCCGGCGGGCGATCACCAGATCGGCGGAGAGCTCGAGGGAGAGGGACTTGGGGGAGGGAGGGCTTCTGGCGGTGCTCGAGGAGGAGAGGGCTTACGGTGCTCGAGGGGGGAGGAGGCGAATGGCTAGAGGGGGGAGGCAGATCGGCGAAGAGCTCGAGGAGGGAGGAGGAGGCGAATGGCTAGAGGAGGGAGGCGGATCGCGGAGAGCTCGAGGAGGGAGGAGGGGGGCGAATGGCTAGAGGAGGACTTGGAGGAAAGGGAGGGACTTGCGGGGGACTTGGAGGGTGAGGGGAGGGAGGCGAGTGGCTCGAGGAGGCGGAGGGAGGAGGGGGCGAGATCCTCGACTTTGGGTCGGACAGTGGGACCCATCCACGGGACCCACATGTCGGTGACTCAAAGCGAGTCGCTAGGAGGAGCCGTGTCCGGGGGGAGGGAGGCGAGTGGCTCGAGGAGGCGGAGGGGAGGGGGAGGGGGACTGAGATCCTCTGACTTTGGGTCGCTGACAGGTGGGACCCAGTCCACGCGGGACCCACATGTCAGTGACTCAAAGGCAGAATTCGCTAGGGGGAGCCGTGTCCGGGGGAGGGAGGCGTTAAGTCTGCAACAACTTTTTATTTTCTTGTATATATGTGAGATTTTGAAAAAACACATTCGAAAATAAAATAAGATTTAGAATAAGATTTCCTTTTTCTTTTATATATGTGAGATTTTGAAAAACTTTTCTTTTATATATGTGAGATTTTGCAACAACTTTTTATTAGAATAAAATAAGATTTGAATCGGTAGTAAGTGAGTCAAATTTAAAAAAAAGCAGGCCGTTTGTGAATCAACCACCAAATGAAAGTTTCAAATGACAAGACCACATTTTTCTAAAATGATATACCACCTTACATTTACAAATGTCCCAACTGGGTATCTAAAACCTTCGTTCCACCTGGCGAAAAAGACAAATGTCTGCCGAATCGGAGGCTGGTCCGATTTGAACTACGGTACATTATCGTATGCTCATGATTTTTTGCAAAAATCATTTTTAGACTCACAATATGATGTTTTATTAGAGATCCAATGCAAGTTTGGCGATACTCATCCCCTAGCTAAGAACCTTCATGCCCGTCGTTTTGACCATAATTTGAAACTGGCGTAAAATATTTAAAAACTGTCCGAACAATGTAAATCTTTCGCGTGGCGTCATTTTATGTGACACGGTTGCAAGGAAAAATACCAAACTTGGTATTTTGATTGCATCTCGAAAAGTCCTTCTCAAAATGAGCTATCATGTTTGAGGTTTCATGGCTTTTCGGTCCAAATGGCCAATGTTATGGCAAGAATCGCTGCATAGTTTGTGATAACATGCCCATATTGTGCATGCATGTGCATCCTGGGATGGCGAAAAATGTTGCAGGAGAAAGTTTTCCTTGTCGTCGCACCGAAAAACCATTTTCTATTTTTCGAGCGCAAAAAACGGGCCGTTTTGTGAATCAACCACCAAATGAAAGTTTCGAAATGACAGCACCACATTTTTCTAAAATGATATACCACCTTACATTTACAAATGTCCCAACTGGGGTATCTAAAACCTTTCGTTCCACCCCTGGCGAAAAAAGACAAATGTCTGCCGAATCGGCAGGAACTGGGTCCGATTTGAACTACAGGTACATTATCGTATGCTCATGATTTTTTGCAAAAATCATTTTTAGACTCACAATATGATGTTTTATTAGAGATCCAATGCAAGTTTGGCGATACTCATCCCCTAGCTAAGAACCTTCATGCCCGTCGTTTTGACCATAATTTGAAACTGGCGTAAAATATTTAAAAACTGTCCGAACAATGTAAATCTTTCGCGTGGCGTCATTTTATGTGACACGGTTGCAAGGAAAAATACCAAACTTGGTATTTTGATTGCATCTCGAAAAGTCCTTCTCAAAATGAGCTATCATGTTTGAGGTTTCATGGCTTTTCGGTCCAAATGGCCAATGTTATGGCAAGAATCGCTGCATAGTTTGTGATAACATGCCCATATTGTGCATGCATGTGCATCCTGGGATGGCGAAAAATGTTGCAGGAGAAAGTTTTCCTTGTCGCACCGAAAAACCATTTTCTATTTTTCGAGCGCAAAAAACGGGCCGTTTTGTGAATCAACCACCAAATGAAAGTTTCGAAATGACAGCACCACATTTTTCTAAAATGATATACCACCTTACATTTACAAATGTCCCAACTGGGGTATCTAAAACCTTTCGTTCCACCCCTGGCGAAAAAGACAAATGTCTGCCGAATCGGCAGGAACTGGGTCCGATTTGAACTATAGGTACATTATCGTATGCTCATGATTTTTTGCAAAAATCATTTTTAGACTCACAATATGATGTTTTATTAGAGATCCAATGCAAGTTTGGCGATACTCATCCCCTAGCTAAGAACCTTCATGCCCGTCGTTTTGACCATAATTTGAAACTAGCGTAAAATATTTAAAAACTGTCCGAACAATGTAAATCTTTCGCGTGGCGTCATTTTATGTGACACGGTTGCAAGGAAAAATACCAAACTTGGTATTTTGATTGCATCTCGAAAAGTCCTTCTCAAAATGAGCTATCATGTTTGAGGTTTCATGGCTTTTCGGTCCAAATGGCCAATGTTATGGCAAGAATCGCTGCATAGTTTGTGATAACATGCCCATATTGTGCATGCATGTGCATCTGGGATGGCGAAAAATGTTGCAGGAGAAAGTTTTCCTTGTCGTCATAGAAAAACCATTTTCTATTTTTCGGCGCAAAAAGCGGGCGTTTGTGAATCAACCACCAAATGAAAGTTTGAAAATGACACCACATTTTTCTAAAATGATATACCACCTTACATTTACAAATGTCCCAATGGGGTATCTAAAACCTTTCGTTCCACCTGGCGAAAAAGACAAATGTCTGCGAATCGGTGAGGAACTGGGTCCGATTTGAACTACGGTACATTATCGTATGCTCATGATTTTTGCAAAAATCATTTTAGACTCACAATATGATGTTTTATTAGAGATCCAATGCAAGTTTGGCGATACTCATCCCTAGCTAAGAACCTTCATGCCGTCGTTTTGACCATAATTTGAAGCGGCGTAAAATATTTAAAACTGTCCGAACAATGTAAATCTTTAGCGTGGCGTCATTTTATGTGACGGTTGCAAGGAAAAATACCAAACTTGGTATTTTATTGCATCTCGAAAAGTCCTTCTCAAAATGAGCTATCATGTTTGAGGTTTCATGGCTTTCGGTCCAAATGGCCAATGTTATGGCAAGAATCGCTGCATAGTTTGTGATAACATGCCCATATTGTGCATGCATGTGCATCCCAGGATGGCGAAAAAATGTTGCAGGAGAAAGTTTTCCTTGTCGTCACCGAAAAACCATTTTCTATTTTTCGAAGCAAAAACGGCCGTTTGTGAATCAACCACCAAATGAAAGTTTCGAAATGACAGCACCACATTTTTCTAAAATGATATACCACCTTACATTTACAAATGTCCCAACTGGGGTATCTAAAACCATTCGTTCCACCCCTGGCGAAAAAGACAAATGTCTGCCGAATCGGCGGAACCGGGTCCGATTTGAACTACAGGTACATTATCGTATGCTCATGATTTTTTGCAAAAATCATTTTTAGACTCACAATATGATGTTTTATTAGAGATCCAATGCAAGTTTGGCGATACTCATCCCCTAGCTAAGAACCTTCATGCCCGTCGTTTTGACCATAATTTGAAACTGGCGTAAAATATTTAAAAACTGTCCGAACAATGTAAATCTTTCGCGTGGCGTCATTTTATGTGACACGGTTGCAAGGAAAAATACCAAGATTTTTTTTCATGCTGCATCATTTTATGTGGGCATCATTTTATGTGACGACATATATAGCATAAAAACCCTTATATAAACCAAAATCCAAAATTCTGCCGTAAACCCAAAATTTCCCCCGCCTCTCCTCTCACGCCTCCGCCCACAGATTCGGCATGGGCAATTTGGACAATTGTACTCGGTCCACCCATCCCCACTCGCCCACCGAGTCGACCCACCCATCCCCACCCACTCGGCCTCCATCCATCCCCATCTCCACCCACCCCATCTCACGACGCCTTGACGGCGGCAGGCGCACACGCGGACCACCCTCCCTCCATCCCCATCGGGCGCTCACTCCTCCCTCTCCTCCCTCCATCTCCCTCCATCGGCAGCGCTCGCTCCACGACCCACCCCTCCAGTGCTCGCTCCACGACCCACCCCTCCCTCCATCTCCCACGACGTCCCACGACGGCCAGAGCAGGTGAGTCTCCTGGCTATCTCCCTAGCTCCTCCTACTTCCTGCTTTCTAGGGTTAGGGTTTGTCTCATGGCGTGTCTAGGGTTAGGGTTTGGCTCCCATGGCGTGTTTAGGGTTAGGTTTTGGCTTCCATGGCGTGTCTAGGGTTAGGGTTAGGTTAGACTTTGATCTGATAGGGAGGTGTATTGTCCATGTCCATGTTCAGAAGATAGGGAGCCTCTCTTCTTTTTTTCTGACTATAATCTGTACTGACTATGAGTTGGTTCAGAGATCTATTGATGCTCAGTCTAGTATGATGTCGAGGTAAAATCTCACTAACCATCCCTGGTGGTTTGGTATGTATGGTTGTTGCAGATGGTGATCGATGTGCATCATGTTCTTTCTTAATGCGAGGGAGGAGTTTTTTGTGTGCTTTGAGGTGGTTCTGTGGGTCATGGCCTTTGTGCCGTAACCTTTTGATATATTTATTCCTTGTATTATTTACTCCTTTAGTTGGTCACAGGATTATACATGCTCTTCTAGGTCGCCATGCCAAGGTAAATACTACAGAATGCTTATCACTTGTTTAACATTCTTTGTGTCTATTATGGATGCTTGGCCCAAACCTAGTGTATCTTGCTTGGTCTAGTTTCTAGCATGATTCTAATTGGAAATTTTCTATAAAGGAACAATTCTTGGTTAGCTTGGTCCTGGGAACAAATCCATATATATATATGTACCATGGTCATTTACTTGCAATGAATATATATAGTCCTGGTATAGACTGAGCATTATTTTTTGGGTTTGCCCATGTACTGATGGGTGTACATGGTACCTGGCTATGTGTAATGCTTAGTGTAACTTTGTAGTTAATCTTGATTTTATAACTGGACCTTTGTGTAATCGTATGTCTATCGATCTTTGTGGAAGCATCTATTGACAACACACGGTCGACTTTACTTGATGTTGCTCGTGATTTTGAGATCGGGAATGGGAAGAATGACAAGGAAGACGCCTTGACTGGTATGCAAATTGCTCCTCATGTATATGCTTGATGCTATAAATCTTTGTGATTGGATGTGCTAAGATTGTAATCTGTTTGGTTGTCCATGTAATGCTGTGATTGGATGTGCTAAGCTTATAAGCTTGTAATCTGCTGCTATAATCTTGCTTGTAGCTTTGATGTGCTAAAATTTCTGCTGCTATAATCTTGCTTGTAAGCTTGTATGTGCTATAATTTCTGCTGCTATAATCTGTTTGATTGTCCATGTACTTATTCTGCTGCTGCTGGTTCACACCTTGTCATCAAATGCTTCATGGGTTCCCTGGTCCATGTACTGGTTTATATTTTCAATATAGAATTTCTTGTTAATCTACTAGATTTAATGAAACTAAAACCTGATAAGATACATTGGCTGTTTGAGTTGTCTTGCTCCCATATGCATTTCAACCATCCATCTAATGCATATTTTCTTATCCATGTAAAGAAGCGCCCCTCACTGAACTTGAGAAGATTAGGGCTAGGACAATGATGAGGAACAACCGTGTCTTCCAATCTCTTGGCATCTCCGGATAGCCTCAATGATTAGAAACTCAAATGGTAGTGCAATAATAGTCGAGGACTCCTCCATCTGCCATAACACACAAGGCGAGAGCTCGGACTACAATCCTAGAGATGAAGATATTATTGAGGAAGAAGTTGGCGATCTTGTAGTGGACAAGATTGTAAAGGTGCAAATTCTAACTTGTTTGGAGGGGTTTATTTGTTTGATGTGTGTTTTCCTTGTTTTCCTTCATTCTATGCTTACAATGTTTTATTTCGATCTGTGGTCTAATGCTTTTCATGCGAGGTCCCGAAGGTTCCTAGGAGGAGGAAGAAGTGTGCTAAGAGAAAGAGAAATAGTACACGTAGCCCAGATACAACTACAACAATGGCTCCAGGAAGGGTGTTTGCGGTACCACCAGGAGCATCAGATAAGTTGATGTGTCTTGATGAACATGCTACTGCTAGAGTCACAAGGCAGAAAGCGAAGGTGGTTGATGTAGCCAATGAAGGAGGCCTACTTCGCAAGGATGGTGGAAGCTCAATGCAATGGGATGATGGGTCTATGTCCATGGATGAAGGAAGTACCGTCCGTATGGACCTCAGCCCTGTTGCGCCTACGGTGGACAGAAATGATGAATTCGATTCCGCACCTGAGCAGCCTATGGGTGATGAAGGTAAGTATGAAATAGTAGTAGCACAAATCCTTTACTAGTCAATTAATTGAGATTATTGCTGTGCATGGATATCAGTATTTCCAAACTAAACAAGCGCCCAAATCTGGTTTTTGTAATTTATTTGCACATCTGATTTAAAATATATTTATTGTACTGATATTTGGAAAACTTGTAATTTTTTCTTGTTGTAGCTTCTATTTCTACTTATATTGTACTTCTTGCTTCTATTTCAGGCACATCACTTGTGGTAGTCGGCAAGAGAAAAGGCACAGGCTGGAAAAGATGACCAAGGGTTTGGGAAGCAAAGTGAGGATTGAAATTGTGAAGGGATGAAACGCCCGAGAGGCCCGTGCTAGTCAAAAGTTTGCATCGGAAGGTGGGATGATTGCAAGAAGCCATACACCCATTCTTCCACACTTCAAGGAATACAAAAGGACAAGGCTATGGTGAAAGACTATATAGGAAAAGTTGTAAGCTCATGAGTCCTTACGAATCTGCTTTTTCTACTATTTTTGTCATTTGGTTACTTATCTTATCATTGCTTTATTTATCGTGTTTGTAGGAAAATTTTGAGATGGACACTGATGCACAGGAAGTTAAGGTAGCCTGCACTGATATCTTGAAGAATGTTTCAAAACAAAGACGGCATTTGGTCAAGAAAAAGTTTTTCGATCAAGTACCAGCAGCTGAACTCAGCATCAAGTCCCCTGTTTCATACATCTCTGATGAGGAATGGCAAGCGCTCAACTGTGGACAAACCCGAAACACATGGTATTTTGCATTTCTTGACCTTTACATTCTGTAATTACCATGTATTGTAGTTTTATATGCTATCAACTACTGTTTTTTGAAGTTTCAATGTTGAAGGAACAATCATGTCAAGTGAACTGCTTTATTTTATCTGATGTTATATGTGATAGGATACATGCTCATTTTGTTGCTTGATATGATACATAATCTGGTCAAGTCTCATAAAGTAGTTTATATTCTAGTATGCAGATTGATGGAAATGTTCTTATAAAATGCTCCCATATGTAGGACACATGCCAAGAACAGGACCAATCGAGGACTAGTAAAGTTTCAGCAGAAGACCGGTTCGCGGTGCTATCTAGCTCATCTTTATGCAGCTGTAAGATACACTTACATTTTTATTTAGGCATAATTAACTTGTGTCCTTATAAGCCTGTGTTCTTAATAATGTTGGAAATCATTTTGGAGGAGGCGTCGGGGTGAAGAGCTTAATGCCATTGACATGTTTAAGGTCACCCACAACAAGAAGAAAGCTGGTTTCTCTTCATGATTCAAGATGCTATAGTGAGTCACTCCTTTCCTGGTTATGATTAAATCATGTGTGGACTTGTTTAGTTACGCCTAGGTTTCTTTAATGGTCTACGTGATAAGCTTATTAATGTTGGATATGGTCTATAGTTGTTTGGTAAGCATGTTATTCTTCATTTCTTCTGGGAAGGTTGCTCTCAAGTATGTTGTAGTTCTTGTCTACTTTAAGAACTTATGATAATCTTGTCCATTTCATATTTCTTTGGTTCTGCTCCTAGTGGATTAACTTATTTTTCTGCGATTACGCTCCTACTATTTGTGCACATGCTAATGTTTCCTAACATCTTTGAGCAACTGATTCCAAATGGCGAGCAAAATGGAAGCTGAGATGGCTAAGCGGTACAGAAGGTGAACGACCAAAAGTCTGCTATGGAGGTGGTTGCCCAAGTTCTCACCAATGAGGCGTCAAGCACATTCTGAAGAATGTTGGCCTCGAGGGCTCAAGAACAAGATGAGCAGTTCACATGCGGTATCCGCTCATGTCCGTGACACGCAAGAGAAGTTGCAGAAGTCGGACGTGAAGTGAAGAGATGTCTCAAGAATTGGCTGCAATCAATAAGCGGCGCAAGGCGGTGCACAAGCTCAACGGGACAAGGAGTACAGTCTTTGGTCAAGAGGGCAAGAGCATGAGGAGAAGCTTGCTCACATGATGGCTTTATTTGGAGCCAAAATCACATGATGGGTATCTTCTTTGGCGATGGGTATCTTATTCTTGTTTTTTGGCGATGCTCATCTAGCTATTATTTGAGTACCTTCTTTGTGAGTATCTTCTTGTCGTTTTGGCTATGAACTGATGTACGATGGTGAACTTGATGTATTGGTTGTGAACACGATGGACTGAACTGATGATCGAACACGATGGTCATTACTTGAAATGATGAACTGAACTCTTTGTTATATGATGTTAATTTAGTGTTTGAAATGCTACATGATGTATCGAAATATTGGTTTTGAATTTCAAATGTTGATTTCTGTCTATTTAGTTTGTCTTTGAATGAAATAGTGGCCTTAGTAAATAGGCCACAACCCACAGTAATGAAATGGCCATAGACAAAGTAATCTGGACTGGAATAAAAGGCCTTGGCCCAGAAGAAAGTGTAAATGGACATTTCTTTTTCAGAAAAAAAACTGAAATATAAGCTAATATACTGAGTAAGGCCATGTCCCAAATGTAAGCCCGACACTAAAAAGTCCAGTAGCCAGAATATAGAGAACCCTAAAAATGCATCTGTTTGGCCCAATAACTCGAAAAAAATTCGAATAATAATTCATAATGGACCAAATTAATGGGGTGGCCCATATAACAATCAAGATGGACCGGCTAAATTCACGTTAAGACGTTTTCATTTTCACAAATTTACGCCACGTCGGATCGTCCACGTGGCGTGGCCTGGTTGCACATGACGATTTTGGAACGTCATATAGGTTATGACGATCCCAAATCGTCATAGTATCTTATGACGATTTCAATAAAATCGTCGTTATAGTTCATTAGCGACGCCCAGCTTTCGACGATCTCAAAATCGTCATAGAATCGTCATAAACGGACTATTGTGACGATTTTGTGACGAAAATAGATGTCACATCCCAAGATTTTCCAAATCTTGTAATGTGAAAATAAATTAACAAAATAAAACTTTGTTTGATTTTCAGAGCCAGAAGAAACTTTTTGAACTTAATTGGAACTTCAAACCCATTTGAATTAAATAAAATCCTAAAGGGAATCTTAAAGATAAACATTTAATAAAGGGAAATTAAAATGTTTTGGAATTACTATTTTGGATCTTTTAATAAAAGGATTTGATATTCAAAAGAAAAGATGGATTTACAAATAAGGATTATTTTATAAAGACAAATTAAAACTTGGGCAAGCTTTGGAATTAAAACATTTATTCTAAATAAATTTAGCAAAGGTTTATTTAAAATAAATTAATAAAGATTTAATATCCAACTTTATTTAATAAAAGGCTTTACCATTTTAATTAAAACACCAAAACTTATTAAAATTATTTTAAATAGGTTTTCCAAATATTTTATATTCTCTAATAAAAACCTACTAAAATGTTTTAGCTTTGTTTTAGATTTCAAAACAAATTTCTCAATAGAGCAAATCCTATTGGATTTAATAATGAAAGTCTATTATAATAATTAATAATGGATACTAAAATAAAAAGGTTATTTTGTTTTAAAACAAATTTCCAAATGTTATATACTTCCCAAATCAAACCTACTAATTTAATTTTGAAAATATTTAGGTTTCAAATAAAGATTTTATTAATAAAAAAATCAAACTCTATTTGAATTAATAACTAAGGCCATTTTATTTAATCATTAATAGACCCTATAATAAAATGTTATTTTATTTTAAACAAGTATTTTAAGTATTCATTATTTCCAAATAAAACCTACTGATTGGGTTTTGAAAATATTTGAACTTTAAATGAAGTTTTTATTAATTAAAACAAACCCTATTTTATTAAATAACTAATGGTCCATTTATTTAATTAATAAATGGAACCTAAAAAGATTTAAAATAATATTTTATTTTAGAATGTGAATTATGATGATAAACAGAATCAAAAACTCATTACAATAGTTTGAATTATTTGAATGATTGTCTTGTTGTTTGAGTTGTGAAATGAAAATTCAAATCGTAAATAAAATGGAAAAAGGAAAATGTTCGTACAAAAAAAAAGGAAACAATGAGCCAACTACCCCAGCCCAACAAGCCCACCAACCCAAAGATCGTTTCCCCAGAAAAACGTTTCAACCAAGAACCTAACCCGACAGAAATGACAAGTGGACCCTCACCTCACTCCTTTTCTCAACGACACAGACCCCACCTTGCTCTTCTTCCTCACCCCAGACCGTTCTTCCACCTCTCTCCGTTTCGTGTTAAATTCACGGGCTTAATTCTCGTTTAATGGCGCATAATTCTGCCCTGCGACCACGCAAGATAAACGTATTCCCTCCTCTCCACTTCCCTCTCTGCTTGGCTCCCTCGGCCATCAGTCTCGAATTCTTCGAACCACCAGACTCCGAACTTCCGTTTAAAATCCGCCACCACCTCCATTACGCTTCTGAGCACACCGCTTGCTCGCCATCATCTCCACCTTCGAGCTTTCCTCTCGCTTCATGGCGTGCTCTGCCGACATTGCATCCTCGATCGAACCACGCCGCCTCTATCTCCGACGAAGCTTCGTAGTAATTGGTCACCCCATTACATCTCGTTGGCGCACCACGATCATCGACCCGTCGCATCGACGCAACTACTATCTTGCTTTTCGCATGTATCGTCGCCTCGACGAAGAACGAAGGCGAGCGGACCACGAACTCGCGAGGATTCAAGCGACATAGTGCGCCTTCATCAATAAGTGGCAGGTTGAGCATCCCGTGCCACGGCGATCACAAGTGAGCATCCTTCCCTCTTCCTCGCTTCACGCCGCCGCATTGCGCCCATCGCCACAAGCCGCCGTTAGCGCCGCTCCTTTTAGGTCAAACGCAAGCGTGACCGTTGAATGTAGATCCATTGGTTGCGAAGATTCACTTAAAGCGAAAGTGCACGATCAGGGCCGCACGATATGACTTAATCCAACGCGCTGCAGCACGCGATCCAGACGAATCGGTATCAGCCAATCACAGCTCGACGCGTGTCCCTGTTCTGATTAAAACAGAAATTTGAAACCAAATTTGAGCAGCAATTTGAAAACCCTATAACTTTCAAACCACACGTCCAAATTTGACAAACTTTATATCAAAAGATTCAGGAGAACAAGACCTAGCCAGCCCTAGCCTTAGTTTAGCAAATAGTATTTGTTAGCTTGTTTGAATTTGCAGATTCTTTTGTGTACTTGCTAACATTATAAAAATCATTTAAAAATGAATTTTGAGATCAAACTTTTGCCAATTGGTTTATTGTGACCCTACTGACCCTAGGAACCAAACCATACCCTTATAAATGTTTTTGGAAAGATTTAGAATGGATTACTTGATTTAGTCCCTTTCTAGCTAAATAAAACTATTGATTTGATTATGAAAAATGGTTTTGAAAAGAAAACTTTGAGAAAATAGTTTGGACCAAACCTACTGACCAAAACACCAAGTTTTGCAATAGCAACTCATTTGGTGAACCCTATAAGCTAAAGCCTTAGTAAAAATATTTCTACACCACATAAAATAACACTTTGTTTTAAAAATGGTTTTAAAGTGAAACCTTTAGCAAATGACTTGGCCACTTTAGGAAATGACCATTAGATGTACCCAAATGACTATGACCCACTAGGAACCACTTTTTCAAACAAAACAAAACTTGGCATGCTTGCATGCATTTCTTTGACTTTGTTATTTATGTGTGTTGTTTTGCTTGATTGGTAGATTGAGTTTGTGCCTTGCTTGATTGATTTGTAGTGACTTGAAGAGTGTGATTGTTGCAAAGATCAAGAAGTGAACCTACACTCTACCAAAAAGGCAAGTGATGCTACATACTTTCTATCCTATTTCTTTCACTATGCATTAGTGATTTTGCTAAGTAAACTTGCATGGATTTTGCTAAGTATAGATCTTGCTATAGGAAATCATAGTAATGAATCCTTAATAGGATTTTCCTAAGTTAGAGATTCCTACTACTACCAAGCTTAGCCTAGCTACTAGAAAACATGGGTGGAATATATATTCACACTATGGAAAAATAATCTAAGTCTAAAGGACTTATGTTTTGTTTAATAAAACAACTAAGTTAATGAATCACCAGGTGGAATGGAAAGATTGGGATATGTTGAGTGGTTACACAAGGCCAGGGACTGGTGAACCTTGTGTATCACACTTGTGGATGGCCACCCAGGAAACAAAGGGATTTGAGATGTCAAATGTTAAGAAGCTTCAAGTGCAACCACTTGGCAATATGGGCTCTGCCATGATCATATAGGTTGCAAGAACTTAGCCAAATGGACAGTGGGTGGTAGTGTTTTGATAGGTTGGAACGCGTCCATTTTGGTCTAAGGGAAGGCTTCAAAGATTTTGTCTTGGGAAACCAAGTCGTTGGGGGAAAGTGCACCACCGCTTCTTAGTGTAAAATCTAAGTACTTAGCCATGTCCTTGGTAAAGGACAATTTGAGCATCAAGACATGGAAACAATCAAGAATCTCATCATTCCAATTTCTAAATAAAAACTTGTGGGTGAACAAGGGATTGTGTGTATTCTTCAATCTTTGATGGAAAGATGGCTTGAGACAAGGATCTTGAAATCTTAGATTGAAGAAAATTGTTTTGCCAAGCAAATCTTCAGTCTTTGATTGATAGATGCCCTGAGTGGATCTCCAGTCTTTGATTAGTAGATGTCTTGGAAAGTTTTTGCCAAACTAAAACTTAGTATTTACAAAATGATAAGAAAAATCTATTTTGAGCAATGCAAGCCTCAACTCCACTTAGCCAAATGCATGTAGATGATAGATTCCACTATACTACATAGAATCACTTGCCAATACAATTCAAATGTATTGACCCTTTGTGGCTGTAACTTGTATGTTGCAGGTTTGTTTGTTTTAAGTGAAGATTGATTGTTTAGGATTACAAAGTCTACAACCAACATCTGCCTGTGGCATTTTGAAGATGATGGACTCATACCTATTGTTATTCCGCTGCAATATAATGTAATAGCCTAATGAGCTAAGTTTGATGTAATAAAATTATGTTATTCCTGGTTATAAAGTTATATTATGACCTTTGTTTCTTGATATTACATCTTACTGTGGATGCTAGCTATTGATCCAGGGACTAGCATTGTAAAACACAGGAGGGATCAATCTTATTAAAGGTTGGGACCTCTACAGATGGTATCAGAGCATTGTGTTGCCTGTAGGATTTGTAAACCCTAGGATTGGACAAAAAACCCTTAGAAAAATGGGAGTTATATTTTGATCCAAAACTTATTTACAAAAACTCTTGTAAACTCTTTCCTCAACCATTTTGGTTTCAACTCTACTTCTCTTCTATTTCAACTTGATGGAAAAACCTACCCCATGGCCAAAGACTACACTATGTGCAAAGGACTTCTACAACTTCTTCAACTCTAATGACTTCAACATCTTCGGCATATTCACCAAGGACTTCCAACTTGGAAACTACTAAGGATTACAAGTGAAACAAGGAACTCTTACTCAAGATTTGGAGACTAAGGGAATGCAAAATAAGGAGAAGCCATCAACAACTTTGATGTATAGTGACCAAGGGCTTTTCTCAAGGAAACCAAGATATCATACAAGAAGAATCATGAAGGAAGGAAAGATCACAAGAGAACCATATAGATGGACCACCATATTTTAGTAAAGTCAAACACACCAACTTATGTGGTGTAACAAAAATATTTTGTTGCCCAAGTATATGCTTGAACTTTGTTTGAGTGAAATGTTTGGTTTATGATTGCATGCACATTGCTTGTGTGAAATGTGATGTGAGTGATTAAGATTGACTCCTTAGAAATATCTTGCCTATTCTAATCTCCCTTCAACCCCAAACAGATGACTACCCCAAAGGATTCCAAGGTTGATGACACCAACACCAACCAAGCTGACAGCCTGGGAGAACTCATAGCAACTCAACATCAATTGAATCAATTGACAGCTCAATTCCTAGCCAACAATAGTAATGAAGATCCAGCATTACAAAGGTTTTTAGAGGAACAGTCCCAATTGATGCTTAAGGTGACTAATCAAATGATTAGCATGGAAGAAAACTTACCTAGAAGAGAGTATGATAGCAAGGATGAAAGGAATGTTGTTCTAGATGGAGCCCCAGCTTGCATTATATGTGGAGACAAGGATCATACTTCCACAGAGCATGAAGGACAATGCCCAAATTGTGATGAAGATCATCCTGTTGGAGAATGCCCTACCTCTCAAGCTACTTGCTATCTTTGTGAAGGAAGTGATCATACTCCTGGTCTATGTCCTATCTATGCCATGGTAGAACAAAGGAAACAAGAAGGATCCAAGTCTACCAAAGGGAAAGGACCACTACTACTTCCAAGCAGGACAACCCAATTCAAAGGATCAAGGAAAATCAAGAAGCCCAAGCAAGACATGAGCCTGGTACAATGTCGTAAATGTAATGAAATGGGACACTACTCCAGTGGATGCCCAGGGAACATAAAGAACAAAGGAATTGACCAAGTATGGTGTAACAACTGCAATGAACCAGGTCACTTTGTAGCAACTTGCCCAAAAGAACAACGCAAAGAACTCAAAGACATTAATTGTTTCAACTGCAAGAATCCAGGACACTATGCAAGCAATCGTCCGAAAGGATGAAGAACAAGTTGAACAAACCTATGGAGAAGCTCAATCTTGGTCCATGAGTCAAGCATAGGAATAAAGCAAAAGTTTAACATAGAGAAATTCCAGGACCCAAGAAGGCCAATATGTAATTTTGTTTGAAATATTTTAAGGGTGGTAGTACCCTAGTTGTTTGAACTTGTTTGCAACCCTACCTTTCCCAAATCTCGGGAAGATTTATTTTAAGTGGTAACTTTACATCCCAAGATTTTCCAAATCTTGTAATGTGAAAATAAATTAACAAAATAAAACTTTGTTTGATTTTCAGAGCCAGAAGAAACTTTTTGAACTTAATTGGAACTTCAAACCCATTTGAATTAAATAAAATCCTAAAGGGAATCTTAAAGATAAACATTTAATAAAGGAAATTAAAATGTTTTGGAATTACTATTTTGGATCTTTTAATAAAAGGATTTGATATTCAAAAGAAAAGATGGATTTACAAATAAGGATTATTTTATAAAGACAAATTAAAACTTGGGCAAGCTTTGGAATTAAAACATTTATTCTAAATAAATTTAGCAAAGGTTTATTTAAAATAAATTAATAAAGATTTAATATCCAACTTTATTTAATAAAAGGCTTTACCATTTTAATTAAAACACCAAAACTTATTAAAATTATTTTAAATAGGTTTTCCAAATATTTTATATTCTCTAATAAAAACCTACTAAAATGTTTTAGCTTTGTTTTAGATTTCAAAACAAATTTCTCAATAGAGCAAATCCTATTGGATTTAATAATGAAAGTCTATTATAATAATTAATAATGGATACTAAAATAAAAGGTTATTTTGTTTTAAAACAAATTTCCAAATGTTATATACTTCCCAAATCAAACTTACTAATTTAATTTTGAAAATATTTAGGTTTCAAATAAAGATTTTATTAATAAAAAAAAATCAAACTCTATTTGATTTAATAACTAAGGCCATTTTATTTAATCATTAATGGACCCTATAATAAAATGTTATTTTATTTTAAACAAGTATTTTAAGTATTCATTATTTCCAAATAAAACCTACTGATTGGGTTTTGAAAATATTTGAACTTTAAATGAAGTTTTTATTAATTAAAACAAACCCTATTTTATTAAATAACTAATGGTCCATTTATTTAATTAATAAATGGAACCTAAAAAGATTTAAAATAATATTTTATTTTAGAATGTGAATTATGATGATAAACAGAATCAAAAACTCATTACAATAGTTTGAATTATTTGAATGATTGTCTTGTTGTTTGAGTTGTGAAATGAAAATTCAAATCAGTAAATAAAATGGAAAAAGGAAAATGTTCTGTACAAAAAAAAAAGGGGAAACAACAGCAGCCCAACTACCCCAGCCCAACAAGCCCACCAACCAGCCCAGCATCGTTTCCCGCAGAAAAACGTTTCGAACCAGTAACCTAACCCGCACAGGAAATGACAAGTGGACCCTCCTGCCTCACTCCTTTTCTCACTGACAACAGACCCCACCCCACTGCTCTTCTTCCTCACCCCGCGACCGTTCTTCCACCCCCTCTCTCCCGTTTCTGTGTTAAATTCACGGGCTTAATTCTCGTTTAATGGCGCAATAATTCTGCCCTGCGACCACGCAAGATAAAACGTATTCCCCTCCTCTCCACTTCCCCTCTCTCGCCCGGCTCCCTCGGCCATCGGTCTCAATTCTTCCGAACCACCACAGACTCCGCGAACTTCCGTTTAAAATCCGGCCACCTCCATTGCCTTCTGAGCACACTGGCTTGCTCGCCATCATCTCCTGCACCTTCCGGTGCTTTCCTCTGCTTCAGCGTGCTCTGCGGACGATTGCATCCTCGAACCACCGCCGTCGGCTCTATCTCCGTGGCTTCGGTAGTAATTGGTCACCCCATTCTCTCGTTGGCCTTACCACGATCGACCCGTCACGATCGGCGCAACTACTATCTTGCTTTTTCGTGGCATGTATCGCCTCCGACGAAAACGAGAAGCCGACGCGGACACGAACTCCGGCGAGGATTCAAGCCGACATAGTCGCGCCTTCATCAATAAGTGGCGGGTTGAGCATCCCGTGCCACGGCGATCACGATGAGCATCCCCTCTTCCTCGCTTCTGCCTGCGCCGTATCGCCCATCGCCGCCCGCCGTGCGTTAGCCGCTCCTTTAGGTCAACGCAGCGGACCGTTAGATGTAGATCCATTGGTTGCGAAGATTCACTTAAACGCGAAAGTGCGCGATCGCCGCGATATGACTTAATCCAACGCTGCAGCACGCGATCGAACGAATCGGTATCGACCAATCACAGCTCGACGCGTGTCCTGTTCGATTAAAACAGAATTTGAAACCAAATTTGAGCAGCAATTTGAAAACCCTATAACTTTCAAACCACACGTCCAAATTTGACAAACTTTATATCAAAAGATTCAGGAGAACAAGACCTAGCCAGCCCTAGCCTTAGTTTAGCAAATAGTATTTGTTAGCTTGTTTGAATTTGCAGATTCTTTTGTGTACTTGCTAACATTATAAAAATCATTTAAAAATGAATTTTGAGATCAAACTTTTGCCAATTGGTTTATTGTGACCCTACTGACCCTAGGAACCAAACCATACCCTTATAAATGTTTTTGGAAAGATTTAGAATGGATTACTTGATTTAGTCCCTTTCTAGCTAAATAAAACTATTGATTTGATTATGAAAAATGGTTTTGAAAAGAAAACTTTGAGAAAATAGTTTGGACCAAACCTACTGACCAAAACACCAAGTTTTGCAATAGCAACTCATTTGGTGAACCCTATAAGCTAAAGCCTTAGTAAAAATATTTCTACACCACATAAAATAACACTTTGTTTTAAAAATGGTTTTAAAGTGAAACCTTTAGCAAATGACTTGGCCACTTTAGGAAATGACCATTAGATGTACCCAAATGACTATGACCCACTAGGAACCACTTTTTCAAACAAAACAAAACTTGGCATGCTTGCATGCATTTCTTTGACTTTGTTATTTATGTGTGTTGTTTTGCTTGATTGGTAGATTGAGTTTGTGCCTTGCTTGATTGATTTGTAGTGACTTGAAGAGTGTGATTGTTGCAAAGATCAAGAAGTGAACCTACACTCTACCAAAAAGGCAAGTGATGCTACATACTTTCTATCCTATTTCTTTCACTATGCATTAGTGATTTTGCTAAGTAAACTTGCATGGATTTTGCTAAGTATAGATCTTGCTATAGGAAATCATAGTAATGAATCCTTAATAGGATTTTCCTAAGTTAGAGATTCCTACTACTACCAAGCTTAGCCTAGCTACTAGAAAACATGGGTGGAATATATATTCACACTATGGAAAAATAATCTAAGTCTAAAGGACTTATGTTTTGTTTAATAAAACAACTAAGTTAATGAATCACCTGGGTGGAATGGAAAGATTGGGATATGTTGAGTGGTTACACAAGGCCAGGGACTGGTGAACCTTGTGTATCACACTTGTGGATGGCCACCCAGGAAACAAAGGGATTTGAGATGTCAAATGTTAAGAAGCTTCAAGTGCAACCACTTGGCAATATGGGCTCTGCCATGATCATATAGGTTGCAAGAACTTAGCCAAATGGACAGTGGGTGGTAGTGTTTGATAGGTTGGGCAGCGTCCATTTTGGTCTAAGGGAAGGCTTCTGAAAGATTTTGTCTTGGGAAACCAAGTCTTGTGGGTAAAGTGCACCACCTCTGCAGAGTGTAAAATCTAAGTACTTAGCCATGTCCTTGGTAAAGGACAATTTGAGCATCAAGACATGGAAACAATCAAGAATCTCATCATTCCAATTTCTAAATAAAAACTTGTGGGTGAACAAGGGATTGTGTGTATTCTTCAATCTTTGATGGAAAGATGGCTTGAGACAAGGATCTTGAAATCTTAGATTGAAGAAAATTGTTTTGCCAAGCAAATCTTCAGTCTTTGATTGGTAGATGCCCTGAGTGGATCTCCAGTCTTTGATTAGTAGATGTCTTGGAAAGTTTTTGCCAAACTAAAACTTAGTATTTACAAAATGATAAGAAAAATCTATTTTGAGCAATGCAAGCCTCAACTCCACTTAGCCAAATGCATGTAGATGATAGATTCCACTATACTACATAGAATCACTTGCCAATACAATTCAAATGTATTGACCCTTTGTGGCTGTAACTTGTATGTTGCAGGTTTGTTTGTTTTAAGTGAAGATTGATTGTTTAGGATTACAAAGTCTACAACCAACATCTGCCTGTGGCATTTTGAAGATGATGGACTCATACCTATTGTTATTCCGCTGCAATATAATGTAATAGCCTAATGAGCTAAGTTTGATGTAATAAAATTATGTTATTCCTGGTTATAAAGTTATATTATGACCTTTGTTTCTTGATATTACATCTTACTGTGGATGCTAGCTATTGATCCAGGGACTAGCATTGTAAAACACAGGAGGGATCAATCTTATTAAAGGTTGGGACCTCTACAATAGAGGGTCATATAATGCCAGATTCCTTGTAGTGCGCCGCCGGACAACGCCGCTAGCACCGCCAGTTTGTGGCTTGATGATTTGGTCCGTTGGATCTGCATCGTAGGGCTAGGATAGATCTTAATCGAAGAGGTACGCGCGCGTCTGAGCCGCCAGATCTAAGTTAGGTCCTACGGCCTACGACTGCCGATCCGCGCGAAGCGGTACACGCCAGTGAGGCTGCGACACGTGGCTAGGGATAATTCAAAAACAGAAATTTGAATCAGATTTAGATCCAAACTTTAAACTGCTATAACTTTTGAATGCCACGTTAGAATTTTACAAACTTTATACCGTTGGATTCAGCGAAACAAGACCTTTCTGAATATCCAATTTGTTTAACAAATAGTAACAGTTAAAATGACTTTATTTGTGGAACATGTTTAAGGCTATTTTAAGTATAGATTTATTTTGGTAAATTGTATTGGTGCCAAATAAGTTTAGTTGGCAAACTTGTGACTTGTTAAGTTTTTGTAAACATGTGCATGCTTGGTAGAATTCTCAAAATCACCACTTGGTAAATTCTTGCATGCATGCATTCATAATATTTTTGATTGAATATAATTGTGTGTAATTGTATGCTATAATTTTTGTGTAGATTTTGCTAGTGATTGTGATTGTGAAGAGTGCTACTCTCCCCACTACCAAGGAAAGTGATATTTTCATGAATATTTCTATCCTATGTTTTGTACTAGCATTAGATATTTTGCTAAGTCTTGCATGCTATTTTTGCCTAATGCTAAGTTGGGAAATCCTAAGTAGTGTAGAATTGTAGAATTGCTAGGGAATTTTCCTAAGTTAAGTTAACTTACCATGCTTAGCCTAGCTATTTAGCAAACAAGGGTTGGTGAAAATCTATACATACTATGATAAAAATATTTCTAAGTCATGAGACTTATGCTTTCCTAATAAAACAACTAAGTCAAATGAACCTCCTGAGTGGAATGGAAGGATTGGGTTATGTTGAGTGGTTACACAAGGCCATGGACTTGGGTTGTGTATCTCACTTGTGGTATGCCACCCAGGCACAAAGGTATTTGGAGGCCAAGTGTTGAGAAAGCTTACAGTGCAACCACTTGGCAATATGGGCTCTGCCTTGATCATATAGGTTGCTAGAACTTAGTCACTTGGACAGTTGGTGGTAATTGGGATGATAGGTTGGAACACGTCCATTTGACTAAGGAAAGGCTTCTGAAAGGTCCTGTCTTGGGAAACCAAGTCTGGTGGGGAAAGTGCACAACCTCTGCAGATGGAAAACCTAAGTACTTAGCCTAGTCCAAGGCAATGGACAATTTGAGCATCAAGACATGGAAGCTACAAGAATCTCATCACTCCAACTTCTAAGTAAAAATTGGTGGGTGAACAAGGGTGAAGGACCCCAATGTCTATTGGTGGTTTCTTGGGAATGTTTTGACAAAGAAAAACTTAGTGATTTCAACTAATAGGTAAAACTTATTTTCAAGCAAAGCAAGCCAAGCTACACTTAGCCAAAATGCATATAGTAATATAGTCCACCTAAAAATATACTAAGGTATCACTTGCCAATACTATTCCAAAGTATTGACCCTCTGTGGCTGTAACTTGTGATGTTGCAGGTTACTCCGATGATGAATAGGAGTCACGAGTCTACACTCAACATGCTTGCCTGTGGCACATGAAGATGAAGACTTATGTCTATTTACTTATTCCTTAAACTCTTGTATTAGGCCTATGGCCCTGAGTTGTAAAAGACTATGTTTTATCTCTGGAATGAATGTAATAAACGACCTTTGTATTTGTGTACTTAATCTTAAACTGTGGATGCTAGCATTGATCCAGGGACTAGAATTGCAATCACAGGGATCCTTTCCTTTAATAAAGGAGGGGTCTAACAGATGGTATCAGAGCACTGTGTTGCCTGTAGGATTATGACCCTAGGATTGGAAAACCACTAAGGAAAAGTTTTCAATTACTTCTACACTTGTCTATTCTTCTCGTAAAACTTTTCTAATCTTTTCATTCTCAACTCCATTTGTAGATGAACTCCATCAACGAAGTCGTGAAGAAAGGACCACTCATGACCATGACCTTGGAGTGTGAAACAGAGTTTCCCAACATTCTCAAGGACCTCATGGTGGCAATGGAAGCACATGGTGCAGCTGTGTACAAGGGATTTCCAGTGATGGATGAAGGAGTAGAATATTGGTGGGTGCAACTTCACTTGTACAAAAACAAGGAAGACAACCACAAAGAAAGGGGATTCTGCATGTACACCAACACTATAATGCACACCACATTCTTTGAGTCAGCCAGAGATGCAGCTTGGAGGACTATCAAAGAACTAAGTGCAGAATGCTCAGCCTCCAAAAAGACTTAGAGAAAGAGAAGGAACTTACTCAAGAGTTGGAAGCCACCAACCAAGAGTTAAGGGGAGATGTTATAGACTTAGTGATGGAGTCAAGAGAACAAGATTGGTGGATTGCCTCTAGGAACATTGTGTTTGCTAATAGATCCAGTGAGATAGGATTGTAAGGGCACTTCGTTAGTTGGACCACCACTTATCACCTTATTTTCCCAAATAAGATACCTTAAATAAGTTGGACCTTGATTGATGTAATGGTTTCATGTATGCATGACTTGTGTGATTTTGTGATTCCAAGGATGTGTATGTGATGTTGTCTTTATTTGTCTTAAATTGTGTTGTTCTAACTTTTTCATTCTTATAAATAGATGCCTATTACCATCAGCACCGTTGAGGAGTTCCAGGTTACCCGTTTTGGTCCCCGTATCATTGAGCTTACCACTTTGCTCGATCTCCCTCTTCCCACCATCACGGTGTACCCACTCACCAAGTTCGAGAGGAAGGACCTCTGGGGCTTCAAGGTGAACCAGCCCGGACGCTAGATAGAGCCTACTACAGAGGCCATCGTCTACAAGCTGATGCACGGCAGCGGAGAGAGGCATGGAGGTAGTCATGCAGACCTGATAGGACGTCTCATAGGTAATCCTCCCGACAGGTTAGGGCACTCACTTTCACATCTTCTAAGACGTGATGTTGATGGAGAGTCCATCGACTTTGAGGACTCGAGGGACACGGCAGAGCCGATACGTCTCTATCTCCGGGACTTAGAGACTCTCCTGCACGTGGACACGGACGGATGACGTCATGCTCAACAATGACGAGCTCCAGGTGCAGCTTCGCGAGAAGGACAAGCTTTTCGCACAGCAGGATGAGATGATCAAGGAAATGGAGACGAAGTTCGAGGCTCAGGATCGCAAGTTCAAGAGTCAGGAGAAACGCGTCCAGGATAGGAACAAGAAAATCCGGGACATGACCGAGGAACTGAAGTCCAAGGATTTCGAGCTAGAGCAGCGTGAGATGGTTATTGAGAGGCTCCCCAAGAGGGCTCTCAAGGCCAAGGTCGATTCCTTGACCACTACGATTGAGGAGAACAAGACCGCGATGGAGAACGCAGGTCTTACTTTTGTCGAGGAGGAGATTGATGCTGATGAGTAGACTTGACTACTCGTTTATCTTTCATTATCGTACTTGTTATTCTTGAACTTGTTATTGGACCATCCGACATGTGGATGGCTTGCCACTTGTGTGTTTTATTTCGAGAACTTATCCTTTGGTTGTTGAACTTTTATTCTTATGTTTCATGTTATGTGATTTGCTTGTGATGTATTGTGCATAAACATCTATGGGTATCTCATTCTTATCTATTTGAACAAACCACAGATGCCTCCCCGTCGCGCAAACCCCAACCCCAACAACATCACTCCAGAAATGCAACAAATGATGAATGCTCAAACACAGCTTATGCAAATGATGACGATATTCATTCAAAACCAGAATAACAACAACATCCCCAATAACAACAACCCCAATAACAACAACAACCCTCCGGGTTTTGATATGCTCACCAGATTTCTGCGATTGAAGCCAGCAAAGTTTTCGGGGACAACTGATCCCATGGTGGCCAATGATTGGCTACGTTCCGTGAACAAGGACTTAGTGACCGTGGGCTGCACGGATGCTGAAAAAGTCAGGTTCGCAGCACATCTGTTGGAAGGACCAGCCGCCACATGGTGGGACAACTTCCAAATCACCACTCCTATTGATGAAGTGACTTGGGCTATCTTTGAAGATGGCTTTGATCGCTCATATCTCATCAGGAATGATGAGCCTGAAAAAGAAAGAGTTTCACAACTTGAAGCAGCGCCACCGCAGCGTGGCTGAATACATAGAAGAGTTCAACAATCTGGCACGCTATGCACCGGATGAAGTTGACACAGATGCCAAAAGAAAGGAAAAGTTTCTGGAGGGCTTGAATGATGAACTGAATCTGCAGTTGTCTGTGGCATATGTTCCAACTTATCAGTCTTTGTGTGACAAGGCTGCTATTTTGGAGAGTAAAATGAAGCAAGTCGAGAGTAGGAAGAGGAAACACTCCGACAAGCAAAGCTCGGGATCGTCTCACAAACGATCTCACTACGATGACAGTGGCAGCTCAGGATCCCATAAGCATGGGAAATTCAGCAAGCACCACAACCACAAGGTTCATTGAAAATTTCTCCAAGGTTGCTAAGCCAATGACTGAATTATTAAAGAAGGACAAGAAATTTGCATGGTCTGAAGGTTGTGAAGTCAGTTTCCAAGAATTAAAGAAGAGACATGTAACAGCACCGGTTCTATGTCTGCCAGATTTAGAAAAGGATTTCCAAGTATATTGTGATGCGTCTCATCAAGGTTTGGGTGCCGTATGTAACACCCTCAGAATCGGCCCTATGCAAGCTTTAGCGAAACTCGCCAAACCCGCATAGAAACGATTCGAAGGTGCCCACCAGGCACTTTCGTGCGGGTGGAAAGCAAAGTAATAACATTACACAACAGTCCTCGATGGGACCCACAGAACAGATATATATACAACAGCGACTCGAAGAGTCAAGAATACAAATATAACATACAAAGATCCAAATCATTGAAAACGATAGAGCGTCCAGCTACGGACAAGATGCAAATGGGGCTAAGAGCCCTGAAGAATAACCAATGGCGTCCATAACCCCCTTGCCAAGCGGAGGGTAACCACGCTAACGGCGTCGATCTCAAACTGCTTAAACAAAAGGTGCCGACAAAGGGCAAAGGAAAGAGGAGCCAAGATCGAGGCCATGCACCGCGAGGCTAGAATTCAGCGGTCCTCGCCACATAGGTATGGTGGATCGGCAGCGGCAAAGATGCACTAAACCACCTATAGAGACTCGATACAACTGGCGGTTATCAGAGGGGGTAAGAATGACCTATTCGGATCCAACCTGATACTATCATCGAACAAACCCATCCTGGCGTTTCCCCCTCGAGACCAATCGAGGAAGTCAACCGAGGAACTCACGCACGGCGCTTTACTTATTCGTTATAGTTGCGGCAATTACTAGTCGTTTAGATACTCATCCATAAAGTAAGCAATGGGCTTTTAGTTAACCATTCCGTTATAGTGGCGTCACTTACTAGTCGATACATTTAGCATGAGATAAACCCCAAAACCCAGCGCTTGTTGGTACTTTTACTTAGCCATTCCGTTGTAGTGGAGCTGATTACTAGTCGATCGGATACAAATCAATTTATAACAAGAACTTTAGTTATAGTTGTCTATGATCAAGCACCGTGCTCCAAGTCGTCCATAACCGCGACACGGCTTCTCGAAAAGATTAAACCCTCAGGGTGCACCAAAGTATCCACAGCACTTGACCCTTTTGCGGATCGATAACATACACCCATCGGTATGTCGCGGGGCCTAAGTCACGACGTTCGGCATCCAAAGCAAGTACATGGGGCCACCCACCAAGTAGACACCATAGAAGTCGGCCGGTCTCGAGACGGACTTGGGGTTTGGGAAGAGGTCATTTGTGCCTTTAAACGGGATGCCGACACCGAAATCGTGGCCCGATCCTAAATAAGATAAGTGTGCTTGCGCACAAACGTAAATAAAGCGGTAAACATGGCATAAGTACAGGATAGTAAATAAATCCTCAAACTAGTTGTGGCCCCCAGTACAATACTTTGAAATCAGGTAATAATCGATGGGGGGCCCATATCTCCCCACCTGTGGTTAGCGCGCTCAATCTCGGAACAGGTGTCAAGAACTCGGGTCCTCCCACGGACACAAGTGGGCGATCGAAACCAAATCTTACCTATCACCCACCGATGCCTCTGCTTAATTCAATTTTAGTTGTTAAACAGGAATTAAAGTGAACAATAAGTAAAACCATGATCATCTCCAACATCAACATGCGGCAATTCCTCCAACATTGGTGGTACTTGACGACAAGCAAAACACTTGAGCAAGCGACTACGACTCGCGGGTCCAACTATCTACCAAACAACAGGTAATAGGATGTGTCCAAGGCTATATATGGCTGCAAGGGATATCAGGGGTACGAAACTAGAGCATCGCAACACAGATAGCAAAGATCAACAGGAGGGAAGTAAATACTATAAAAGTAAGATAGGTAGAAAGGGCGAGATGCTCGCCTGAAAACATTGCCGAAGGGTTCAACCGAAGATCGGGGCGAAGCTCACATCAACTCAACGGCCTTATCCGCGAAGAAGCAAAACACTAGAAGAAACACCGGATGCAATATTTAATACAACGCGAAGATCGGCATGATGCATGCATGATGTATGACAAGGCAAAGGGTGCGATTAGGTCATGTTAAGTGGAACCGGGGTCCCGACAATTAATTAAATGGTTCAAGTTATTTAGAACCCCCGCAATTTAAATGTTGTTTAACAAAGCAGAAAGTTTCACCGGTTCACTACACATGTTTAAATGAGGCCAATATAAGGCTGGATTTGCCCGCATATGGGCCCCATATTTAATTATTAGGTGAATCGGCATAAGGCCCCCAAACCACAGATATGCATGCGAGATGAACAATTAATATGCAACAAGTTGTTATGTTATAAAATAGAGTTCGAGGAAAAGGGGTCACACATTAGAGGGGGCTCGACGATCTTGGGTTCCGGGGTTCGGGGTCGGTCTCAGGGTTCAGGGTTCAGCGAGGTCGTTCTCGGACTCAGGGGTAGGTCTTGGCGCATCCGGTCTTGGTCACGTTATGTCGGTCATGGCGTTCGGACGGGCGCACTTGTCGCCTCTGGGTCTCGGTGTCCTCGGGGCATCGGGGTTCGACGAGCTCGGCGTCCGGGACGAGGATCATGGCATCCGTGAGGGAGAACATGGCATGTCGAGTTCGGGCTTCGGGGTCCTGCGGAAGAGCTTGGCGTTCCGCGGTCGTTGGCTCCGCATGGCAGATCTTGGCGTCTGATGGCACGGTCTCCTACTTCGGATGGCGATGAAGATCTTGTTTCCATGAGGTAGCACTTGTCATTGGTTTCTTACCGGTCGTCTTCCAGTGTACCCAAACGTCGGAGATCTTGGCAGGACTCCCGAACAACCATGCACAACCTAAGGTACACATGCCAACTTGCTATGTTCTATGTACTGCAACATGCAGAAGCAACCGAACGGACAGCGGCATCGAGGAACTCGTCCGGAGCGGCGGGGCGGGATGGCGACGCCGAGGCGAGGCAGCGGCGCAGCGTCAAGAGCAAGGCCCGACGAGGAGCCTGGCGGCCAGGGCGACATCGGCGGGCGGCCGGATGCGGCGCGCCGAGGCCGGAGGAGGCGCGCCGGGCGGGCGGCGGAGCGCCGAGGTTGGAGGGCGACGCGACGACGGGGCCGTGGTCCAGCGAGTAGAACGGAGGTGAGGCGCGGCAGGAGGTCGGCTCTGGCAGCGGAAGACGACGGCGACCAATGGCTTGTAGAGGGGAAGGACGGCGGGCGGCTGGCGCAGCGGGCGCGGTTTGGGCGAGGCCGACGGTGGCGGGCGGTCCGGGTTTGGCAGGGGCGGGCGGGACCGTGGCCAAGGAGGAGATGGTTGGGCGGACTCGGCCGAGGACGACGACGTGCTTGGAGGCGCGCGGAGGCGAAGTGGCGTGGCGAGGCCGAGGAGCTCAAGGCGCTGAGGAGGTGGCGGCGGACGGAGGGGATGGAGGCGTCGGTGAGGGAGGGAAAGGGTCGGGGCGGAGGCGGTGGTTCATGAGGGGAGGCGCAGGGGAGAGGGGCCGTGGAAGATGGGTCCGGCGTGGGGCGGTTTGACTGGAAAGGGAGAGGTGGGAAGTGGGGCTGGCTGGTGGGGCCTGCGGTGGGCAGGAGGGTGGGTGGCTGCGTGCGGTGTAGTGTGTTGTGTGTGAGTGGGTTAATGTGAGGGTGTGAGGAGAGAGAGAAGAGAGAGGGCTGATGTGGGGGGATTGGGTAGAGGAAGGGGTGGTGACGTGGCGGCCTAGGATAGGTGGGAGTGAGGTGGGGGTGTGGGTAGGTTTCCGGTAGCCTTAGGATTTAGAAGTTGGACCGATCTGTTGTCACGGGGTGGTCGTTGTCGGGTTGGCTGCTCGACTGCCCCCACTAAAAATAATATAATTTTATTTGTTTAATTGGACCGTTTGCAAACCGCTCGCGGCCAAAACAAAATAATCCGGCGTCCCGGGGTTTGGCGTTTGAATAAAGATGGGGCGTTTGGAAAACAAAACGGGCTTGCGAAAAATAGTTTTATGCAAACAATGCATGATGATGACGATGCAAAGCACAAATTCAACGCGATTTTCTAGTAGTGGTTTTGCGGGATGCCACACCGTACTTATGCAAGACGGTAAAGTTGTGGCCTATGCCTCGAGACAACTCAAAACTCATGAAATAAACTATCCTACTCATGATTTGGAGTTAGCCTCTGTCGTCCATGCACTCAAAACATGGAGACATTACCTTTTGGGAAAACGATGTGAAGTGTTCACCGATCATAAGAGTTTGAAATATATCTTCACCCAGAAGGAAATCAACATGAGACAAAGAAGATGGCTAGAACTTATCAAGGATTACGACTTAAGTTTGCAATACCACCCCGGTAAAGCGAATGTAGTAGCAGATGCTCTAAGTCGTAAGACGTTTGCAAATAGCCTTACCAAAGGAGAATTGCCGGATGACTTGTGTAAGCAATTCAAAGAACTCAGATTAGAAATTGTGCCTGAGGGACATCTCATGTCTTTGGATGTTCAACCCACTTTGTTGGACAAGATCCGAGAAGCTCAGAAGACTGATAAGGAAATTGAAAAGATTAAGGAAAATATTAGTCTAGGGAAAGCTAAGAGTTTCCATATAGACGAACAAGGTACTTTATGGCACGGGAAACGTATATGTGTTCCACAAGACCCGGAGTTGCGGAAACTGATCTTACAAGAAGGTCACAACTCTCCGTATTCTATTCACCCAGGTAACACCAAGATGTACATGGACATGAAAGAAAGATTTTGGTGGAACAATCTAAAAAGGGACATCGCCGAGCATATTGCTTTGTGTGATGTGTGTAGCAGAGTAAAAGCGGAGCATCAGAAACCAGTGGGTTTACTTCAACCACTTCCTATTCCTGAATGGAAGTGGGAAAATATCGGTATGGATTTCATTACCGGATTACCAAGGACAAGGTCAGGTTATGATTCCATATGGGTAGTAGTGGATCCCCTAACTAAAGTGGCTCATTTTATACCCGTGAAGACAACTTATACAAGTGCCAAGTTAGCAAAGATCTACATGAGCAGAATTATATGCCTTCACGGTGTGCCTAAGAGTATTGTGTCAGATAGAGGAACTCAGTTTACTTCTCACTTTTGGAGACAGCTTCATGAATCCTTAGGAACGAGGTTGGAATTCAGCACTGCTTTTCATCCTCAAACTGATGGACAAACGGAAAGGACTAATCAGATTCTTGAAGACATGTTGAGGGCATGTGCCCTAGACTATGGATCAAGTTGGGATGAAAGTTTGCCTTACGCAGAGTTCTCTTACAACAACAGTCATCAATCTAGTATTGGAATGGCACCATTTGAGTTACTCTACGGAAGGAAGTGTACCACCCCGTTGTTATGGAATGGTGTGGGAGAAAGAAGCTTATTTGGACCTGATCTTGTCAAAGACGCCGAAGAGAAAGTCAAATTGGTTAAGGACATATTGAAGATAGCACAGTCCCGACAGAAAAGCTACGCGGATTCTAAGCGTAGAGAAGTCACCTACGAAGTTGGAGATAGAGCTTTTCTTAGAGTATCACCACTTCGTGGAGTGAAAAGATTTGGAGTCAAAGGAAAGTTGGCACCAAGATATGTTGGGCCATTCAAGATTCTAAGTCACAAGGGAGAAGTTGCATATGAAGTTGAATTGCCAGAGTCTCTGTCAGCTGTCCATAATGTGTTTCATGTGAGTCAGCTTAAGAAATGTCACCCAGAAATGGAAGAATCTTCTCTGAAGGATACTATACCCTTGGAAGAAGTTCAACTAGAAAGTGACCTCACCTATGAAGAAAAGCTTGTCAAGATTCTTGAGACCGCAGAAAGAGTCACAAAGACAAAAACTATCAAGTTTTGCAAGGTGCAATGGAACCATCACTCCGAAGAGGAAGCAACATGGGAAAGAGAAGATGACCTTCGGAAAGACCACCCTCACCTATTTGCTAGCCAATCCGAATCTCGAGGGCGAGATTCGTCTTAAGGGGGTTAGATTTGTAACATCCCTAAATTCATATTCCAAAACTCATTCATATCATCCTTGCATTCATCATCATTTATGATTTTTTCAAAATCAATTCAAAAACAGGAGCATTTGTGGCTCATTATTTTATGTATGAAAACCCTAGCCTTTGTGCTACATGCTTTTGGGAAAGATGCTGTTATTCATTCAGAATGTTTTGAATTCAAACTTAAGTAGTCTCAAAAGCTTAAACAAAATAACAAAAGCAAAATATGAAGTAAAACAAATCCTATGCCTATTATCACCTCTCATAAAGGCATAGTTTGTTTTATTTTCCAAAGGACCCAGGTGTTCTGAATTGTTCAGATGTGTTTGACACTCATTTAAGAGCAAGTTTTATTTTGCAAAAGTCCTGTAAAGCTTTGGATTCAAACAGATTTGAATTTAGGTTTAAAAACCATTTCTAGAAATTCAATCTAAAAAAGAAAAGGAATTAAGAAGAAAAAAAATATCCAAAAACCCAAATCGGCCGACCCAGCCCAACACGGCCAGACTAGCCCAGCAGGCACACCCGAATCGTTTTTACCCACTCGCACCCACCAGCTCACGATGAAGGACCCGCCCACCCTCTCACCGACACGACCCACCCGAGCATCGTCGTATCCACCCCCCACGACCTGTTCGTCCCCAAATTGACGCGGCCATTTCCTGTTGATTACGCAGCATAAATTCGCGTTAAGGCTCGAGTGATTCTCGCTCGCGAGCAGGCTACATAAACCCCCTCTGCCCCTCTCTCTTCTCCCCCAAACCCCAAGCACAGAACGCCCCCAGGCTGCGCGCATTGCTCTCTGCAACCCCGCCGTCTCCGACGACTGCGCCGGCGAATTCCGGTGAGTCTCGTGTTCCCCTCTGCCTCTCATTCATGCTGTCTTGTCCAGTGAGTCTCGACACATCTACTGACACACCCCACTTACCTTCGCATGACCTGTAGCTCCGAACGCCGACGATCGCCGCCACCGTCTTCGGCATCAACTCCGACGACCTCCGGTGGTAAGTCCAGACCGCCCCAAGCTTTGTCTTTCACACGCGCGTATTACCCGTGATCTTCTGCACCTGACTACACTCTTCGTTTGCCTCCTGGAGATCGGCAACGCCGACCTCGGCGAGAACCACCGCCGCTGACTCAACTCCGACGAGGAATCGCCACCGCCAAGACGCCCTTGACAAACCAGCCACTCGAGCTTCAGACGCCATCATCCTGTAAGCGCCTTCTTGCTTCCCCGGACGACCTAGAGCACCGGCGCCCCCGTAATCAGACGCGCCGCCGCCGGACAACGCCGCTAGCACCGCCAGTTTGTGGGTTGATGATTTGGTCCGTTGGATCTGCATCGTAGGGCTAGGATAGATCTTAATCGAAGAGGTACGCGCGTGTCTGAGCCGCCAGATCTAAGTTAGATCCTACGGCCTACGATTGCCGATCCGCGCGAAGCGGTACGCGCCAGTGAGGCTGCGACACGTGGCTAGGGATAATTCAAAAACAGAAATTTGAATCAGATTTAGATCCAAACTTTAAACTGCTATAACTTTTGAATGCCACGTTAGAATTTTACAAACTTTATACCGTTGGATTCAGTGAAACAAGACCTTTCTGAATATCCAATTTGTTTAACAAATAGTAACAGTTAAAATGACTTTATTTGTGGAACATGTTTAAGGCTATTTTAAGTATAGATTTATTTTGGTAAATTGTATTGGTGCCAAATAAGTTTAGTTGGCAAACTTGTGACTTGTTAAGTTTTTGTAAACATGTGCATGCTTGGTAGAATTATCAAAATCACCACTTGGTAAATTCTTGCATGCATGCATTCATAATATTTTTGATTGAATATAATTGTGTGTAATTGTATGCTATAATTTTTGTGTAGATTTTGCTAGTGATTGTGATTGTGAAGAGTGCTACTCTCCCCACTACCAAGGCAAGTGATATTTTCATGAATATTTCTATCCTATGTTTTGTACTAGCATTAGATATTTTGCTAAGTCTTGCATGCTATTTTTGCCTAATGCTAAGTTGGGAAATCCTAAGTAGTGTAGAATTGTAGAATTGCTAGGGAATTTTCCTAAGTTAAGTTAACTTACCATGCTTAGCCTAGCTATTTAGCAAACAAGGGTTGGTGAAAATCTATACATACTATGATAAAAATATTTCTAAGTCTTGAGACTTATGCTTTCCTAATAAAACAACTAAGTCAAATGAACCTCCTGGGTGGAATGGAAGGATTGGGTTATGTTGAGTGGTTACACAAGGCCATGGACTTGGGTTGTGTATCTCACTTGTGGTATGCCACCCAGGCACAAAGGGATTTGGAGGCCAAGTGTTGAGAAAGCTTACAGTGCAACCACTTGGCAATATGGGCTCTGCCTTGATCATATAGGTTGCTAGAACTTAGTCACTTGGACAGTTGGTGGTAGTTGGGATGATAGGTTGGAACGCGTCCATTTGACTAAGGAAAGGCTTCTGAAAGGTCCTGTCTTGGGAAACCAAGTCTGGTGGGGAAAGTGCACAACCTCTGCAGATGGAAAACCTAAGTACTTATCCTAGTCCAAGGCAATGGACAATTTGAGCATCAAGACATGGAAGCTACAAGAATCTCATCACTCCAACTTCTAAGTAAAAATTGGTGGGTGAACAAGGGTGAAGGACCCCAATGTCTATTGGTGGTTTCTTGGGAATGTTTTGACAAAGAAAAACTTAGTGATTTCAACTAATAGGTAAAACTTATTTTCAAGCAAAGCAAGCCAAGCTACACTTAGCCAAAATGCATATAGTAATATAGTCCACCTAAAAATATACTAAGGTATCACTTGCCAATACTATTCCAAAGTATTGACCCTCTGTGGCTGTAACTTGTGATGTTGCAGGTTACTCCGATGATGAATAGGAGTCATGAGTCTACACTCAACATGCTTGCCTGTGGCACATGAAGATGAAGACTTATGTCTATTTACTTATTCGTTAAACTCTTGTATTAGGCCTATGGCCCTGAGTTGTAAAAGACTATGTTTTATCTCTGGAATGAATGTAATAAACGACCTTTGTATCTGTGTACTTCATCTTAAACTGTGGATGCTAGCATTGATACAGGGACTAGGATTGCAATCACAGGGATCCTTTCCTTTAATAAAGGAGGGGTCTAACAACGGCTAAGTACTTAGGTTTTACTATCTCGAGAGGTGGTGCACTTTCCCCACAATACTCGACATGCATCGAGACGAGACTTTTCAGAAACAATCCCCCAGACCACCATGGACGCGTTCCATCCTATCATCACTACCACCAAATGTCCATCTGGCTGAGTTCTTGCAACCTAGTTGGTTGATACGTCGGAAACGTATCTATAATTTTGATGCTCCATGCTTGTTTAGTATCTACTTTGCTTTGCTTTGTCTACACTTTGAGGTATTTTTATATGTTTTATGGAACTAACCTATTAACAAGTTGCCACAGTGCAAGTTGTGTGTTCTCTTCTTTTTTTGGTTCCAGAAAGGCAGAAAATCAATATTCTCGGAATTGGCCGGGAAAAAATCCAAATTCAACATTTTACCGTGGGCAACACGGAGCCAGAAGACGAGACAGAGAAGGATCACCAGGGGCCACACCCTTGGCCGCGCGGGTGGGCCCATCCCGCGCCTCGGGGGTGCAGCCGCCCTGGTGCCCCCCTGGCTCGCCCCTTCGCCTATAAGAATCCCCTGATGCAGAAACCCTAGACACCCGATCAAAACTCCACGAAACCGTCTGTAGCCGCCGCCACCACCGTCCCTAGATCGGGGGGATCTGAAGTTCTTCCCGGCACCCTGCCAGAGGGGAGATAATCCCGGAGGCCTTCTTCTTCATCATGTCAGCCTCCGGTATGAAGCGTGAGTAGTTCCATCTTGGACTACGGGTCCATGTAGTAGCTAGATGGTTGTATCTCCTCCTTTGTGCTTTCATGTATAGATCTTGTGAGCTCCGTTCATGATGACCCAAGAGTTTCCTTGAGTCTTGGAAGTTATTACTTCAGTAATTACCTCTCGTTATCCTTTTTGTTTGCTTTTTGTGCCAAGAATTACCTCTAATGAGAGGAAAGTAAGATTTGGGGAGTTGCTGTCCTGAAACAGATTTCTATCCTCCACCATAAAAAATCGTGAGGAGTCTATGTAAGTAGGATTGATCTTAAAATTTATGAATACATCCCCCAGTATGTTAGATAACTTTATTTAGTTCAACACTTTTTTATTTGAGCAACAAAAGATTTTCTAAAAAATCGGTTTATACATGTTGGTCTGTTTTGACAGATTTCTGCCATTATTTGCATTTGCTTCTTATTGATTCCTTTTTGAGTTCTCTTTTGGGGAATTGATATTTTTGAAGGAGTTGGTATAGTAGCTTGTGTTTTTAGTGAAAAGTTTTGCTGTTCCAAAGCTAAACCCAAAGGTCTATTATCTTTTGAATACACTAATGTTGCTAATGAAGATTGTGTGAAGTTTTGTATGAAGGAAAAAATTCAGGTGTAGAGAGAGAATGATGTAATGAGATGAAGAATGGAAAAAATATCAAGCTTGGGGATGCCACCCAGGTGTCACCCCAAGAAATATCCAAGAGTTCCAAGCTTCAAAGCTTGGGGATGCCCAAGGCATCTCCTTCTTCATCAATAAAAAGCTCAGGTCTTTCTAGACACTTCGTTTTTATTGTTTCATGCACTGTTGTGTTGTTCTTGGAGCATATTAGTTTTAGTTTTATTTGCTTAGTTTGTTTAGTTTGCTTGAATAAAGTAGTTTGGACCCCCGTTATTGCTGTGTTGTTTCAAATAAGTCGATTGGTGTTGGAAAGGAGTAGAAAGTTCTTGCTTGGAAGTGCAAGAGGAGCTTGCATTGACTATGACTTAGACTTTAGCATGACATGCTAGGTGTTGTTTTGACCTTATGCTTAGTGATTATTGATGTAGCATATCTTGTTCCAAACAATTGGGATTGCTTAGTGTGCCTTGAAAGAATCATGCGTTGTTTTAGCATACAAAAGTTTAGTATTGTGGTATTCTCCTTTGATGCTTTGTTTGGGTTGACTTGGCACATGCTCACACCATGTTATGACTATGAACAAGTCACCATAGCTTCTATTATCATTTAGTACTTGACTTGTAGTACCACTCTATGCTTTGATTAGTAATGTTTTGTCACTCTGCATGATTATGGCCATTATTGCTCTCTTAGTTGGTTGCTCCCAGTCTTTTGCTAGCCTCCGCTTGTATGAGTAAGCTCTACTCATGCTTCCAACCTCCAAGAAACTAATTTATTCAAAAGTGTCCACTATAAAATCCTATGCATGGTGTGTTACACCATTCCAAGTATATTCTTGTTTTTAGCTATCTTCCAATTAAAAGTATTTTGTTATGTGAAGACTTAGTGATTAAAGCCCTCACGAACTTGATGGCACACTTTATATTCTTTGCCCCTAATAAACTTGAAGCACTGTGTCTTCTATGTTGTATATGCTTGCACTTATACGTTGGAATTAGCAGAACCATGCTATCATGGGGAACGTTTTCAACATTGCACTTGTACTTTGTACACAGTTGATATCATGCTATTTTGTCTATGGATGTCACCGGTGTGGAATAAAGAGGGAGCTTGTAAGTCCATGGAGTTATGTATTATGTGTTAGATAATCGCCTGGGCCGCTAGCCTAAGTGTCACATCCCAAGATTTTCCAAATCTTGTAATGTGAAAATAAATGAATAAAATAAAACTTTGTTTGATTTTCAGGGCCAGAAGAAACTTTTGAGTTTAATTGGAAACTCAAACCAATTTGAATCAAATAAATCCTAAAGGGATTTATAAGGATAAACATTTATTAAAGGAAAATAAAATGCTTTGGAATTACTATTTTGGATCTTTTAATAAAAGATTTGGATTTCAAAAGAAAAGGTGGATTCATAAATAAAGATTATTTTATAAAGCCAAATTAAACCTTGGCCAAGCTTTGGATTTAAAACATTTGGTCTTGAATAAAAATAGCAAGGGTTTATTTAAATAAATTAATAAGGATTTAATATCCAAGTTTTATTAATAAAGGTTTTACTATTTACAAAACATCAAAACTTATATAATTATTTTAATAAGTTTTCCAAATATTTTATATTCTCAAATAAAACCTACTGAAGTGTTTTGGCTTTATTTTAGATTTCAAAATAAATATTTTAAATAAAATAAATCCTAGTTGATTTTATAATGAAGGTCTATTGTATTTAATTATTAATGGACCCTAAAATAAAAGGTTATTTTGTTGTAAACAAGTTTCTAAGTATTCATTATTTCCAAATAAAACCTACTGATTTGGTTGAAAATATTTGGATTTAAAATGGAGATTTTGTTAATTAATCAAACCCTATTTTATTAAATAACTAAAGGTCCATGTTATTTAAGTAAAGAATGGATCCTAAAAAGAATAAAAATTATTTTATTTTGGAATTTGGTTTATGTTGATAAACAGAACCAAATTCATAGTTGCAAAGCTTGATGATTGTTTGAATCAATTTGAATGTGTTTGGTTGTTTGAATTTCAAAACAGGAAAATGGAAATAGAAAAAGAAAAGGATTTAGAAACAGGAAAAATATAAATTTTAGGTCGACCCAACCCATCAGCCCACTAAGGCCCAGAACCAGCCCAGCTCTCCTTCCCGAAAGAAAACGGTTCACACCTATTAATGCACCCATAAAGATACCGACGTGGACCTTTCCTCACTCTTTTCCCACGACCGGTGACCCACTTTCCCACTCTTCCTTCTTCCTCATGACGACCATGGCCGTTCTGCCGTTGATGTCGCGGCTTGAATATGCATTGATGCCGCCTTAAACCTCGTGATCGACACTATTAAGTCTTCTCCTCCTTTCCCTCTGCCGCCACTTTCTCTCTACGAGGCTGCCTCAATTTGGCTCGACACACTCCCAGTTCCGACCACCCTCTCCGACCAATTCGTCCGAAGTTCCACCACCCTTGCCTCCCCGAGCACGCTAGCGCACTCCCTACCCAGACCTCCTCCCATTCACCCATTCGACATGGGCGTCCTGAACACCGGCTACGACAAGCTTCCGAACGCCGCCGCGTCTGTCTTCAACTCCAGCAAGCACCCAGGTAGATTCCGACCGCCCCGCGCCGTCTCGTTCATGCACGTGTCTTCTCCGTGACCTCCCGCACTTAACCATGCCCCTGTCTTGTCCTAGGGCGATCTACAACGTCGCCTTCGACCGTGGACAGAACCACCCGACGCCGTTCTTTACTCCGGCGAGCAATTACTGCAGACCCTGAGCACCCCTCGACCAACCGACCACGCCCCGAGCATCACCTCGTCCTCGCAATCACGGTGAGCATCCTCACCTAGTACTTTGCTTCCTAGAACCACCACTAGCACCTCGCCTGACCATCACTGCCATCTGTCGCCGCGCAGCGCCGCCAGCTTCTGGTCAAGCATGCAAGAGCCGTTAGATCTTAATCCTGTGGCGTAGACAGAATGACTTAAGCGAACCGGTATGGAAGCATCTGAGCCGCACGATTCGCATTATATCCAACGCACCGCAACACTGATCCGGCCGAACCGGTACCACCCAACCAGAACGTGACGCGTGGCCAGGTCTGTTTAAAAACAGATTTGAAATCTGATCGAGATATGATTTTCAAACCCTTGTAACTTTGGATCCACACGTCCAAAAATTACAAATTTTATGTCGTTGGATTCAGGAGAGCAAGCCCTAGCCAACCATACCCTTGGTTTAGTAAATAGTATCTATTAATTTGTTTGTTTTTGCAGAAACTTTTGTATGCTTGTTTAGATTAGAAAAATGATTCAAAAATGTTTCTAAGTTTGAAACCTTGGCAAAATGGCTTGTTGTGAACTTACTAACCCTAGGAACCAACCCTTGGTGTTGAAAATGATTTTGGTAAAGTTTAGGTTAGATTATTTGACTTAGCCATTTTTTTAGCCAAATAAAATTATTGATTTTATTATGAAAATGTTTTTGCAAAGAAAACTTTGGGAAAATGTTTTGGACCAAACCTACTGACCCAAAACACCAAGTTTTGCAAATGGCAACTCATTTGGTGAAAAACATAAAGTTTTGCTTTGATAAAAAAATATTTTCCACCACATAAAATGATGATGGATTTTAAAATAGTTTCTGAAACAAAACCCTTTTTGCAAATGACTTTGCCAATTTGAAAATAACCACCTTGAACCTTACAAAGTTTAGAAGCCTAGTGGAGACCACCTTTGCAATTAGAACCATATTTTACATGCTTACATGCAAGACTTAGATCTTAGATCCCATAGTTTTATGTGTGAGTGAAATGTTGTTTGATGGATTATTTAGAATGCTAGTTGATTTGGTGTTTGCTTGAATGATTGTAGTGAAATTAGCAAAGTGTGAGACTAGCAAGATCAAGGAGTGAACCACCATTCCCTACCAAAAAGGCAAGTTACACTATCATACAAAAGTCCTACTATTTTCATTATACTTAGTGGATTTTGAAACATGCATGAAAATGATTTATACTTATGCTATGCTAAATCCTAATAGGATTCCCTATACACTCCTTAGTGAAAATATTGTAGTTGATACATGCTTAGCCATGCTATATTTTGAAAAAGAGATACATGTTGAGATTTTACAAAGGTTGAGAAAAGGACTTGTGTTTTATATAATAAAACAAGGACTCAATGAACCACCTGGGTGGCCAAGGATACTTTGAGTATTGTAGAAGGTGGCAACAAAAGAAACCATGTCAATGGAAATCTCTTTGTGTTGTGCTCCAAAGGGAACCACCCAGGAAACTTAGAGATTGAACATGTTTCTCCAATTGTGGCTTTCGTGTGCAACCACATGCTATTATGGCTCTGGCTTAGTCAACTACATTGGGAAGACCCATGCACTGTCTTCAGTTAACTGGACATGGGGATCTGGAATGCTTCATGGGTGCTGAAGACAAGATAGCAAAGGTGTATGGGAGGACCTTTTGGAAAGACTTCGTCACATTCTCAATCTGCCAGTACTCCATCTTGATGAGCACTAATCCAATAGGCCACTGGTGGCAAAAGGATGGGATTGTGACATGTGGGTAAAGTGTACTCCTTCTGCAGAAGTTAATAAAATCTAAGTACTTAGCCGTGTCCCCGGTTATGGACAATACTGAGCAACTAAAGTTTGAACTATGGGAGATCTCGACATTCCAACTTCTAAAATAAAAACTTGATGCACTTGGGGGTACCAAGGAATTCAAAGAGATTTTGATAAAACTTGTTGCACTTGGGGTTACCAAGGAGCTCAAGAGACTTTGACAAAACTTGATGTACTTGGGGTTACCAAGGAACTCAAGAGATTTTGTTAAAAACATGAACACTTGGGGTTACCAAGGAACTCATGAGATTTTGATAAAACTTGTAGCACTTGGGGTTACCAAGTAGCTCAAGGGATTTTGACAAGGACTTGAACACTTGAGTTTCTACCAAGGAGTTCAAGGAACTTGGAAAAGGAGATTTGACAAAGGACCAAAACCATTTTGAAAAGATAGGATAAATTATTGCTTTAAGCAAATGAGCCTAAAACTCTACTTAGCCAAATATGCATGTATTGATAGGATCCACTCATATTATACATAGTAGTGAAGCTTGCCAATACAATTCAAATGTATTGACCCTTGTGGCTGTAACTTGTAATGTTGCAGGTTTGATTATTTTAGTGAAGATTGATTGAATAGGATTACAAAGCCTACAACCAGCATTTGCCTGTGGCACTTTGAAGATGAAGGACCCCATGACTATAGTTATTCCGCTGCAATGTAATGTAATAGCCAAATGAGCTATGTATGATGTAATAAAATTATGTTATTCCTGGTTATAAAGTTATATTATGACTTTTGTTTCTTGATATTACATCTTAACTGTGGATGCTAGCTATTGATCCAGGGACTAGCATTGTAAACACAGGGGGCTCTATCTTATTTAAAGATTTGAACCTCTACACTAAGCCATGCCTAATCATGGTGGAAACTTGTAGCATCACCATAATGATCATTATGTGAAGCATCCTCAATAAAAAAGCTATGCACATAGTAAGTAAAAAAGATCGCTGAGATGCTCATTGTCTGCTTGCCTTGTCATTTTGATTATGGGATAGCTCCTGTACCATGTGCAATGGGTACCCCGTTGGCGGTTCTCTATGATACGCATGTACTTACTATGGCAAGAACTTACAGGTGACTGAAGTTGAGTAGCATGAGGTGTGGCCCTCGTATTCAAGGGACATGAGATTGCCAACTTACTTTGTCAAGCATATACTCCATAGTTTGCTCACTTTAACCTTAATCACTTCAAGATGCTTATGATAGGGGTATTGAGGGCTGAAAGCTAACAAGTAACATAATTTTTGGAAGCTCTTTTTGAAACTTGAAATCCCTGCTTCCCTTTATGAAGGGCCTTTCTTCCACTATCATGTTGAGTCTCCACCCTCTACCTTTAGGCACCATTAAGAGAGCATAGTTTCCATTCTTAGTTCTATGTGCAGTGTCCCAAAACTTATTGATTGATGCATATTGTGATATTACTTGTTCTTGTGCTATTTGTCTCTAGTCACTCTTATGAAATTTTAAGGTGTCCTATGCATCTATTTTCTACTCTATGAGGGACAAGCTGAATGCCACTATGCCATGTTTTCTGTATGTGAAACAAACAAATGTTTTTCAATGCATGTTATTCATGATCTTTGTTTGTAGCCTTTCATGTTGCATGCATAGTTACTTTGTCTTATTGTTAAAAATCCATCTTTCATGCACATGTTTAGAGTTCTTTGATCCCAGCTTTCAATGCTTGCAAATGGTTTGTGTAAGGTTCCCAACCTTTATTAAGGTAGAGATCCCTGTGTTTACAATGCTAGTCCCTGGATCAATAGCTAGCATCCACAGTTAAGATGTAATATCAAGAAACAAAGGTCATAATACAACTTTATAACCAGGAATAAAATAATTCATTACATCTTACATAGCTCATTTGGCTATCTCATTACAATGCAGTAGAATAACTATATAGCATGGAGTCCTTCATCTTCAAAGTGCCACAGGCAATCATGTTGGTTGTAGACTTGTAATCCTATTCAACACACTTCACTAACATCAAACAAACCTGCAACATAATAAGTTGCAGCCACAAGGGTCAATACATTTGAATTGTATTGGCAAGTTTCACTACTATGTAGAAATAAGTCGAACCTATCAATATATGCATATTTGGCTAAGTAGGGTTTAGGATCATTTGCAGAAAGCAATATAGTTTTATCCTATCTTTTCAAAATAGTTTTGATCTTTTGCCAAATCTTTCTGAACTCCTTGGAAAAACTCCAAGTGCTTCTAATCCCTTGTTGTCACCATCAAGTTTTACTTTGAGAAATTGGAATGTCGAGATCTTCCATAGCTTCAGGCCTTAGTTGCTCAGAGTTGTCCATAACCGGGGACACAGCTAAGTACTTAGAATTTGATCTTTTGCAGAAGTTGTACACTTTACCCACATGACACAATCTCGTCTTGTTGCCACCAGTGGCCGCTGGATAAGTACTCACCAAAATGGAATACTGGCAGATCGAGAATGTGAAAAAGTCTTTCCATATAATTCCTCCCAATACACAATGCTAGCTTGTCAACCAGGCACCAATGTAAGGATATATTTCCCTTACACAATTCTAGTTAACCTGAAGATGCCAATGCATGGGTCTTCCACTATGTAGTTGACTAAGCCAGAGCCCATTTAGCATGTGGCTGTACACGGAAGCCGCTGTACGAGAAACATGATCAATCTCTAAGTCCCTGGGTGGATTTATTCTAGTGCACACACAAAAAGATAGCCATATAAATATGGTTCCTTTTGTTTCCACCTTATCCAACCTTGAGTATCCTTTTCCACCCAGGTGGTTCATTGAGTACTTGTTTTATTATATAAAACATATATCTTTCCAACACTTCATATAATCATATCATGTATCCCATCCCAAATATATAGCAGGGCTAAGCATACTACAACTACATTGTTTCCACTAAGGGTGATATAATGATATCCTAATATGATTTAGTATAGCATAAAATATAGTAGTCCTTATCATGCATGTTACAAAAATCCACTAAGTGTAATGAAAATAGTAGGACATGGATGATAGTGTCACTTGACTTTTTAGTAGAGAATGTTGGTTCACTTCTTGAACTTGCAAATATCACACTCTTCTAACTTCACTACAATTCAATCAATCAAACACATATTCAACTAGCATTCAAACAATTTATCACACATAAAATAATAGAAACAAGGCAATGCATGCAAGCATGCAAAAGATGGTTTTATTTAGGAAAGTGGTTTCTATTAGGCTCTAAACATTTTAAGGTTCAAAGTGTCCATTTACTAAAGTGGTAAAACCATTTGCAAAAGGTTTCATCTCATAAACCAAATATTATGCTAAGGTGATATTTTATGTTGTTGAAAATATCTTTTGGCAAAGTAATAACTTTATTGTAAGATCCCTCCTTTATAAAGGAAAAGGATCCCTGTGATTGCAATGCTAGTCCCTGGATTAATGCTAGCATCCACAGTTTAAGATGAAGTACACAGAAACAAAGGTCATTATTACAGTCATTCCAGAGACAACATAGTCTTTACAACTCCATGGCCACAGGCCTAATACAAGAGTTTAAATAAGTAAATATATAAAAGTCTTCATATTCATGTGCCACAGGCAAACATGTTGAGTGTATACTCATGACTCCTAATCCTCATCAGAGTAACCTGCAACATCACAAGTTACAACCAAAGTGGGTCAATACATTGGAATAGTATTGGCAAGTGATACCTTAGTATAATTTTAGTGGTCTAGATACTAGATGCAATTTGGCTAAGTGTAGCTTAGGCTTGCTTTGCTCAAAATAGGTTTTGCCTATTAGTTGAAAACACTAAGTTTTTCTTTGTCAAAAACTTTTCCCAAGGAACCACCAATAGACATTGAGGTCCTTTACCCTTGTTCAACCACAAGTTTTACTTATAAATTGGGATGAGGAGATTCTTGATAGCTTCCATGTCTTGATGCTCAAGTTGTCCAATACCAGGGACATGGCTAAGTACTTAGATTCTTCCATCTGCAGAGGTTGTGCACTTTCCCCACCAGACTTGATTTTCACCAAGGCAGCACCTTTCATAAGCCTTCCCTTAGACCAAATGGACGCGTTCCAACCTATCATCCCACTACCACCAACTGTCCAAATGGCTAAGTTCTAGCAACCTATGTGATCCAGGCAGAGCCCATATTGCCAAGTGGCTGCACTAGAAGCTTCTTAACATCTGGCCTCTCAAATCCCTTTGTTCATGGGTGGCTTCCCACAAGTGATATACACAAGGTAAACCATAGAAATGGGCCTTGTGTAACCACTCAACATAAACCATTCCTTCCATTCCACCCAGGTGTTTCATTCACTTAGTTGTTTTATTAGGCAAAACACAAGTACAAAGACTTAGAAATATTTTTATCATAGCATGTATATTTCACCACCCTTGGTTGCTACTAGCTAGGCTAAGCATGGCATAGATAAGCATCTTAACTTAGAAATTTCTAGCAATTCTACAACTACTAGGATTTCCCAAGCATAGTATATAAGCAAAAATATAACATGCAAGACTAGAAAAATATTTCTAATGCTTAGTAGAAAACATAGGGATAAAAATATCATGAAGCACCACTTGCCTTGGTAGTTTGGAGAGTATATATACTCCTCACAATCACAATCACTATTGGCACCAAAATCTACACATAAAAGCATAGCAACAAATCACATACAAAATAAATACAAGCAAAAATATATGGATGCATGCAATATGATATGTGATGATTTTCTAAACACAACAAGACAAGTGCACAATACTGGTTCATAAACAAGTTCAAAACTTGCCAAACAACATTTATTTAGACACTAAAACATTTCTCAAATAATTTATATACACAAAATAGGCCTACACATGTTTCTGTAAATAAAATCATTTTAACAGAAGAAAAACATTAAACACATTGCATATTTAGAAAGGGCTTGTTCTCCTAATTCCATTGATATAAAATTTGTCAAATTTGAACGTGGGAATCAAAAGTTATGGCTAAAAAAATCAAACATCTAATAGATTCAAATTCTGATTTTAAATCTAATCCCTAGCCACGCGTCACGTTCTGATTGGCGCGTACCAGTTCGCTCAGGATCACGCACACAGGCCGTTAGATCTAACTTAATCTGCACGGCCCAGATCTACTCATACCGTTTCGTTAAGTGATCTATTCCTATGCGCTGGATCTAGATCCAACGTTCCGCGATCAAGCGACCACAGATGGGCGGCGCTGGCGGTGGCAACTGGCGGCGGCGAGCTCTGTCTACGGCGGCGCGGCGCTACAGGGGGTTCTGGGGTCGTCGGAGACGCTTACCAGGTTTGTAGCGATGCACTGATGCTCAACTTTGCGACGACTTGGCAAGGGGCGCACGGACACGGCTGCACGGGCTCGTCGGAGTTGCTGACAGCGTCGGGCTCGGGTGGACGGCGATGTTGGCGACGCTCCTGGTCACCCTAGCATGAATAAAAGGCATCAGGAGATGCACAAGGCTATGGCGAACACGTCAGGTGAATCGGGCGAAGGGGACAAGGGCTCACCAATTTAGTCGCCGAGTTGGAGACGTCGTCGGGAGCTTGCGCTTGATGGAGTCGACACCGGAGGTATAGGATGAACCAATGGTGTCAGAAGGTGCGCAAGGAAGTTGCGAATCTGTCTGCACGGACTAGAGGAGAAGGGGCGCATGGGGCTCACCGGGATTGGTCGCCGGAGTGAGCTCTGTCTGCAGCGGTGCAAGGGTGATTACGGGCAGCCTAGGGGCGCTCTATGCTCGAAGTCTGGGGGAAAATGGAGAGGGGGCAGAGGGGGTTTAAGTAGGCGAGATGGGGCGTGAATTACTCTAGCATTGAACGGGAATTGACGATGTGAATCAAACCAGGAAACGCACGGCGTGAATTGGGGAAGAACACGTCGCCGAGGTGGAGACGATGACGTCGTGTGGGCCGTGGTATCGTGAGAGAACAGAGAGGGTGGGGTCTGGCGTCACTCGGTGGGTTCGTTCTTGCGGTAAAGAAAACAGTTGTTCAAGGGGTGGGGTTCTTGGGCTAGTTGGGCTGTTTGGGCCAGATTTACGATTGCTTATTTTTTCTTTAAACTTTTTCTTTTTCTGTTTGCTTTTCTAAACTGATTTCAAAACTCCAATTCAAATCTGTTTGAATTCAAAACTTCACTGGTCTTTTGTACTATAAATCTTGTGCTCAAATAAGTGTCAAACACAACTGTTCACTCAACCTACTTGGTTCATTTGAAAAATCTAAATAAAACCAAGCCATTATGGGATATAATAATTGGCATATCTTTGGTTTTACTTCATACTTTGTTTGGAAACTTTATTCAAGCTTTTGAAATCACTTAAGTTTGAATACAAAACACTACTGAATGAATATTTTCACTTCACTCAATAGCAAGTAGCCCGAAGGCTAGAGTGTTCATACATAAAATAATGAGCAATATATGCTCTTGTTTTTGAAATGATTTTGAAATGAAACCCTAAATGATCATGGATGCATGGATGATATGAATGAGTTTGAAACATGATTTTAGGGATGTTACAAATCTAACCCCCTTAAGGTGAATCTCGCCCTCGAGATTCGGATTGGCTAGCAAATAGGTGAGGGTGGTCTTTCCGAAGATCATCTTCTCTTTCCCATGTTGCTTCCTCTTCCGAATGATGGTTCCTTGAACTTTGCAGAACTTGATAGTCTTAGTCCGTGCGAATATTTCTGCAGTATCAAGAATCTTGATTGGTTTCTCTTCATAAGTGAGGTCACTCTCCAACTGAACCTCTTCCAAAGGTATAGTATCCTTCAAAGAAGTTTCTTCCATTTCTGGATGACATTTCTTAAGCTGACTCACATGAAACACAGTATGAACAGCTGACAAATATTCTGGCAATTCAATTTCATAAGCAACTTCTCCTTTACGACTCAGAATCCTGAATGGTCCAACATATCTTGGGGCCAACTTCCCTTTGAATCCAAACCTCTTCACTCCACGAAGTGGTGACACTCTAAGATACGCTCTATCACCAACTTCATAGGTGACTTCTCTACGCTTAGGATCTGCGTAGCTTTTCTGTCGGGACTGTGCTATCTTCAATCTGTCCTTAACCAACTTGACCTTCTCTTCGGCTTCTTTGATTAGTTCTGGTACGAATAGGCTTCTTTCTCCCACACCATTCCATAGCAATGGGGTGGTACGTTTTCTCCCGTAGAGAAACTCAAATGGTGCCATCTCAATGCTGGCATGATAGCTGTTGTTATAAGAAAATTCTGCATAAGGCAGACTTTCATCCCAACTGGCTCCATAGTCTAGGGCACATGCCCTCAACATATCTTCAAGAATCTGATTAGTCCTTTCTGTTTGTCCATCAGTTTGAGGATGAAAAGCAGTGTTGAATTCCAACCTCGTTCCCAATGACTCATGTAATTGCCTCCAAAAATGAGATGTGAATTGGGTTACTCTATCTGACACAATGCTTTTGGGTACTCCGTGTAGACACACAATTCTGCTCACATAAATCTTGGCTAACTTAGCACTTGTATAGGTTGTCTTCACGGGTATGAAATGAGCCACTTTAGTTAGGCGATCCACTACTACCCAAATAGAATCATATCCTGACCGGGTCCTTGGAAATCCGGTAATGAAATCCATACCAATCTTGTCCCACTTCCAATCAGGAATAGGTAGTGGTTGAAGCAAACCTGCTGGTTTCTGATGTTCCGCTTTCACTCTACTACACACATCACACAAAGCAATATGTTCTGCGATGTCCTTCTTGAGATTATTCCACCAAAATCTTTCTTTCATATCCATGTACATCTTGGTGTTACCCGGATGAATAGAATATGGTGAGTTGTGTGCTTCTTGTAAAATCAGTTTCCGAAGCTCCGGATCTTGTGGAACACAGATACATTTTCCATGCCATAAAGTACCCTGTTCGTATTCATGGAATCCTTTGGCTTTTCCCTTACCAATCTTTTCCTTAATATCTTCAATTTCCTTATCAGTCTTCTGGGCTTCTTTGATCTTGTCCAACAAAGTGGGTTGAACATCCAAAGACATGAGATGTCCTTCAGGCACAATCTCCAATCTGAGATCTCTAAATTGGGCACGCAGATCATCTGGCAATTCTCCCTTAGTGAGGCCATTCACAAAAACCTTACGGCTTAGAGCATCTGCTACAACATTTGCTTTACCGGGGTGGTATTGCAAACTCAAGTCATAGTCCTTGATGAGTTCTAGACATCTTCTTTGTCTCATATTAATTTCCTTCTGGGTGAAGATATACTTCAAACTCTTGTGATCTGTGAACACTTCACATCGCTTTCCCAAAAGATAATGTCTCCATGTTTTGAGTGCATGGACAACAGAGGCTAATTCTAAATCATGAGTAGGATAGTTCACTTCATGAGTTTTGAGTTGTCTCGAGGCATAAGCCACAACTTTCCCTTCTTGCATAAGTACTGCACCTAATCCATGATGAGATGCATCACAATAAACTTGAAAATATTTCTCCAAGTCTGGCAAACATAAGACTGGTGCTGTCACAAGTCTCTTCTTCAATTCTTGAAAGCTAAGTTCACAACCTTCAGACCAAGCAAATTTCTTGTCTTCCTTTAGCAATTCTTTCATAGGTTTAGCTACCTTGGAGAAATTCTCAATGAACCTTCTGTAGTAACCTGCTAAGCCAAGGAAACTACGAACTTCTTTCACTGACTTGGGAGATTCCCATTCGATTCTGTTGAAACTTTAGCAGGATCAACTGCAACACCATCTCCTGACACAACGTGTCCAAGAAATCCAACTTCATTCAACCAGAATTCACACTTGCTGAATTTGGCATACAGTTTATGCTCCCTGAGCTTCTCAAGTATCAAACGCAAATGCCCTTCATGCTCTTCTTTACTCTTGGAGTAGATTAAAATGTCATCGATGAAAACAACAACAAACTTATCAAGAAATTCCATGAACACCTTGTTCATCATATTCATGAAGTATGCTGGTGCATTGGTCAAACCAAATGGCATCACGGTATACTCATACAATCCATACCTTGTGGTGAAAGTTGTCTTAGGTATGTCTTGTTCTCTTATCTTGAGTTGGAAATAACCCAACTGAAGATCAATCTTTGAGAACACACAAGCTCCTTCCAGCTGGTCAAATAAGTCATTGATTCTAGGCAAAGGGTATTTGTTCTTGATAGTTACCTCATTGAGTGAACGGTAATCTATACATAACCTTTGATTTCTATCCTTCTTTTCTATAAACAAAACTGGTGCTCCCCAAGATGAAGAACTTGGTTGAATAAATCATTTCTGCAACTGTTCTCCAAGTTGTTTCTTTAGTTCTTTCAATTCATCAACTGACATCTTGTACGGTCTTTTTGCTATTGGTCCAGATCCTGGTATCAAATCAATAAGAAACTCCACATCTCTATCTGGTGGCATTCTAGGCAATTCTTTCGGAAACACATCCGGATATTCACTCACAATTGGCACACGGTCTATGCTAACCCCCTTAAGAGAATTTAGCATACTCCTTTTTGCTTCAAAGTTGGTCTTGAATCTAATCCTTTTATTTTCTGGAGTTGTGAGTGAGACAGTATGGTTGGCACAATCTATCACTCCCTTGTGCTTAGTCATCCAGTCCATTCCCAAAATGACATCCAATCCTTGGGAATTTAGTATTATCAAGTTAACGGGAAATTTATACTTCCCAAACTCTATGACTAGATCATGATACCCTGAATTTACTATCATTTCTCCGCCAGGAGAACGTACTTTCATAGGACACCCAATAGTTTATACCGGTAGTTCATTTCTTTCAACAAATGCTCTTGATATGAATGAATGAGATGCACCAGTATCAAAGAGAACAAATGCTGGAACGGAATTGAGTTTGAACTTACCAGCAACAGCATCAGGCTCCTCATAAATTTCCTCCACATTGATGTGGTTCACTTGTCCCTTTTGAAAAGGGTTGGGCTTGTTGGGCCCTTCAACTTTCTTTTCTGGGAATTCATTTGCATAATGACCCATATTCTTGCACTTGAAGCACTCAACCTGACTAATATACTTCTTGACAGGCTGGCTTCCACTGCCACTTCCACTACCACTGTGGTGGCTCTTATATCCACCCTTGTGGTTCTTGTATTTGTCGTTGTCATGACTACGGTGATGCTTGTTGTCATGATGACGGTTGTGGTTGTGGTGCTTGTTGAATTTCCCATGCTTGTGGGATCCTGAACTTCCACTATCATCATAATGGGAACGCTTGTGAGATGATCCCGAGCTGTGCTTGTCCGAGTGCTTTCTCTTCCTACTCTCAACTTGCTTCATTTTGTTCTCCCAAATAGCAGCCTTGTCACAAAGAGACCGGTATGTGGGAACATATGCCACAGCTAACTGTAGGTCCAGTTCATCATTCAACCCTTCAAGGAACTTTTCCTTCCTCTTAGCATCAGTGTCAACTTCATCCGGTGCATAACGCGCCAGATTGTTGAACTCCTCAATATATTCAGCCACGCTTCTGTTGCTTGAATTAATTCTTTCTTCTTCAAACTCATCACTCCGGATGAGATGTGAGAAGTACGAAAACCATCTTCAAAGATAGCCCATGTCACATCTTCAATGGGAGTGGCGATCTGGAAGTTATCCCACCAAGTGGCTGGTCCTTCCAACAAATGTGTCAGAATCGACTTTTTACGCATCGATCATTACAGTTACCAAGTCCTTGTTCACAGAGCGTAGCCAATCATTGGCCACCATAGGATCAGTTGTTCCTGAGAACTTTGCTAGCCTCAATCTCAAGAACCTGGTGAGCATGTCAAAACCCGGTGGGTTGTTGTTGTTATTATTATTGTTGTTGTTGTTGTTGTTGTTGTTGTTGTTGTTGTTGTTGTTGTTGTTGTTCTGGTTCTGGATGAACGTAGTCATCATTTGCATCAGCTGAGTCTGAGCTGTCATCATTTGCTGCATATCAGGGGTGATGTTGTTGTTGTTGGGGTTGGGATTGGCACGACGGGGAGGCATCTGTGGTTTGTTCAATAGAGATAAGAATGAGATACCCATAGATGCTATCATGCACAATACATCACATAAACAATCACCAAGCATGCATCATAATAATAATAGTTCAACAACAAAAACGACAAGTTTGCAAAGTAAACACACCAATAACAAGCCATCCACATGTTGGATGGTCATTGCGACTCAGATAAAGTATGATAAATAAATGATAAATGAGTAGTCATCACTACTCCTCGGCATCAACCTCCTCCTCAACAAAGGTAAGACCTGCATTCTCCATAGCGGTCTTATATTCCTCGACATTGGTGGTCAAGGTCTCTACTTTGGCTTTGAGAGCCCTCTTCTGAGAATGAAGCCTCTCAATCACGGTCTGCTGATGCTCGAGCTCGAAGTCCTTGGCCTCCAGTTCTTCAGTCATGTCCCGAATCCTCTTGTTCCTATCTTGGACTCGCTTCTCTTGACTCTTGAACTTTCTATCCTGGCTCTCGAACTTTGCCTCCATCTCCTTGACTATCTCATCTTGCTCCGCGAAGATCTTATCCTTCTCACGAAGCTGCACCTGGAGTTCGTCATTGTTGAGCATGACGTTGGTACTATCAGTGTCCACGTGCCTAAGAAGAACCTCTAAGTCCTAGAGGTATAGGCGAATCGGATCTGCTGTCTCCCTCGAAGTGTCCTCGAAGTCGATGGCCTCTCCATCCTCATCACGTCTACCGAAGACGTGGAAATGAGTACCTCTAACCTATCGAGAGTGTCTCCCTAATAGACGTCCAATCAAGTCTTGCATGACTACCTCTAGGCCTCTCTCCTTGTCATCGTGCATGAGCTTGAAGACGATAGCCTCCGTGGTAGGATCAGTCTGGCGTCCAGGCTGATTGACCTTGAAACCCCAAAGGTCTTTCCTCTCAAACTTGGTGAGGGGAAGCACCATGATGGTAGGAAGAGGGAGATTAGGCAAACTAGTAAGCTCAATAATACGAGGGCCAAAGCGAGTTCCCTGGAACTCCTCAACAGTGCTGATGGTAACATTAGGCATCTATTTATAAGATAGAAAAAGTTAGAATCAACACATTTTTAAGATAAAACACAAGCCAAAGCATCACATGCATATCTTTGGAAATCAAAACATACAAGTCATGGCATACATGGATCCATTACAACAACCAAGATTCATCTTATTTTAAGCAACATTTGGAAAATAAGGTGATAAGTGGTGGTCCAACTAACGAAGTACGCTTACAATCCTATCTCACTAGATATGTTGGCCAACACAATATTTCTAGAAGCAATCAGTCTATCTTGAGCACATGACTCCATTACTAAGTCTATAATGTCTCCTCTTAAGGTTTGGTTGGTAGCCTCCAACTCTTGGGTATGTTTCTTCTCTTCCTTTAGGTCATTTTGGATGTTGAGCATTCTGCACTTGACTCTATCACCAAGTTCTTTGATGGTCTTCCAAGCTGCATCCCTTGCTGAATCAAAGAATGTAGTGTGCACCACTGAATTGGTGAACATGCAGAATCCTGATTCCTTGTGGTTGTCTTGATTGTTTTTATACAAGTGAAGTTGCACCCACCAGTACTCAACTCCTTCATCCATCACAGGAAAGCCTTTGTACACAGCTGCACCATGTATTTCCATTGCAGCCATGAGGTCCTTGAGAGCCTTGGGAAATTCTGTCTCACACTCCAAAGTCATAGTCATGAGTGGTCCTTTCCTTACGGCTTCGTTGATGGAGTTCATCTACAAATAGAGATGAGAAAGAAGATTAGAAAAGTTTACGAGAAGAATAGACAAGTGTAGAAGTTGTTGAAATTTTTTCCTTAGTGGTTCCAATCCTAGGGTCATAATCCTACAGGCAACACAGTGCTCTAATACCATCTGTAAGATCCCCCCATTATAAAGGAAAAGGAACCCTGTGATTGCAATGCTAGTCCCTGGATCAATGCTAGCATCCACAGTTTAAGATGAAGTACACAGAAACAAAGGTCATTATTACAGTCATTCTAGAGACAACATAGTCTTTACAACTCCATGGCCATAGGTCTAATACAAGAGTTTAAATAAGTAAATAGATAAAAGTCTTCATCTTCATGTGCCACGGGCAAACATGTTGAGTGTAGACTCATGACTCCTAATCCTCATCAGAGTAACCTGCAACATCACAAGTTACAGCCACAGTGGGTCAATAGATTGGAATAGTATTGGCAAGTGATACCTTAGTATAATTTTAGTGGACTAGATACTATATGCAATTTGGCTAAGTGTAGCTTAGGCTTGCTTTGCTCAAAATAGGTTTTGCCTATTAGTTGAAAACACTAAGTTTTTCTTTGTCAAAAACTTTTCCCAAGGAACCACCAATAGACATTGAGGTCCTTCACCCTTGTTCAACCACAAGTTTTACTTATAAATTGGGATGAGGAGATTCTTGATAGCTTCCATGTCTTGATGCTCAAGTTGTCCAATACCAGGGACATGGCTAAGTCCTTAGATTCTTCCATCTGCAGAGGTTGTGCACTTTCCCCACCAGACTTGATTTTCACCAAGGCAGGACCTTTCAGAAGCCTTCCCTTAGACCAAATAGACGCGTTCCAACCTATCATCCCACTACCACCAACTGTCCAAATGGCTAAGTTCTAGCAACCTATGTGATCCAGGCAGAGCCCATATTGCCAAGTGGCTGCACTAGAAGCTTCTTAACATCTGGCCTCTCAAATCCCTTTGTTCCTGGGTGGCTTCCCACAAGTGAGATACACAAGGTAAACCATAGAAATGGGCCTTGTGTAACCACTCAACATAAACCATTCCTTCCATTACACCCAGGTGTTTCATTCACTTAGTTGTTTTATTAGGCAAAACACAAGTCCAAAGACTTAGAAATATTTTTATCATAGCATGTATATTTCACCACCCTTGGTTGCTACTAGCTAGGCTAAGCATGGCATAGATAAGAATCTTAACTTAGAAATTTCTAGCAATTCTACAACTACTAGGATTTCCCAAGCATAGCATATAAGCAAAAATATAACACGCAAGACTAGCAAAATATTTCTAATGCTTAGTAGAAAACATAGGGATAAAAATATCATGAAGCACCACTTGCCTTGGTAGTTTGGAGAGTATATACACTCCTCACAATCACAATCACTATTGGCACCAAAATCTACACATAAAATCATAGCAACAAATCACATACAAAATAAATACAAGCAAAAATATATGGATGCATGCAATATGATATGTGATGATTTTCTAAACACAACAAGACAAGTGCACAATACTGGTTCATAAACAAGTTCAAAACTTGCCAAACAACATTTATTTAGACACTAAAACATTTCTCAAATAATTTATATACACAAAATAGGCCTACACATGTTTCTGTAAATAAAATCATTTTAACAGAAGAAAAACATTAAACACATTGCATATTTAGAAAGGTCTTGTTCTCCTAATTCCATTGATATAAAATTTGTCAAATTTGAATGTGGGAATCAAAAGTTATGGCTAAAAAAATCAAACATCTAATAGATTCAAATTCTGATTTTAAATCTAATCCCTAGCCACGTGTCACGTTCTGATTGGCGCGTACCGGTTCGCTCAGGATCACGCACACAGGCCGTTAGATCTAACTTAATCTGCACGGCCCATATCTACTCATACCGTTTCGTTAAGTGATCTATTCCTATGCGCTGGATCTAGATCCAACGGTCCGCGATCAAGCGACCACAGATGGGCGGTGCTGGCGGTGGCAACTGGAGGCGGCGAGCTCTGTATACAGCGGCACAGTGCTACAGGGGGTTCTGGGGTCATCGGAGACGCTTACCAGGTTTGTAGCGATGCACTGATGCTCAACGTGGCGACGGCTTGGCAAGGGGCGCACGGACGGCGCAGGCTCGGGAGTTCTTGGAGCGTCGGGCTCGGGTGGACGGCGACGTTGGCGACGCTCCTGGTCACCCTAGCATGAATAAAAGGCATCAGGATATGCGCAAGGCTACGGCGAACACGTTCGTGTGAATCAGAGGCGAAGGGGAACAAGGGGCTCACCGAATTTAGTCGCCGGAGTTGGAGACGTCGTCGGGAGCTTGCTGCGCTTGATGGAGTCGACGACCTGGGGCGGTATAGGATGAACCAATGGTGTCAGAAGGTGCGCAAGGAAGTTGCGAATCTGTCTGCACGGACTAGAGGAGAAGGGGCGCACGGGGCTCACCGGGATTGGTCGCCGGAGTGAGCTCTGTCTGCGGCGGTGCAAGGGTGATTACGGGCAGCCTGGGGGCGCTCTGTGATCGAAGTCTGGGGGAAATGGAGAGGGGGAAGAGGGAGTTTAAGTAGGCAAGATGGGGGCGTGAATTATTCCAACATTGAACGGGAATTGACGACGCGAATCAAACCAGGAAACACACGGCGTGAATTGGGGAAGAACACGTCGCCGGGGTGGAGACGATGACGCCGTGTGGGCCGTGGCTGTCAGCGAGAGATACAGAGAGGGGGTGGGGTCCTGGCGTCAGTCACTCGGTGGGTTCGTTTGCGAGTAAATAAAAATGGTTCGCGGGGGTGGGGTTGCTGGGCTAGTTGGGCTGTTTGGGCCAGATTCGTCTGATTGCTTATTTTTTTCTCTTTTAAACTTTTTCTTTTTCTGTTTGCTTTTCTAAACTGATTTCAAAACTCCAATTCAAATCTGTTTGAATTCAAAACTTCACTGGTCTTTTGTACTATAAATCTTGTGCTCAAATAAGTGTCAAACACAACTGTTCACTCAACCTACTTTGGTCATTTGAAAAATCTAAATAAAACCAAGCCATTATGGGATATAATAATTGGCATATCTTTGGTTTTACTTCATACTTTGTTTGGAAACTTTATTCAAGCTTTTGAAATCACTTAAGTTTGAATACAAAACACTACTGAATGAATATTTGCACTTCACTCAATAGCAAGTAGCCCAAAGGCTAGAGTGTTCATACATAAAATAATGAGCAATATATGCTCTTGTTTTTGAAATGATTTTGAAATGAAACCCTAAATGATCATGGATGCATGGATGATATGAATGAGTTTGAAACATGATTTTAGGGATGTTATATTTATATGGTTCATCAAATATGTTCTTAAATCTCAAAACTTGTTGTTTAGGGTCAGAAGGTTTGAATCAAATCATTTCCCAAAGGTTTTACTCAAAATTCATTTCTAAACCATAAACAATATTTTTATTTGACTAGAAATGAGCTAACTCAAATATTTATTCCTTAACTTCACAAAATACATTTTTAAATCCGTAAGTTGGTTCCTATGGTCAGTAGGTTCAAAACAAACCAATTAGCAAAGATTTCATCTTAAAAATATTTCTAGAACAATTTTTATATTCAAATTATGCCTACACATGTTTCTGCAATTTCAACCAATTTTACAGAAGCAAAACATTAAACAAAGTGCATGGTTGCAAAGTAATTGCTCTGCTGATTCCATTGATATAAAATTTGCAAAATTTGGACGTGTAGAATTAAAGTTCTGAATTTTGCAAGTTTGCAAATCTAATAGAACATTTTCTGTTTTTAAATCGAAATCAGTGCCACGCGTCTTAATATTACTGGTCCATACCGCTTCGGGTGGATCGAGCTCTGCAGGCCGTCAGATCTAACTTAATCGCACGGATCATATCACTCGATAACGGTTCGCTATATGATCTATCCTAACCACTGGATCTACATAAAACGGACGAGGTCGCTTGGTCAAGGACTGGCGGCGGCGAGCGGCAGAGCGCTCTGTCAGTGTCGTCGTCGACGAACCAGGAAGTAAGAGGGGGAACGGAGGTGCTCACCATGCTCGCGCGGTTGTGGTGAAGCTCGAGGCGTGGTCAGCTTGTCGAGGGGCGCACCGGAACTGCAACGATTGCTCGTCGGAGTCCACGGCGGCGTCGGGTGCTTTGGTTTATCGTCGGGGCGAGGCTGCAGGTTGTACCGAGGCAAATGGGAGGGGGCGTTAGACGCATACTGCACTGGGGATCATGGGAGCATCATCGTGAAGAACAGGGGTGGTCTGAGCTTACCAGGGGGACTCGCCGGAGAAATGGCAGACGGCGGTGGCGCTTGGTGAGTTTGTTGCCGACGCTACGGTGCACGTGCGGGCTAACGAGCGGCACTGGGAGATGCGCCAGGAGATGGGGAGCAGGCTCGCGTGCAGTGGGAGGCGAGGGGCGGTAGGACGGCGCCGGAATTAGCCGGTGATGTTCGTCGGGGCAGTGGTGCCCGATCTCGAAATTGGAGCAGCCCAGTGGCAGAGGGGAGGTGTGGCTTGGGGGCAAAGAGAGAGGAGGTAGAAGTGCTTAAGTGAGCGTGGTCTCTGGAGGAATTAACCCTGTCATCAACGTGAATTGATCGGCGCAATCAATGGCAGAAACGGCGAGGGGGGCATGGTCGCGGTGGAGACGACGATCTGACGGCATGGGGCATCTGCATGAGAGGAGAGGGGTGGGGCGTCGGTGACTTCAAGGGTGAGGTCACGTGAGAAAACGATTCGGGTGATTCTTGCCGTGGGCTCTTTGGGCGGATGCTTCTTGGGGTTGGGTAGGTTTAGTGGGTTGGGTTTGTTTCTATTTTTTTATACTGATTGCTTTTCTTTTTTCTGTTTTGAATTTTCTGTTTTGATTTTCATTCAAATAATTCAAACTCTATTTGAATTGAAACCACCTCCAAACTTTAGGTATAATTCAATTCTGTTTAGCAACATATTCCAAAGTCGAAAATAAAACAATTGTTTTTAGGGTTTATTATTTATTTAAAATAAATAAATAGACTTTAGTCTTTAATTCAAATAGGGTTCAAATATGTTTAAAACTCTATTTGACTTTCTAAATTTCTACAAAAATCTTTTCAGTAGGTTTTATTTGAAAACTAAAACACCTTGAAATAAAATTCTTTATTAAGTTTTAATGTTCATTCAAAATAGGAAAAATGTCCTTACTTAAATAAAATTTAATAAACCCTCTTTATTCAAATAAACCCTTACTCTTTTTATTAAATAAAAAATATTTTATTTAAAATGCTTAGCCAAGATTTAATTTGGCTCTTTAAAATAATCCTTATTTATAATTCTACCTTTGCTTTTGAAAACCAAATCTTTTTATTAAAAGATCCAAAAATAGTGATTCCAACTATTATAACTTTATTTATTATTTGTTTTATCTTTTTAAATCCCTTTAGGATTTTATTTGATCAAAATAGGTTTTGATGTTTCCAATTGGAATCAAAAAGTTTCTTCTCACCCTAAATTTCAACAATTTATTTTTTTTATTTTTTTTGTCACATTTCAAAATTTGGAAAATTTTGGGATGTGATAGTTTGATCTTGGTTTTGATGGTGCATGTCACCTCAAAAAAATTTCTTTTATCACTTACCTACTCGAGGACGAGCAGGAGTTAAGCTTGTGGATGCTTGATACATCGGAAACGTATCTATAATTTTTGATGCTCCATGCTTGTTTAGTATCTACTTTGCTTTGCTTTGTCTACACTTTGAGGTGTTTTTATATGTTTTCTGGAACTAACCTATTAACAAGTTGCCACAGTGCCGGTTATGCATTTTCTTCTATTTTGGTTCCGTAGCGAAAATCAATATTCTCGGAATTGGACGGGGCAAAAGACAATGTCAATATTTTACCCTGGGCAACACAAAGCCAGAAGACGAGACGAAGAAGGCTCACCAGGGGGCCACACCCCCTGGCCGCGTGGGTGCGCCCATCCCGCGCCTAGGGGGGTGCATCCGCCCTGGTGGCTCCCCTGGCTCGCCCCTTCGCCTATAAGAATCCCCCGATGCAGAAACCATAGGCACCCGATCAAAACTCCACGAACCCGTCTATAGACGCCACCACCATCGTCCCTAGATCAGGGGGATCTGAAGTTCTTCCCGGCACCCTGCCGGAGGGGAGATCATCTCAGAGGCCTTCTTCTTCATCATGCCATCCTCCGATATGAAGTGTTAGTAGTTCCACCTTGGACTACGGGTCCATGTAGTAGCTAGATGGTTGTATCTCCTCCTTTGTGCTTTCATGTTTAGATCTTGTGAGCTCCGTTCATGATCAAGATCTAATCTATTTGTAATCCAACATGTTGTGTTTGCAGGGATCCGATGGATATTGAGATTACTATGTCAGATTGATCAATGGTTTTGTCTATTTGATTCTATCATGTCTGTGTTGTTTGTGATCTTGCATGCTCTCCGTTGTTAGTAGCTATCCTGGTCAAATAGTTGCTAGTGACTCCAAGATGGCGTATTTATGCTCGATAGTGGGTTCATGACTCTAGTTTCCAAGGGAAGTGACAGAAATATCTTTGGTTGTAGATGTGCTGTTGCCACTAGGGATAAAACAACGGTCTATTGTTCATGGAACAAGTCGATTGTTTACCTTACACACTTTGCTTAAAGCAGTTATCTGTTGCTTGCAACTTAATACTGGAGGGGGTTCGGATGATAACCCAAAGGTGGAGTTATAGTCATAGATGCAGTTGGATGGCGGTCTATTTATATTGTTGTATTGCCCAATCGAATCTCATAGGATCTTTTTGTCTAGTATTGCATTGTTATGCCTTGCTCAGTTCCTGTCAATTGCACTACTGTAATTTTTTTACCCAACATGCCATGTTTGTTTATCTAAGGAGAACACCTCTAGTGAACTATGGACCCCGGTCCAATCTTTACCATTGATACATATTCCACTGTTACTGTTTACTTGGTGCAAACCATCATCACCTTCCACACCATACAGCTAAACCTTTGTTACAGCAACCGGTGAGATTGACAACCTCACTGTTAGTTGGGGCAAAGTCTTGAGTTTGTGTTGTGTAGGTTTCCATGTTGCTTGCAACACCTTTGAGGCATTTCCTTCCTCCTACTAGTTCGATAACCTCGGTTTATTACTGAGGGGAAACTTGCGGCTGTGCTGCAACATACCTTGCTCTTGGGGTTTCCCAACGGGGCGTTCAACACGCATCATTGGTCAAGGCAGAGCCCATATGCCATGTGGCTGCACTAGGAGCTTCTCAGAAATAAACATATCAAATCTCTTTGTTCCGGGGTGGCCATCCACAAGTGAGATACACCAGGGTAAACCATATAAATGGACCCTGTGTAACCACTCAACAAGAATCCATCCGTGCAATTACCAATTCCAACCAGGTGTTTCATTAACAAGTTGTTTTCTTAGTCAAAAAACATTGGCATAACTTTTCCATAATATAATAACATGAATTCCCACCCTTGAATTATAATAGCTAGGCTAAGCATACTAGCATAACATGTCTCTTAACTTAGGAAAATTTCTACCAAGATATATTCTATAGTATCTACTATAGCATATCATTATACAAAATAGTCCTATCATGGATACTACAAAAATATCACTAATGCAATATTGAAAAGATAGGACTTTTGATGACCAAAGTATCACTTGACTTTTTAGTAGAAAATCTAGGGACTCTCCTTCATCTTGAAAATGTCACACTATTCAAAGTTCACTACAATACAATCAAGCAAAAGCACACACTTAAAACTAGCACACAAAATAACAAAATAAAACAAGAAACCAAAGAAATGTATGCAAGCATTCAAAAGGTTGTTTTATTGAAAAAGTGGTTTCTAACAAGGTTCTAAGCATTTTAAAGCACCTACTGGTCTTTTATAAAAGTGGAATTTCATTTGAAACCAAGTTAGTGAAAATAAGTCATTTAAATCATTTTTGTTTTACTAGAAATGCTTTTATTCAAAGGAATATTTTCTTGTTCTAACAAAATATATTTTTAAATTCAAATGTTAGTGTTTATGGTCAGAGGGTAAAAAACCATTTGCAAAAGGTTTCACTCAAAAATAATTTTTAGAACAATTTTTATACTCAAAATAGCCCTAAATAAGTCTCTGCCTAAAACTTTAATTTTCAGAAGTAAAGTACCAAATAAGGGCCATAGGTGCAAAGGTCTCATTTTTTGAATCCATTGATATAAAATTTGTAATTTTTGGACAAACAGATCAAAAGTTATTGATTTTACAATTCATGGGCGAGGCCGGGGAGCATGGGTGCGGCGGTGATTCCTCGCCGGAGTTGCTGCCACCGCTGGGTGCGTGTAGTCGTCATCGTCGTGGGCGAGAACCTGGGGCTAGAGCAAGCACAAGAAGGGGATGAGGAGATGTGTATGACAATGGCGGACGCAATGGAGCAAGGCAGATGCAGTGACCCAGCATACCACTGCATGTGTAGTACACTATAGTCGTTGACATGACATCCACAGAACACCGTTCCGTAAATATCACATCCCTCAGAGTGGTACAACAGAAACATTGTGGGTCCATATTACAAACATTCACACATTATTATTATTACAATACCAGAAGTTCAAGACTTCAAAAGGTTTCAACTTACAAACCAAAATATAAAGTGTTTCAGCGGAATTTAAAAGTAGCAACTCCAACTAGGAGTTGAGCTCAGCAGCTTATTCTATAGAGTTCATGCTGCTCGGCTCCGTTGGTTACTACCCAGCCCACTTTGCCTCCTCTCTCCCTCGACCTTATCTCCTCCTCCTCTAACTCGCCCCCGTGGCCGGCGATGCCGCCACAGTCGATTCTCGCTGTCGTCGGCCGTTCTGGCCACCGCCGTGGTGCGAGTTGGGGTTGTCGACGACGCTCGTTCATTCTATCCACTTGGATTTGACTCTGGGGCTTCCCCGTGGTCAAGTCCACCCTATTCCTGAACCCTAGGGTTCGGAAAAGATGCTGCCGGCGCCACGATCCCGCCTGCGGTGGTGTGCTGGTCTCGTGCGCTGTTGCGGCCGCCGCCTTGGCAGGTGCAGGTGGCAGCGCCCCTCTGGGTGCTCCCTGTGCCGCCGCGGTTCATCGGCCCCTCTGCTTCCTCTTCGATTCGTCAGCTAGGACCTCGGGTAAGTTGTCTCTGTGGTGTTTGTCCATGCTACTGCCATGATTCTTTCTATGTGTATCTAGTGGCTTCTCATGTTGAGTGACTATGTGCTGATTGGGTTCATCTCTGGATTATGGTTCATAACCCCCTTGTTGATCATATCTATGATGCTTTAGAGCTAGTGTTGATCATATTTGATCATGGGAAAAGATTGTTTGCTGTGGTTAAGGATTGACAGTAGCTTTGATGATACTAGTTGCCTATCAGATTTAGTCTAGTGGAAATCCACCATGATCTATGCTAGTGTCTTAAGGAAATCCTTGATTGGATTATGTTGTTGATCTGAGAAGTTTCCCTACTATCAGAATACTTGTACTAACAGTAGATTTCTCTCAGTAGTTGCTTATTGCAATTATAATGTGGGCTTGTTTGAGATTATAAACTCTGAATCAAATCATTACATGTAATGATTTTCTGTGGATGTCTAGATTCATTTTAATGTTGATTCCTGGCATTTGGCTTCAGGAAAATGATATGTAATGGTTGTCCCTTTTTATCTGTGGAAGCTAAGTAAAGATTGGTTTTAGTTCATTAAGAACCTGTCCTTGTGATACCATTGAATTCTGGCACACAAGTGATTGAGTTTTATTTCTGGGCTTAGCTTGATAAAGCTTGTGATCAAAACTGCCAAGTTAATATGGAAGCTTGTATTATCTTTCCTGCCTATGATGTTGGTCTGAGTCTTTAGGATTAAATTTCTAGTTGGTTGAGTATTAGTTTGTTTGAATCTTGCAAGATTAGAGGTGCTACTCTCTCTGAGAGATGTGCCCTGATCTTGATAAGATCAAATGAAAATGATCTAAGTTGCAAAATAACACTGAACCCAGTGATGCTGATAGTGTTTGTGGTTGAGCTTGCTTTCTTATCCTTATACTTGAAATCTCTAGGATAGATTCACTCCTCTTGGGTGATTATTGAGAGATTATCTCATAAAACAACACATGCTTTTATTTAGATCCTCTGATGAAATCATGTGATGGTTTTATGAGACTCACCACAAGATTTGATGTTGGTGTAGTAGATTGATGATGATCTTGATCTTGATCTTGATCTGCTTTTGCTGGTTCCTGAGCTTGCCTGCTCCTCCTAGCTCCTGGTCTTGACCTTGCTATCCACCAGATCCATCCCCCTCCTTATGTCACCATCTTGGTGATGTTTGGGTTGATCTGGTTGGTTGGTTTGGTTGTTGTTCTTGGTTTAACTGCTGTTCACCCTGGCTATGCTGGTGTGTTGTGTAGTGGAGAGATGCACTGATGTGCTTCCCCACGGCTGTGCTGTGGTTTTGTGATATTGGCTGTGCATTGTGAGGTCGACAGCACACCCATTGCATGCTTGTGTGTGTGCAGCTTGTGTGCCTGCTATGCACATGTGGATAAGTTCAGAAAGTTTGAACATACTATTACCAAACTACTCTTACCTGGCTGGTAAATTGGTCCCTTTTGGCTGTCATTTGAATTCTGGCTTTGAATTTATGAAAGATAAAATATTTCAGATTGGTGAAACTTGCCCCTTTTCCACAATTCTCAATGATGAGAGTGTCAAGTGCACCTCACTGACATATCTGAGAGAAATATATACTAACACTAATCTTGTTTTGTTTTCTATTTAATCTTTGTTTTGCAGGTACAAAGATAAAGATGAAGATTTAGTGTAGTTTTAGATATAGGATAGTTAGTAGATATACAAATGTACTTTTCTTAATCTTTTGTAATTTTTATTTTATAATTCTTGTAATCTTTATTTGGTTCATTTGTAATAAAGATTATATATTTATTAATAAAGAAGATTTTATTCTTTACTCTTATGTGAATTGTGAAGTTTGGAATAACTTCAGTAAGTTATTATTTGTAATTTGTTTATGAATAAGAGATGAACTTCATATACCATATTGCTTTTAAATAAGATTTAAGTTATAATACTTTTCTATTAATTAATTTAAGATTCAAATCTTATATCAAAATTATTTAAATTATAAAACACTTAAGTTTTAAAAATTCAAACTCATTTCAAAACACACAATATTCCTTTAATATCATATCAAAGTTTATAGCAATCCTCCTTTAAGACTAAAACTATTCTCAAAGTAAGAAAGAAACATTGATCACTCAAGATTTTTATTTGGCAAAAAATTTACCCACATTTTCACAAATGAATGCATGCAACAATACATATTCCTAAATCTACCCTTCGTTAGGTCCTAAATACTGGGATGTTACAATACCTATGTAGGCGAGGACCACTGAATTCTAGACTTGTCGTGTACTGGACTCAGTACTGACCTCTTTCTTTTTCGTCACCCCTTTTGTTTAAGCATGTTTTGAGATCGACGTAGTTAGCAGGGTTATCCTTCCGGCTTGGCCTAGGCAGGGTTATGGACGCCATTGGTTATACTTCAGGGCTCTTAGCTCAATTTGCATCTTGTCTGTAGTCGGATGTTGTATCATTTTCAAGGTGATTTTGGTATTTGTATTGTATATATGTATTCTTGCCTCATTGGGTCGTTGTTGTATATATCTGTTCTGTGGGTTCCATCGTGGAATAATGTGTAATGGTATTACTTCATTTACCACCCGCACGAAAGTTCCTGGTGGGCACCTTTGAATCATTTCTATGCGGGTTTGGCGGGAATCGCTAAAACTTGCATAGGGCCGATCTGAGGGTGTTACACCTACCTAGCACGTCAAAAGTCGAAGATTGTCCATGCAAACGAACATAGGTACCTCGTGAGGTAGGCTGAAATCAAACACTAGGGGCTGAACACGGTCTCCAAAAACCCTTGGTGACCTCGCGAGGAAACATCAACAAACACGACAGAGGTACATAGAGAGTTTACCTAGGTTCAGCTCATCATGCGGCATAAAACCCTACTCCTACATGTCTGGATTGCTCATACTGCTAGGTGAGGTTTATAGTACAAGGTTATGATCCAGCGATGAGATCTAGGGTTCCTAGCTAGGAGAAATCTAGGGTTCCTGAGGTAGAATAAGATGGATCCCTTCCTATGAGGATGCACTGCCCCTCTTATAGGCGCTGGTCCTCATCCCGAAACATCTTGGTGGGAAGGGTTGTCACATGGTAACAAATGAGTGGGAGGTAGTAGGCATGGTCCATGGTAGGGTGTCATTGATCATGCTGCTGACATCCTCCTGAAGGGAATATGCCCGAGAGGCAATAATAAAGTGGTTATTATCGTATTCCTTATTTATGATAAATGTTTATTTTACATGCTATAATTGTATTAATACGGAAACATTAATACATGTGTGTTTAATAAACAAAATAAAGTTCCTAGTTATGCCTCTCTTATAAACTAGCTCGTTGATTAACAAGATGATCATAGGTTTCCTGATCATGGACATTGGATGTTGTTAATAACGAGGTCACAATATTAGTGTAATGGTGTGATGAACATTCATCCGAAGTATAGCATTACGATCAAAGTCATTGAGTTTATATTGCTATAACATCTTACGAAGTGATCCTAATCCTTAGACCATGAGATCATGTCAATCACTAACACCGGAAGAGTTTCTTGATAACATCAAACGTCACACCGTAACAGGGTGATTATAAAGATGGATTCATAACTACTAAAGTGTTATGTTGAGGCCCATGGATCGAGAGTGGAATTTGTTCATCCCGATGACGGATAGATATACTCTGGGCCCTCTCGGTGATATCACATTGGTTAGCTTGCAAGCAAGTGATTTGATCACTAGAATGTTATATCACGGGAACGAGAAAAGAGTGCATGTCGAACGAGATCAAACTAGGTATGAAGATACCGATGATCGAATCTCGGACATGTAATATATCGTGAAACAAAGGGATTAAGATACTAGCGTAAAAGGTTCCGATCACAAGAAAGTCATCGTTGAATGTGTGGGAGTCGAGATGGGTCTCATCCCGCTTCGATTATTGATCTAAGAGGGTCTCGATCATGTCCACATTATTCGCGAACCGTAGGGTGACACACTTAAGAGACACCGACATCCATTTGGAGCAAAAGTTTCGTGCGAAAGAAAAGGAAAGCGCAGGAATTTATTTCACTAGACACCAAATCAAGCTTTGTTGAAATTGCAAACTGGTTCTGCATGTGAAATGGAATACTAGCAAGGGTTTTATGTGAATGTTTGTTAATTAAAGTAATTAACAAAATTCTGAATAAATAAATAAAAGAGTTTTATTTAAATGAGAGCTTGCATTAAATTTGGTGGAAATTTAATGCATGTGAGTGGATTTATGAGTGGAGGCTTTTTAATGGGAGTGGAGGCTTTTCATTTTTGAGTGGGAGCTCCACCACATGAATGTGGAAGAGGTGGGGCAGCCCCATGGCTGGGCGCCATGCCCTTGGGTGCCCCCTCTCCCTATAAAAGGCCCCCTCCTCCTCTCACAACACACCTCCTCGTGAAGGATCTCTCTCCCTCTAGAATTTATTCCCATGGTCTCGGACTAGCGAGATACATGTTCCCGGTGGCTATTCGGCAAGAAAGAGTTGTGCTTCCGCATCGCTGGGCGAGGAGGCGGAGGTTGCTCGGTGCCTCGAACGCAGTGTGCAACGGATGCGCTGCTGTTTTGCGGCGCTAGGACTTCCTCTCGATCTTGAGATCGGCAAGAGATCGTCTACATCAACCACGAGTTTGGACTCGTTAAGCTTTGTCGGTCTTCAAGAGTATGTTCTCTACGGATATACATCCGCCCGTTGTTTGTATCTAGTAGATAGATCTTGGTACATAGTTGTTCCCATCGTAGGAAATTTTTTGTTTTCTATGCTGCGAACCCTACAGTGGTATCAGAGCCGGATCTATGCGTAGATACTTTGCACGGGTAGTACACATATGAGTATGTGGGCGATGATGATCATTTTATTGCTTCTTAGTTGTACTTTGGATATTGGTGGCATAGTGGGATGAAGCGGCCCGGACAAACTTTACATGTCCTCGCACATGAGACCTGTTCCACGCTTGACATGCAACTAGTTTTGCATAAGTGGCTAGCGGGTGTCTGTCTCTCCTACTATAGTCAATATCTAATTTGCAACGAGTTGTCAACAATTTGGTTATCCTCGTTGTGGTTCATGTTCGTAGGTAAGAACGGTTCTATCTCGAAAGCCCTAAGCCACGTAAAACTTGCAATGGATAAATTAGAGGCGTCTAGTTTAGATTGTTGCTGGGCTAGTGTTATGATATGGTAGTATTGTAAGTAGAAGTATGAGATGATACTCTTACAACACACATAACATGTAATCTCCATAGACCTTGGACTTACACATATAGGTATGATAGTGATCATACCACGGTGCACATGATAGAGATCATATGCGGGAACCATATCATTCCACTAATAAACATGTGATGTTTGATAGCATCTTATATTGCTTGTTTGGCGTTTTATTAGCAAAATAAGATGATCCCTCATTTAAATATCAAGATAAGAATGTGTTCTTCCTTTAGTATGCACCGATTATGTTCTCGTCGCTCCAAGACATCACGTGATGATCGGGTGTTTTTGGATCCACGACCATATTTCGGGTGTAAGATGCTTACACGAATACTAAGGTTCTTACTTGGCGAGCCTAGCATGTATGTACATGGCCTTGGAACACGGACCGAAAGGTTAAGCATGAGTCATATGTTTTGATATGATGACCATATGGATGCTCGCTTTGAAGCTACACCGACTCACGTGATGATCGGACTTGGTGTAGTGGATTTGGTTCATGTAATCACCAAAAGGCACGAGGGATGTCGTTTTGAGTGGGAGTTCATTTCTAATTTGGATTAGTAGAACTCAATTTATCATAAATTAAATCAAAGTGAATTTGCATAATTTGTTGTAGTCATTGGCATTCGTTCACCACCTTATGCATAGTTGTAATTGAGATAATAGAACTATAGACTTCTGGATATATACTTTACGAACTGGTATCGTATTGTGTTGAGTGTCAATCTAAAGTTTAAAGTCCTATTGCAAACTTTCAGCAAATTTTATTTACTCCGTGAGATTTAATAATTGGTATTAAATCAAGAGTAAAAAAATTCCAGTGTTAGTATCTTAAGTATCATGTTTGCCTCCACGATTCTTGATTGTTTTAATATCAAGATTATCTAGGAGCTGAAAGAATTGTTTCAGAAACCATCATGTGTGGCAGATATAACGATATCTGAAACAATGTTTTGGTTGCAATATGATAGAGTATAATATATGTTCTCATATTGGATGAGAATTTACGAAGGTTGGAGATGCTAGACATCCTAATCATCCAAAAGGGTTTTGGAAACTAATGTTATACTCACGATTCTCCTTTATAAGCTAAATTGGCTTGATCATGAAAGTCGTCATGATAAGGATGAATAGAAGATGTATGTAAAGTGTTTACTACACTAAAAGATTACTAAAGAATGGATTTTGAAAGAATACCGATCATTTGATGATGGTGATCTACTTCAAAGTGCAAGTCCAAAGGTATTATTATTTGAATATACACACTTTGGACTATGTGTCATGTATATGGCGCCACTTTTGATGTTGATAGATTCTTTTAAAAGGAAAAGGAAATGCTGAAAGAGAATCTATAAAATATATTTGGCAGAAAAGAAAATATTGGAAATATCCAATTTAGGTATATGGATGATATACATGTTATGGTTGTATTCTTTGCTTGTTAAACAATGTGGTTCTTGGGTATTGGATACCGAATTGGTTGGTATGAAATTTCATACGGAACGACGCAATTCATGAACCACAATGGCCTAAGTAACTAGCAAGAGAATATGTGATGATGTTCATCGAAAACAAACAAACCGTTGTTTGTATTTCTCGTTGACATCAAAGCTTGACTTCAAGATTTGTTTTAATAATTGTTATTTGAATCAGGTATTATAAGAAGAAAGGTTGTTCAAATAATTACCATATAAGATGGATGATTTACAAATCTAGTTGGAGAAATCACATCCATAAAACCTAATGCTAAAATGTCGCAAGACAAATGATTGAAAGATCACTTACGAAGTGACATCGCCGTTTAAATTATATTGGAAAGAAAACATGAAGAATCTCCATTTTCATGGATTTTTGGAGTCTTTGATTTGATCAAGTGACGCTTGTGAGACTTTCCACGTGATAATTAAAACTTCGTTCAAAGGCCAAAGAAGAACGAACGACTAAATTATTGGAATTTATACATATCGATGTATGTAGTCCATTATGTGTAGTCGTAAGCGATGGGTTTCAACTTCATATGCTTTCTCCGGAAATTTGAGTGAATGTTCACTTAATGAGAAAGAAGTATGAAATATTTGAAAATGTTTCAAAGATTTTCAAGATGAAGTGAAAAATCATTGTAACAAGAAAATCAATGATTTATGATTTGATCATAAGGATTTATTTGAGTTACAAGTGTAACAAGAAAATAAATGAATTATGATTTTATCATAAAGGGATTTATTTGAGTTGCAAGTTTAGCAAAACACCTAGATTTACATCTCCAAACACCATAGGAGTATGGAGTGTTTGAGATTTGTAATGAAACCTTGTGAGACATGGTTGGATCAAAGGTGTTATTTATAAACTGCCATTATGTTTTAAAATATTAAAGCTTTAGAGACTACCGCTTTTACCTCGAAAAGAGCTCCATCTAGATCCGTTGAAATGACACCATGGAAGTTATGGTTTGGGGTAAAACCCAAGTTGTCATTTCTTAAATTTTGGTATACTAAACATAAGTAAGATGTTTACAACCAAAGTCGGATGAGCATGTCTTTGTAGGTTATTTCGAATAACAATTGGTTATTCCTCCATAACACCGAGGACAAAAGGGTTTGTCGCTTGAAATGTAAAGTTTCTTGAAGAAGGAATTTTTCATAAATGTTAAGTGGGAGGACAATAGAACTTTGATAAGGTTAACGAACCTTAGCTAAATGTGCTTGCAGTTAGCAGCTTGTAGGAAATGGATCTGGAAGCTGCCATAATGCTCATAGCTTATGTGCCTCAAAGGTTGTGGTCACGGAGATCTAAAGTTCCTATTGAACCAAGTCGGTCGAATAAACAATCAAATACTAAGATTTGAGAGTAAATCATTATTGTTTGACAATGATGAACCGACTATATGCAAAGAAGCGATGATGGGCCCTGAATCCGTCAAATGGCTTGAACCCATAAAATCCGTGATAGTTCCATACACGAGAAATCAAGTTTTGAACTTGGAAGACCCTCCGGAAAGGTGTAAAAACCTATCGCTCGTATTTGGATCTATAAAGAAATAGACATGGATGTTTCACATCTATGAAATAGTCGACATGTCCTAAAGTATTTTATGACAATGTTCAAAGAGTTGACTATGACAAGATTTGATCTTTCATAGCGATATTTAGTCTGAACGGATTAAAGTAGCAACCACTACATATAATTTGGTATATGGTAGATGAATAAACAAAACAAAGTTCTTCTAATAGAATGGTTACCTAGGACGTGTACATGACACGGTCCAAAGGGTTTTGTTAAATTCAAAGGATGCTAAAAGGGCATGCAAACTTCAATGGTTGAAGTAAGCATCATGAGTTGGAATCTTCACCGTGATGAAAAGGAGTTTTCATCGAGACGATGAAGATGCTTGCATTTTCAAGAAATTAAGTGGAGCTGAGACATATTTCTAATACATTATGTGAGGGCATCTTGTTGATTAGAAATGATGTATCTTTTATTGACAAAGGTTAAGAATTTCATTTCGATGAAATACTTAGGCAAAACCGAATATTTAGCGTAAATGTCTATAGTGGATGGTAACGCCAATATGGTTATGCCAAACGACATATATGAGATATTGAAGGAGTTCAATATAGAATCAACAAGAAACGGTTCTTGTCGCATGGAAAGGAATTGAATCAAGATTCAAGTGTATCGACACTTGATAAGTGAAACAAGATTCAAGTGCTTTGAAACTTGATGAGTGCAATCACGAGAATGTTTTGATCAATCATACCATGATATGTACACATCCAGATATGTCCTATGCTCTAAGTGTTATGAGCATATACCAGAATGAATCATAAAATGATCATTGGACGATAGTGAGGATATTCTTATGATCTTTTGGAAGAACTAAGAATATATTTGTGTAGAGGTGACAAACAATTACAAATAGTTCATTGTAAAGCGTTACATTGATACTAGTTTTGTCACAAGATACAAATTAAGTTTATCTCAATTTAAACTATGGGTGGCACAATGTAATGGAAAGGAGATTCCATGATGGATTTGGAAGAGTTCCAAAAATTAAGACATTGTGACGAGTACTACAACAAAAGGCTAAGTATATGACTGCTATAGTAGCAGCAAAGGAGGGAATTTGTGTCAAGTAGTTTGTTATCAAACTAAGGTGTGGTTAGAACGGCTAACACTAAAGATATATTGTATGACAATAGTATCGACGTGTTTTAACCCCAAAGAACTAAAGGTCTCACCGAAAGACCAAATTTATACAATGCCATCTCATTGGAGAATGAGTGATGCGTGAAGACGCAAAGACATGAATACACACGGACCAAAGCGCCGATCCGTAGATTATGTTAACCACTTGCAATTGCGTATTTGGAACACCGTAAAGCCATAGGTGTTCAATACACAAAGTTTTCAAACTAGATTATTGTCTCTAGTGCAAGTGGGAGATCAAGGAATATGCCCGAGAGGCAATAATAAAGTGGTTATTATCGTATTCCTTATTTATGATAAATGTTTATTTTACATGCTATAATTGTATTAATACGGAAACATTAATACATGTGTGTTTAATAAACAAAAGAAAGTTCCTAGTTATGCCTCTCTTATAAACTAGCTCGTTGATTAACAAGATGATCATAGGTTTCCTGATCATGGACATTGGATGTTGTTAATAACGAGGTCACAATATTAGTGTAATGGTGTGATGAACATTCATCCGAAGTATAGCATTACGATCAAAGTCATTGATTTTATATTGCTATAACATCTTACGAAGTGATCCTAATCCTTAGACCATGAGATCATGTCAATCACTAACACCGGAAGAGTTTCTTGATAACATCAAACGTCACACCGTAACAGGGTGATTATAAAGATGGATTCAGAACTACTAAAGTGTTATGTTGAGGCCCATGGATCGAGAGTGGAATTTGTTCATCCCGATGACGGATAGATATACTCTGGGCCCTCTCGGTGATATCACATTGGTTAGCTTGCAAGCAAGTGATTTGATCACTAGAATGTTATATCACGGGAACGAGAAAAGAGTGCATGCTAAACGAGATCAAACTAGGTATGAAGATACCGATGATCGAATCTCGGACATGTAATATATCATGAAACAAAGGGATTAAGATACTAGCGTAAAAGGTTCACGATCACAAGAAAGTCATCGTTGAATGTGTGGAGTCGATGGGTCTCGATCCCGCTCGATTATTGATCCGAGAGCGGTCTCGATCATGTCCGCATTATTCGCGAACCGTAGGGTGACACACTTAAGAGACACCGACATCCATTTGGAGCAAAATTTTCATGCCGAAAAGAAAAGGAAAGCGCAGGAATTTATTTCACTAGACACAAACTGCTTTTGTTGAAATTCTTGGAAACTGGTTCTGCATGTGAAATGGAATACTAGTAAGGGGTTTTATGTGAATGTTTGTTAATTAAAATAATTAACAAAATTCTGAATAAATAAATAAAAGAGTTTTATTTAAATGAGAGCTTGCATTAAATTTGGTGGAAATTTAATGCATGTGAGTGGATTTATGAGTGGAGGCTTTTTAATGGGAGTGGAGGCTTTTCATTTTGAGTGGGAGCTCCACCCACATGAATGTGGAAGAGGGGCAGCCCCATGGCTGGGCGCCATGCCCCTTGGGTGCCCCTCTCCCTATAAAAGGCCCCCTCTCCTCCTCTCACAACACACCCTCGTGAAGGATCTCTCTCCCCTCTAGAATTTATTCCCCATGGTCTCGGACTAGCGAGATACATGTTCCGTGGCTATTCAAGAAAGAGTTGTGCTTCCGCTGCATCGCTGGAGCGAGGCGGAGGTTGCTCGGTGCCTCGAACGTGTGCGAGCACGGATGCGCGCTGTTTTGCGGCGCTAGGACTTCCTCTCGATCTTGAGATCGACAAGAGATCGTCTACATCAACCACGAGTTTGGACTCGTTAAGCTTTGTCGGTCTTCAAGGGTATGTTCTCTACGGATATACATCCGCCCGTTGTTTGTATCTAGTAGATAGATCTTGGTACATAGTTGTTCCCATCGTAGGAATTTTTTTGTTTTCTATGCTGCGAACCCTACACCTCCTCTCTGCCTCCTTCACATTCTTCATACATCAGAAAGGGGTGCCTCACCGAGGGTGTCTTCGCCTCCTAAAGATCTTCAAGAGGTGTTTCTTCGCGAGGGAGCCTCGCGAAGGGATGTACCTTGAGGCTCCGCGAGGGTATCTCCTTGTGAAGCATATGACTTAATTAGGGGGCCTCTCTGTGGTACTGTAGCTGCTCCGCTACCAAGGCCCAGTAGCAGGAGGGTCATGGTTCACCCTGTAACTGGGCATGTCTTGTCCATGGCGCCACCAGCCCAAATCCACTTAAGTCGTTAAGCGGACACCCACGAGAAGGAATAAAATCGTGGTGGGAAGTCACGGTGCGCCCGCTACCGTTGACATGCCGCCGTGCAACATCAAGAAGCAATTAGAAGATTGGGGATTTTTCGATGTGGAGGAAGAATAGGAAGATTGGGATTAATTGATGGGAAGAGATGGGCATGGAGAAGAAGGGAGATCAGACCGAATGGGGACATGAGCTAGGATGGGTGGGCTGGAGTGCTTCCAGCAGCGAGGATGCTACTGGCGGGCGGCGGCGGAGAGAAACAATGCCGTATTCTGGAGTCGCCTGGAAAGGGGAGGGAGGGAGAGAGAAACCTCTTCCGCGACACTTCTACTCTATGTAAGGATGTGGTGTGGAGGCAGCTCAGTGGTAGAAAATCTGGTTTCATTCCATCAGTTCAAAATCGAGGTTTTTTCTACCGACGTCAGAGCGTAACTAAGTTTCCGAAAAATAAAGACTAGTACGGATCTGATGCGAACAGGTGGACAATCACTTGGTGGGTTGTCGTGAGTGTGCCCGGACGTCCACAACATTGGCCATAGCCAAATCGGACAGAAATTTGGCAACAACGCTACACCGTACTGGTTTCAAATTATCTGCAGCATGGGTTGTAGAACTGACATTAAAAAATGTATTTAATGCCAACAGTTCTCTCCCGGCAGAATGGACAAAAATAACCCAAAATGAAAAGGATTTCACGAAATGACCTCTTTGGATAACTATTTCACTCGCACTAACCCTTTGGGTAACGCCCAACAGCTAGGCGCTACTACTCTACAGTGTAGCACCATTTAGCTAGGCGCTATTCCCCCTGCCAGCGTGGCACCGCCTGGCCCCTCCCTGGCCGTGTGACGCCCAGGCGCTATTGAAAAGGATACATATGCCGCCTAGAGGGGGGTGAATAGGCGGTTTGAAACTTTTACGAGATGGTCTTAACAAAGGCGGAATAAAACTAGCATTTACTTTGTCAAGCACAAAACCTATATAAACTATGGTTCACCTATGTGCACCAACAACTTATGCTAAGCAAAACAAGCAACTATGTGATAGCTAGATGTAATAATTCTAGCACAAAGGCTATCACAAAGTAAAGTGCATAAGTAAATAGCTCGGGTATAGAGATAACCGAGGCACGCGGAGATGATGATTTATTACCGAGTTCCTCCCATAAGAGAGTAAGTCTCGTTGGAGAGGGGGTGGTATCAAACCACCTACGCCACAAAAGGCCTCCCTTATTCTCCGATGAATCTCACCCCAACGGGATTGATCCACACTTCCACTATCGGTGCACTTGTCAGTGGCAACCGGAACCTCTCACAAGGTTGGGGCACTTCTCCACAACTTAATTGGAGGCTCCCAACAAACGCCACCAAGGCCACAACCTGCAACACCAACAAACCGTCTAGGGTTCCAAGAACCCAAGAGTAAAAAGCTTCTCAACTTTCACTCACCAAATCCTCCGAGGAGAACTCAAACCGATGCACCAAATGCAATGGCAAGAACACAGGAAGTGCTCAAGTCCTTCTCTCCCAAATTCCACAAAAGATACAAAAGCTAGTGGGAGAATAAGAGAGAAAGAACACAAGAGGTAATCCACAAAAAAACCCAAAGATCTAGATCCCAATATATTCCCCTCACGTAGAGGAGAGATGGATTGGTGGAGTTGTAGATCTAGATCTCCCCTTTAAAATCCCCAAAAAGATTCAAGAAATATGGGAGGGTTTGAGAGTATTTGCAAGCTCTTGAAGGTCAAAACAATGAAGGAGAGAGAGAGAGAATGCAAGTCACCAGCCTAAGGAGGAAGAAGGGGTCTATTTATACCCCTCCCAAACGAAATATGACTGTTTGGGACCTCCCAGGGCGGAAAATCCGCCCCTCCCCCGGATATTCCGGGTTCCCTGGGCCAAAATATGGCTAAGTACTTCGCGGCGCGACCCTCTGTATAGGGGGCGGATTATCCGCCCCCCCCCCCCCGATTTTTGGCCGGATAATCCGCCCCTCCAAAAACTGGCAGGAACAGCAAAACTGAAACCATCATAACTTTTTCATTCGGACTCCGATTTTGATGATCTTGGGCTCATTTCGAAGATAGTAACGAGCTCTACAAGATCATGTAGGGAACCATCATAGTACATCAAGGGAGTATAGAACCAAATGATTAAAGGTTTAACCTATCTATAAAAGACAAACGGTAAAACCTCCAATATCGAAAAAACAATAGAGAATGCATATGAAATCCGTTTTCGATGAACTTAAGCTTGTCATAGAGATTGACACAATATCTAAATCCTCTAATGGATAAGAACCAATAAATATGATGCCAAGTATGCAAAGGTTTGAGCTCTCACCGAGGGATATGATCAAGTTACTCACTTGAGAGACCCTCTTGATAGTACGATTATCTATCCTATAAATCGGTCTCTCCAACTAACACCACAAGACCAGTTAGAAAGAAACCCTATCAATATCAAACCTTTTCCTTGAATATTCCACACCTCAAGATGGAGCACATTTCTTGATTGCACTATCTTGGTGAAGACTTGGAATTTTCTCCCCCATACTCCACTATGGAAGAGCCTCTCTTTTGGGCATATCTTCACATATCCATGATCATCATAAGTATGGAAAGATACACTTGAGATCATCTTATTATTCAAGACACACTTGCCATAGGCTCAACTTATACTTGTCCAATCTCCAGATCATTCCTTGAAACCTTGATCAACACTTGATCTTCTTCACTTTATTCTTATTCCAACCTTGAAGCCACCATATGGTTAAAGCATTGTCTATGGACAAATCCTACAAGTAAAACACAATGCAAACATAAGTCCATAAAACATTGTCATTAATTACCAAAACCACACATGGGGGCACACATGTTCTTTCAATCTCCCCCATTTTGGTAATTGATGACAATCCTTTGAGAGGGTTTATATAATCAACTTAATGAATAAAAATGGTTGCGCCAACATCAAATACTACACAAGTATGTGATGTTGGTACACCCATAATATATAGAGCAAGCTCCCCCACAATATATGCACGTGTGATGAACCATTACTGTTGGTGGAATTTACTCTATATATTCAACATGCAAAGAAACAACAAAGATGCAAGAGCATGAGAGGCGGATGCTTAAGAACAAACTCAAGGCATAAAACCAACTTCCCTTAAACCCTCCAAAACTTCTCCCCCATTGGCATCGATTGCCAAAATGGGTGAATAGTTCAAAACGACCAATATAGTGAGAATTCCTCCAAAGGTGTGCATTTGAAACAAATTTATTATAATAAAACATTTACACATATCCAATGATGAATACTTAGGAGGAGGTCAAACTATATTGTGGATCAAAAGGTTGCAAAAAATAACAATATGAAGAAGCACCAACAAATGATGCAAGCAATTACAAGGTCCGACAAACCTATTGAAAACAACAAATGTGTTCAAATGGAAAATACAAGATATTATGATATGAGTAAAAGAGTGTTTTTAATACAAATAGAGAGGCTCCCTAATATTTGTGCATAATTTTAGAATAATTGCATTATCATACATAATGCACAAACATGGAATCCTTGCTTCCCCATAAGTATTTAAGGCACAATAAATGAGAAAGAAGACAAGTGAGCATTATAAATGAATTAGATGAGCTCCCCAAAGATAATGCACAAATTATGATAATTGTATTTGTAAACAAAGTGCATAATCATGGAATACTCACTCATCCGAATTCATTTAACAATACAAGACATGAGAGAACAAATATGAGTGCCCGAAGATGTAAACAAAAGGAACAAGCACTCATAGGAAAATAAATTTGGGATCCGCAGAAGAATCAAAAGGAATAAAAGGTGGTATCCAAGGAATAAAATCTCAATTAACATTATCTTCACATATGTGTGTATGTTTCTAAATGGATAACATCACAAAGACATATGCCCATAACGAAACAAGCACACACAAGGAAGATATACAATAAATCACATAAAAGGACAAAACCAACTCCCAAAAAGAGTAAGGTTCCAACAAGTACACCAAACTCTCCAAACTTTTCATGATGTCACAAGATACCAAAACGAGTAGATCAAACTTCCAAGAACATAAAACCCGATATGGATCAAATAAGGAAGCAAAAAGGAGTGTTCTAGATAATATAGGAGAACTCACCCATAAGTAGTACATTATATATAATTTTCTTTTGAATGCAAAATGCACACAAATGGGATCATCACTTCTACCTACAATAAGTAAAACACAAGAGGATATCAATAAAATAAGAAGATCCAAAAGAAGCAAGGAAGGCTTGGGAGACAACACAAAACATTTTCTTGGCCAAATATAGGATAAAATTAAACGAAGGCCAAAGTGAATATGATCAATAAATTCTACCATAAATTGAGTACTCATTGTCCAAGGACAAGAAATATTGGGAATAATTTTCCCAAGGTAACTTGCATGGATATCCAAGATCATAGTCACAACCAGAAGCATATAAGAAAATATAATAATTAAGCATGATACTTCGAACAAGATTCTTGGTAGCTTCCAATAGTCACACAATCGCTAGTGATTAGAGTAACTTGAAGCAAATGGTTTCCATGATGATATAGAGATCTAAATATGAGGAAACACATACCAAGAACCACTCTCATATACAAGATCCAAAATATGATCAATAAAGGCATTCAAGCAAATTGGAACTTGTATGAGCAAATGTGTCACATAGGCGCTAGATAATTATAAATATCAATTCTAAGTGACACAACCTCGAATATTCACAATTTCTAGGATTGTAATATGCACTAAGCATATGACTCCCCCATAGTGTGATACTACCATAAACCAACACGAGGCAAAAGGATACAAATAGAGATAATTAATGGACATTATAAAACTTAAATTTCTCATGAGAATTATACCACATAGAGACTCGACAATAATCCAATATAAATACTAGGTGGTATTCCTCATGTACACACAATTTTAGGATTGTGGAATGCCCAAGCATAACACTCCCCCAAAATGGGATAATCCATTAATTCCTCACAAGAGCCAAATAAGATATCAAATATAATCAAGAAAGGCTCAAACACAAGAAACACACATACATGGTGTGCCACCTAATCATACACAAATATGATCGATACCTCAAGATGATTAAGTGTAAAGCATAACATGTACAAACTATAGGGTTCGCAGCATAGAAAACAAAAAATTTCCTAAGATGTGAACTATGTACCAAGATCTATCTATTATATACAAACAACGGGCGGATGTATATCCGTAGAGAACATACCCTTGAAGACCGACAAAGCTTAACGAGTTCAACTCGTGGTTGATATAGACGATCTCTTGCCGATCTCAAGATCGAGAGGAAGTCCTAGCGCCATAGCAAGCAGCGCATCCATGCTCGCACACACGCATAAGACACCGAGCAACCTCCGCCTCGCCTCCAAGCGATGCAAAGGAAGCACAACCCTTTCTTGCCGAATAGCCACCGGGAACATGTATCTCGTTAGTCCGAGACCATGGGGATAAATTCTAGAGGGGAGAGAGATCCTTCACGAGGAGGTGAGTGAGAAGTGAGGAGAGGGTGCCTTTTATAGGAGGAGGAGGAACCCAAGGGGTGTCCGGCATGGGGCTGCCCCTTGCCCTCCCTCTTCATGTGGTGGACACTCCACTCACAAAATTCCTTTAAATTCCCTCCACTCAAAATCCCACTCAAACATGCCATTAAATTTCCACCAAATTTAATGCAAACTCTCATTAAATAAAACTCTTTTATTTTATTCAGAATTTTGTCAATTACTTTAATGACAAACATTCACAAATAACCCCTTGCTAGAATTCTATTTCACAAGCATAACCACTTTATGCAATTTCACCCGAAAACCTGTTTCGGTATCTAGTGAAATAAATTCCTGCGCTTGTTTATTCTTTCGGCATGAAACATTTGCTCCATAATCAGTAGCGGGACCTGGAGATCCATACTGACTCCCACACATTCAACAATGAATTTTCCTATGATCGTCGGAACCTTTTACGCTTGTATCTTAATCCCTTTGTTTCATGATATATTACATGTCCGAGATTCGATCATCGGTATCTCCATACCTAGTTTGATCTCGTTACTGACATGCACTCTTTTCTCGTTCCCATGATATAACATTCTAGTGATCAAATCACTTGCTTGCAAGATAACCAATGTGATATCACCGAGAGGGCCTAGAGCATATCTATCCGTCATCGGGATGAACAAATTCCACTCTTGATCCATGATTCTCAACATAACACTTTAGTAGATTTGAAGCCATCTTTATAATCACCCAGTTACGGAGTGACGTTTGATGTCAACAAGAAACTCTTCCGGTGTTAGTGATTGGCATGATCTCATGGTCTAAGGATTAGGACTACTTTGTAAGTTGTTTATAGCAATATAAACTCAATGACTTTGATCGTAATTCTATACTTCGGATGAATGTTCATCACACCATTACACTAATGTTGTGATCTCGTTATTAACAACATCCAATGTCTATGATCAGGAAACTATGATCATCTTGTTAATCAACGAACTAGTTTATGAGAGAGGCATAACTAGGAACTTTCTGTTTGTTTATTAAACACACATGTATTAACGTTTCCGTATTAATACAATTATAGCATGCAAAATAAACATCTATCATATACTTGGAATACACATAATAAACATTTTATTATTGCCTCTCAGGGCATATTCCCTTCACAAACACATGGAAGATACAAAACTAACACATGCACAAGGGGGTGAGTAACTTTCAATGTAATGAGTTAAGCATAAGTTACCGCGAGGAGGAACATTGGTAATATAATATAATCATGATAATCCAAATGGCTTGGCTTGACAATAATAATTGATGAAGATCCCTCAATTCTTGATAATGTAGCCAAGACTCCAATGCCCTCCACAACACACCTATTGATCAAGTTTCGGCTTGTTGGTACCCAACGAAGTTGGGTCCTAAGAAGTTAGTCACAATAGGCTTGGCAACCCAAATGGTTCTTTTCTTGAACCCACATTAAGCACCAACAAATTTGGCAACCACATTGCCAACCTCATCTTTACAAAGAGAATAAGCATCATCTATAATGATAGGGTTGGATGAGGAGATACCAATAGTGCATGAGGAAGAAATGTGCCCCTTCTCACGGCATATGAAGAAAGTTCTTCTCTTGCCATCTTTCTTCTTAGGTGAAGCCACAACTCGAAGAAGAGATCGAGTAGTCCTCTTAGGAAGAGGCCCGTCAATGACTTGAGGTGGGATTTGAGGCCGCTTCCCTTGTTGCTTCACACTAAGAGGCTTTTTCTTCAATGGGCAAGATCTAACATGGTGCCCTTCTTCCTTGCACTTGAAGCAAACAATGTTGGCCGGATTCTTGACTTGAACTTGGCCATTTTTCTTGTTTCCCTTATGCTTCAACTTGATAGTGGACTTGTTATTGACATTGGATTTGAATCCAAGCCCACTCTTATCATTGGGGGATTTTTGCACACTCAAGATTTTGTTGAGTGCGACCTTCCCTTGATGACCCTTTTTCAAGTCATTCTTCAAAGAAGTGACTTGATCCTTGAGCTCTTTGATTTCATCTACATGGTTAGTTTCAAAAAAAGTACTAGAGGAAGTAGATGCTACATTGTTAGAGCAACAAGGCACGGAATGCAATTCATCACAAGATATAGCATGGTTGTGAGAGGATGAATTACAAGGACTAGCACATGGCAATATAACATTTGGAGTAGATATAGTGCTAATGTCCACATGAGGCCTACTAGATGTTACCTTTGACAAGATGGCCTCATGATCTAACTTTAGCCTACCATGGGAGAGAAGAAGATCCTCATGCGAGCTTGAGAGCTTAACATGAATTTCTTCTAATTTCCCATAGTTGCTAGTTATCAAAGCAAGTTGAGCCTTTAGCTCAACATTCTCCTTCAACATAGATGATTCACAAGAAATAGAGTTAGTAGCACAAGCATCATTATTAATTGCAAGATGTGAGTGCAACTTTGAAAGCTCTTTTGAGTAAGAGGCTTTAAGTTGCTCATGTGACTCGGTGAGTTTGATGAGCTCACCCTTTATGACCCCAGAGCCATTTTTGAGGTGCTCAAAATCCTCAAGGAGTTTAGCATAAGCAACTTGAATCTCATCATTTTTACTTTTGAGATCACTTGCCACCTCAAGATCTCTATCATGAGATTCCTTTACTCTAGACAGCTCTAAAGCAAAGGTATCCTCAAGAGATTCCTTAGTGGTTTGTTCCTCTTCAAGAGCTTTATTTAGGTTTGCAATTATATTAGCATACTCACGCTCAAGACTACCCATTTTATCAAAGTTGTTATCATGCACCTCAATTTGTGTTTCTAACTTATCAATATGTTCCTTTCTCTTAATAGCAAAGTCCAAGATTTCAACAAAGTTAGAGCATGCAATATTGTTCTTAACAAGGTCACGATAAACAATCTCACCCTTTTCATATAAATCATCAATATCAAGCTCTTCTTCCACATTATCCACATCCTCCTCATCACAAGAGGTAATGGGTTCCAAAGTAGGAGTTACCTTTGAATCCCTAGCCATAAGGCATAGGTGGGTACCGGAAGAAGGTGAAGACGAGATTGCATTTGTGGCTTCATTCAAAAACTTGTCTTGGCCCATAGAATATTCGGTTTCCTCTACATGGTTATCAACACAAGCACTAGAGGAAATAGAAGCATTTTTATCATGGCAACAAATAAATCACAAGCATATCATCATGAGATTTATTCAAGTCATTTATACATGATATGCAAGGACTATTAACACAAGCATGCAAGAAGATTGTAGTGCTAGAAGTGTTAAAGTCCAAAGATAGATCATTGCAACTAGATAGAGATGATGGATTATAAATAGTAAGCACACTATCCAAATTGCAATTTCTATCACCATCACCATATCTCACCATATCATTACCTTGTGAAAAAATCACATGGTGTGAAGGGGTCTTGACGAGACTCATCTTGGCAGGAAGGTGGAAAACACAATCATCATCCTCAACAATATTGGACACAACATATTTATCTTGAAGTTTGTCATAACTCATGAAAGTCCAAAAAATGATTGAAAAGAGGTAACTACATAGCTCAAGCATTAACATTAGAAGTTGGAAGATCGAGATGTGTTTTTTATCATCATCACAGATAAGATTTTTTTTGAAAATTAGGAGGAAAAAAAAAATCTATATCATAATCCCAATTCCCAAAAATGTCCCAAAAATGAATAATATATTATTTATTTTCCATATATTATGTTCATAATTTGTGCCATCGAACATGTCATGCACTAGCACTAAAGCTAATATTTATATTTATTCTCAAGCAAGGGAAGCCTAAGATTACCAATTGAAAAGGATACGCCTGCCGCCAGAGGGTGAATAGGCGGTTTAAAACTTTTACGAGATGGGATTAACAAAGGCGGAATAAAACTAGCGTTTACTTTGTCAAGCACAAAACCTATATAAACTACGGTTCACCTATGTGCATCAACAACTTATGCTAAGCAAAACAAGCAACTATGTGATAGCTAGATATAATAATTCAAGCACGAAGGCTATCACAAAGTAAAGTGCCAAAGTAAATAGCTCGGGTATAGAGATAACTGAGGCACGCGGAGACGATTATTTATTACCGAGTTCCTCCCATAAGACAGTACGTCTCGTTGGAGAGGGGGTGGTATCAAACCACCTACTCCACAAAAGGCCTCCCTTATTCTCCAGTGAATCTCACCCCAACGGGATCGATCCACACTTCCACTATCGGTGCACTTGTCGGTGGCAACCGGAACCTCTCACAAGGTTGGGGCACTTCTCCACAACTTAATTGGAGGCTCCCAACAAAGGCCACCAAGTCCACAACCTGCAACACCAACAAACCGTCTAGGGTTCCAAGAACCCAAGAGTAAAAAGCTTCTCAACTTTCACTCACCAAATCCTCCGAGGAGAACTCAAATCGATGCACCAAATGCAATGGCAAGAACACAGGAAGTGCTCAAGTCCTTCTCTCCCAAATTCCACAAAATATACAAAAGCTAGTGGGAGAATAAGAGAGAAAGAACACAAGAGGTAATCCACAAAAAAACCCAAAGATCTAGATCCCAATATGTTCCCCTCACGTAGAGGAGAGATGGATTGGTGGAGTTGTAGATCTAGATCTCCCCTTTCAAATCCCCCAAAAAGATTCAAGAAATATGGGAGGGATTGAGAGTATTTTCAAGCTCTTGAAGGTCAAAACAAAGGAGGAGAGATATAATGCAAGTCACCAGCCTAAGGAGGAAGAAGGGGTCTATTTATACCCCTCCCAAACGAAATATGACTGTTTGGGACCTCCCAGGCCGGAAAATCCGCCCCTCCCCCGGATATTCTGGGTTCCCCGGGCCAAAATATGGCTAAGGACTTCGTGGCGCGACCCTCTGTATAGGGGGCGGATATTTGGGGTGGATTATCCGCCCCCCGGATTTTTGGCCGGATAATGTGCCCCTCCAAAAACTGGCAGGAACAGCAAAACTGAAACCATCATAACTTTTTTCTTTCAGACTCCGATTTTGATGATCTTGGGCTCGTTTCGAAGATAGTAACGAGCTCTACAAGATCATGCAGGGAAACATCATATTACAGCAAGGGAGTATAGAACCAAATGATGAAAGGTTTAACCTATCTATAAAAGACAAACCGGTAAAACCTCCAATATCGAAAACACAATAGAGAATGCATATGAAATCCGTTTTCGATGAACTTAAGCTTGTCATAGAGATTGACACAATATCTAAATCCTCTTATGGATAAGAACCAAATAAGAACCAAGAAATAGGATGCCAAGTATGCAAAGGTTTGATCTCTCACCAAGGGATATGAGCAAGTTACTCACTTGAGAGCCCCTCTTGATAGTACGGTTATCTATCCTATACACCGGTCTCTCCAACTAACACCACGAGACCAGTTAGAAAGTGTAGGGGCCTCAACCTGATAAGGTAGATTCCTCTTGTGTTTACAATGCTAGTCCCTGGATCAATAGCTAGCATCCACAGTTAAGATGGAATATCAAGAAACAAAGGTCATAATATAACTTTATAACCAGGAATAACATAGATTTATTACATCTTACATAGCTCATATGGCTATTACATTACATTGCAGCGGAATAACTATAAGCATGGGGTCCATCATCTTCAAAGTGCCACAGGCAGATGTTGGTTGTATACTTTGTAATCCTAAACAATCAATCTTCACTAAAATCAATCAAACCTGCAACATACAAGTTACAGCCACAAAGGGTCAATACATTTGAATTGTATTGGCAAGTGATACTATGGTAGTATAGTGGAGTCTATCATCTATATGTATTTGGATAAGTGGAGTTGAGGCTTGCATTGCTCAAAATAGATTTTTCCTTAACATTTGAAAATACTAAGTTTTTGCTTGACAAAATCATTTTCCTCAATCAAAGATTTCAAGATCCTTGTACCAAGCCATCTCTCCATCAATGATTGAAGATTTCAAACAACCCTTGTTCAATCCACAAGATTTTAACTTAGAAATTTGAATGATGAGAATCTTGATTGTTTCCATGTCTTGATGCTCAAATTGTCCTTTGCCAGGGACATGGCTAAGTACTTAGATTTTACACTCTGCAGAGGTGGTGCACTTTCCCCACAAGACTTGGTTTCCCAAGACAAGATCTTTCAGAAGCCTTCCCTTAGACCAAAATGGACGCGCTCCAACCTATCAAACACTACCACCCACTGTCCATATGGCTAAGTTCTTGCAACCTATATGATCATGGCAGAGCCCATATTGCCAAGTGGTTGCACTTGAAGTTTCTCAACATTTGACATCTCAAATCCCTTTGTGCCTGGGTGGAATTCCACAAGTGAGATACACAAGCCAAGTCCATGGCCTTGTGAACCACTCAACCAAAAACCACCAAACAAGCCCATTCCACCCAGGTGATTCATTAACTTAGTTGTTTTATTACACAAAAACATAAATCCTCAGACTTAGAGATTTTTCCATAGTGTGAATATATTTTCCACCCATGTTTTCTATTAGCTAGGCTAAGCTTGATAGTAGTAGGAATCTTAACTTAGGAAAATCCTACTAAGGATTCATCTACTAGGTTTTCTTATAGCAAGGTCTATACTTAGCAAAATCCATGCAAGTTTTACTTAGCAAAATCACTAATGCATAGAGAAAGTAATGGGACAAAAAGTATGAAGCATCACTTGCCTTTTTGGTAGGGAATGGTGGTTCACTCCTTGATCTTTCTAGTCTCACACTTCACTACAAATCAATCAAGCAAACACAAATTCAATTCACATTCCAAACCAAAGTCAAACAAACAATTCTTCACACACACAAAGTAATGGAATCTAAGTCATGCATGGGAGCATGCACAAGATAGTTTTATTTTGCAAAGGGGTCTCTATGGGGTTTCTAAACTTTGTAAGATCCAAATTGGTCATTTACCAATGTGGCAAAGTCATTAGCAAGAGGGTTTTGTCCAAAAACTATCTTTAAATCCATTCATCATTTTATGTGGTGAAAAATGTTTTTATTAAGGAAAAACTCTTAAGTTGTTCACCAAATGAGTTGCTAATTTGCAAAACTTGGTGTTTTAGGTCAGTAGGTTTGGTCCAAAACATTTCCTTAAAGTTTTCTTTCCATAAAAATTTTTATAACAAAAACCATTCTTTTTATTTGGCTAGAAAATGACTAAGTCAAGTAATCCAACCTAAATCTTACAAAAATCATTTTTAACACCAAGGTTTGGTTCCTAGGGTCAGTAAGATCACAACAATCCAATTTGCAAAGGTTTTACTTCAAAATTATTTTCAATAAATAAATCACATTTCTATTTGACTAGAAATGGTTTTAAATCAAAGAATCATTTCTTAATTTCTCCAAATACATTTTTGAGTCCACAAAGTGTTTCCTAGGGTCAGTAGGTTCAAATCAATCCAATTGTCAAAGATTTTAACCCTAAATTCAATTTAAAACAATTTTTACATTCTTAACAAGCATACAAATGTTTCTGCAATTTCAAACAAGCTAATAGCTACTATTTGCTAAACTAAGGGCATGGTTGGCTAGGGTTTGTTCTCCTGAATCCAACGACATAAAATTTGTAATTTTTGGACGTGTGGTTTGAAAGTTACAATGGTTTGAAAATCATAACATAATCAGATTTCAAATCTGTTTTTAAACCGAGTAGGTGACACGCGGCGTTATTCTACTGGTTGATACCGGTTCGGCCGGATCGGCATCGTGAACCGCAGGATCTAACTGGAACGTGCGGCGCAGATCGACACATACCCCTTCGCTCACTTTCTTTCCTAGCCGCTGGATCAAGATCGGATTCTTCGCTCGCCAAGGACTGGCGGCGCGATGACAACGGCGAGCGGCGGCGCTGGCGAGGCAGGAAGCGAAACAGGGAGGGAGCAAGCTCACCGAGGTCGCGAGGATGAGGTGATGATGTTCGTGTGGTCGTCGTGGCAAGGGGCGCACTATGCTGGCTTGAATCGCTCGCCGGAGTTCGTGGTCCGCTTCGCTTTCGCTGTCGGCGACGGCACAAGCCACGGAAAGCAGGATAACAGCGTTAGATGCGTCGGGTCGGTGATCGTGTGCATCAACAATACGGAAGGGGTGGTCGGATATTACGGAGGACTCGCCGAGAAGTAGCGATTACGCGGCGTTAAGGTGTCGTTGTTCGAGGCAATGGGCGTGCGCGAGCTAATGCCTCCGGAGGTTCGCTAGGATGTGGGATCAGGTGAGAGTGGTCGAAGAGGCAAGGGTGAGAGGCTGCCGAATTGATGAGAATGGTCGCGGAGTCTGCGGTGCGGTGGTAAATTCGAGTAGCCTGGGGCGTACTAGGGTGGGGAACTGAGGGGGAAACCGAGAGGGGGAAGAGGCGGTTAAGAGGGAGTGGTCACTGGCGGGGGTTACTCGGCCAGTAAAGAGGATTCATGCCGGCATTCAACGGCAGTAACGGCCAGGGAGGGGGCGCGGTCAGTGGCGGGTGAGGAAGAAGAGGGCCGGTGGTGGGGTCTGGTGTCAGTGAGAAAAGGAGAGAAAGGTGGAGGTCCACCAGTCATAGGCTATGCGGGTTGTTTATGCGGTGCAAATCGTTTTCCTTCGGGGAGGGAGGAAGCTAAATTTGGATTAATGTTGGGCTAGTTGGGCCAGATTGGTGGGTTGTTCTATTTTTTTCTGTCTGAATTCTTTTTCCTTTTCTATTTCTATTTTTCCTGTTTTGGTTTTCAAACAAACAAACAATGTTCACATCAATTCAAATAACACCCAAACTTTGTAAGTTTGACTTGGTTCTGTTCAGTAGCCTGAACCTAAATCTAAAATCCATAATTTTTAAATAAATAAAGTCCATTATTAATTAAATAGTTGTCCATTGCTAATTAATCAAATTAGGATTTGATTTATTTCAAACTCTATTTAAATCCATATATTTTCCAAAACCAAAATAGTGGGTTGTATTTGAAATAAGGTATGTTTAGAAAGCTTGTTTTAAAATAAATAACAATTTTGTTAAAGGTTCCATTTATATTCAAATAAAATGGACCATGGTTTATTAATAAAACAAGGTTTGGTTTTTTTTTAATAAAATCTTCATTTGAAATCCAAATGCTTTCAAAACCCAATCAGTAGGTTTTATTTGGAAATAAAGAATATTTGGAAAACTTGTTTAAAATAAAATAATCTTTTATTTTAGAGTCCATTATTAATTAAATGTAATAGACTTTTCATTATTAAATCAAATAGGATTTGTTTTATTGAGATATTTATTTTGAAATCTAAAATAAAACCAAAACACTTCAGTAGGTTTTAATTAAGAAAACAAAATACTTAGAAAACTTATTTAAAATAATTTAATAAGTTTTGATATTTTAATTAAAATGATAAAACCTTTTATTTAAATAAAGTTGGATATTAAATCCTTATTATTTTATTTAAATAAACCTTTGATAATTTTATTTAAAATAAAAGTTTTAATTCCAAAGCTTGGTCAAGGTTTAATTTGGCTTTATAAAACAATCCTTTATTTGTAAAACATCTATTTCATTTGAAAACAAATCTTTTCATTTAATTGTTTCAAAATAGTATTTCCAAATGTTTTATTTTTCCTTTTATTAAATGTTTATATTTTTAAATCCCTTTAGGTTTTATTTAATTCAAATGGGTTTAAAGTTCCAATTGAATTCAAAAAGTTTCTTCTGGCCTTGAAAATTAAACAAAGTTTTATTTTATTAATTTATTTTCACATTACAAGATTTGGAAAATCTTGGGATGTGGCAGGCTACCACCCTTAAAATAAATCTCGTCCCGAGATTTGGGAAAGCTGGGTTACAAGCAAGTTCAAAACAACTAGGGTACTACCACCCTTAAAAATTTTCAAACATAAAATTACATATTGGCCTTCTTGGGTCCTGGAAAACTTCTCTAAGCAAACTTTTGCTTTGATTCCACACTTGACTCATGGGCCAAGGTTGAGCTTCTCCATAGGCTTGTTCAACTTGTTTTTCATCCTTTCTGGACAGTTGCTTGCATAATGTCCTGGATTCTTGCAGTTGAAACAATGAATGTCCTTAAGTTCTTTGCGTTGTTCTTGTGGACAAGTGGCTACATAATGGCCTGGTTCTTTGCAGTTGTTGCACCGCACTTGGTCAATCTCTTTATTCTTCTTGTTCTCTGGGCATCCACTGGAGTAGTGTCCCATTTCCTTACATTTACGACATTGTGCAAGGCTCATGTCTTGCTTTTGTTTCTTAAATTTCTTTAGTCCTTTGAATTGAGTTGTCTTGTTTGGAGGTATAAGTGGTCCTTTTCCTTTGGTAGACTTGGATCCTTCCTGTTTCCTTTGCTCCACCATGGAGTAGATAGGACATTGGTTAGGAGTATGATCACTTCCTTCACATAGGTAACAAGTAGCTTGAGAGGTAAGACATTGTCCAACAGGATGTTCTTCTTCACAATTGGGGCATTGACCTTCATGCTCCTTGGAAGTATGATCTTTGTCTCCACAAATAGTGCAAGCTGGGGCTCCATCCAGAATAACATTCTTGTCAGCCTTGTTATCATAAACTCCTTTGGGGTAGTTTTCCTCCATGTTGATCATTTGATTAGTCACCTTAAGCATCAGTTGGGATTGCTCTTCCAAAAACCTTTGTAGTGTTGGATCCTTATCACAATTGTTGGTTATGAACTGAGCTGTCAGTTGGTTCAACTGGTGTTGGGTTGCTATGAGCCCTTTTATGCTGTCAGCTTGGTTGGTGTTGGTGTCATCAACCTTGGAGTCTTTTGGAGTAGTCATCTGTTTGGGTTGAAGGGAGGTTAGAATAGGCAAGTTATTTCTAAGGAATCAATTCTAATCACACACATCACAATTCACACAAACAATGTGCATGCAATCACAAACCAAACATTCACAAACAACTTTGCACTCAAACCACAAAGTTCAAGCACATACTTAGGCAACAAAATATATTTTTTATTACACCACATAAGTTGGTGGTTTTGTCTTAACTAAAATATGGTGGTCCATCTATATGGTTCACTTGTGATCTTTCCATCCTTCTTTGGTTGATTCTTCTTGTATGAGATCATGGTTTCCTTGAGAAAAACTCTTGGTCACAATTCTTCAAAGTTGTTGATGGTTCCTTCTTATTTTGCATTCTCGCAGTCTCTAAATCTTAAGTAAGATCTCCTTGTCTCACTTGTAGTCCTTAGTGGTATCCAAGTTGTAAGTCCTTGGTGAATATGCTGAAGATGTTGAAGTCATTAGAGTTGAAGATGTTGAAGTCATTAGAGTTGAAGATGTTGAAGAAGTCCTTTGCACATAGTGTAGTCTTTGGTCATGGGGTAGGTTTTTCCATCAATTGAAATAGAAGAGATGTAGGGTTGAAACCAAAATGGTTGAGGAAAGAATTTACAAGTGTTTTTGTAAATAAGTTTTGGAACAAGAACAACTCCTATTTTTTTCTAAGGGTTTTTGTCCAATCCTAGGGTTTACAAATCCTACAGGCAACACAATGCTCTGATACCATCTGTAGGGGCCTCAACCTGATAAGGTAGATTCCTCTTGTGTTTACAATGCTAGTCCCTGGATCAATAGCTAGCATCCACAGTTAAGATGGAATATCAAGAAACAAAGGTCATAATATAACTTTATAACCAGGAATAACATAGATTTATTACATCTTACATAGCTCATATGGCTATTACATTACATTGCAGCGGAATAACTATAAGCATGGGGTCCATCATCTTCAAAGTGCCACAGGCAGATGTTGGTTGTAGACTTTGTAATCCTAAACAATCAATCTTCACTAAAATCAATCAAACCTGCAACATACAAGTTACAGCCACAAAGGGTCAATACATTTGAATTGTATTGGCAAGTGATACTATGGTAGTATAGTGGAGTCTATCATCTATATGTATTTGGCTAAGTGGAGTTGAGGCTTGCATTGCTCAAAATAGATTTTTCCTTAACATTTGAAAATACTAAGTTTTTGCTTGACAAAATCATTTTCCTCAATCAAAGATTTCAAGATCCTTGTACCAAGCCATATCTCCATCAATGATTGAAGATTTCAAACAACCCTTGTTCAATCCACAAGATTTTAACTTAGAAATTTGAATGATGAGATTCTTGATTGCTTCCATGTCTTGATGCTCAAATTGTCCTTTGCCAGGGACATGGCTAAGTACTTAGATTTTACACTCTGCAGAGGTGGTGCACTTTCCCCACAAGACTTGGTTTCCCAAGACAAGATCTTTCAGAAGCCTTCCCTTAGACCAAAATGGACGCGCTCCAACCTATCAAACACTACCACCCACTGTCCATATGGCTAAGTTCTTGCAACCTATATGATCATGGCAGAGCCCATATTGCCAAGTGGTTGCACTTGAAGTTTCTCAACATTTGACATCTCAAATCCCTTTGTGCCTGGGTGGCATTCCACAAGTGAGATACACAAGCCAAGTCCATGGCCTTGTGAACCACTCAACCAAAAACCACCAAACAAGCCCATTCCACCCAGGTGATTCATTAACTTAGTTGTTTTATTACACAAAAACATAAATCCTCAGACTTAGAGATTTTTCCATAGTGTGAATATATTTTCCACCCATGTTTTCTATTAGCTAGGCTAAGCTTGATAGTAGTAGGAATCTTAACTTAGGAAAATCCTACTAAGGATTCATCTACTAGGTTTTCTTATAGCAAGGTCTATACTTAGCAAAATCCATGCAAGTTTTACTTAGCAAAATCACTAATGCATAGAGAAAGTAATGGGACAAAAAGTATGAAGCATCACTTGCCTTTTTGGTAGGTAATGGTGGTTCACTCCTTGATCTTTCTAGTCTCACACTTCACTACAAATCAATCAAGCAAACACAAATTCAATTCACATTCCAAACCAAAGTCAAACAAACAATTCTTCACACACACAAAGTAATGGAATCTAAGTCATGCATGGGAGCATGCACAAGATAGTTTTATTTTGCAAAGGGTCTCTATGGGGTTTCTAAACTTTGTAAGATCCAAATTGGTCATTTACCAATGTGGCAAAGTCATTAGCAAGAGGGTTTTGTCCAAAACTATCTTTAAATCCATTCATCATTTTATGTGGTGAAAATGTTTTATTAAGGAAAAACTCTTAAGTTGTTCACCAAATGAGTTGCTAATTTGCAAAACTTGGTGTTTTAGGTCAGTAGGTTTGGTCCAAAACATTTCCTTAAAGTTTTCTTTCCATAAAAATTTTTATAACAAAACCATTCTTTTATTTGGCTAGAAAATGACTAAGTCAAGTAATCCAACCTAAATCTTACAAAAATCATTTTTAACACCAAGGTTTGGTTCCTAGGGTCAGTAAGATCACAACAATCCAATTTGCAAAGGTTTTACTTCAAAATTATTTTCAATAAATAAATCACATTTCTATTTGACTAGAAATGGTTTTAAATCAAAGAATCATTTCTTAATTTCTCCAAATACATTTTTGAGTCCACAAAGTGTTTCCTAGGGTCAGTAGGTTCAAATCAATCCAATTGTCAAAGATTTTAACCCAATTTCAAATTAAAACAATTTTTACATTCTTAACAAGCATACAAATGTTTCTGCAATTTCAAACAAGCTAACAGCTACTATTTGCTAAACTAAGGGCATGGTTGGCTAGGGTTTGTTCTCCTGAATCCAACGACATAAAATTTGTAATTTTTGGACGTGTGGTTTGAAAGTTACAATGGTTTGAAAATCATAACATAATCAGATTTCAAATCTGTTTTTAAACCGAGCGGGTGACACGCGGCGTTATTCTACTGGTTGATACCGGTTCGGCCGGATCGGCATCGTGAACCGCAGGATCTAACTGGAACGTGCGGCGCAGATCGACGCATACCCCTTCGCTCACTTTCTTTCCTAGCCGCTGGATCAAGATCGGACGGTTGCTGCTGCCTGGCCAAGGACTGGCGGCGTGATGACAACGGCGAGCGGTGGAGCGGCTAGTTGGCGGCGGCGCTGGCGAGGCAGGAAGCGAAATAGGGAGGGAGAAAGCTCACCGAGGTCGCGAGGATGAGGTGATGTTGTTCGTGTGGTCGTCGTGGCAAGGGGCGCACTATGCTGGCTTGAATCGCTCGCCGGAGTTCGTGTCCGCATCGGGCTTCTCTGTTTTTCGTCGAAGGCGACGACACAAGCCACGGGAAAGCAGGATAACAGTTGCGTTAGATGCGTACGGGGTCGGTGATCGTGTGTGCATCAACAATACGGAAGGGGGTGGTCAGATATTACCTGGAGGACTCGCCGGAGAAGTAGCAGACGACGGCGGCGTTCGGGTGTCGTTGTTGTCGAGGCAATGGGGCGTGCGCGAGCGAGCTAATGCCTCTGGGAGGTTCACTATGATTTGGGGATCATGTGAGGGTGGTCGAAGAGGCAAGGAGCGGTGAGAGGCTGCCGGAATTGATGAGAATGGTCGCCGGAGTCTGCGGCGGTGCAGGGTAAATTCGAGTAGCCTGGGGGCGTACTAGGGTGGGGAACTGAGGGGGAAACCGAGAGGGGGAAGAGGCGGTTAAGGAGAGTGGTCACCGTGGGGTTACTCGCCAAGAAGAGGATTCACGCCGCATTCAACGGCAGAACGGCCCGTGGAGGGCGGTCAAGCGTGTGAGGAATAAGAGGGCCGGTGGTGGGGTCTGGTGTCAGTGAGAAAAGGAGAGAAAGGTGGAGGTCCACCAGTCATAGGCAATGCGGGTTGTTTATGCGGTGCAAATCGTTTTCCTTCGGGGAGGGAGGAAGCTGGGCTGGATTGGGTTGTGTTGGGCTAGTTGGGCCAGATTGGTGGGTTGTTCTATTTTTTTTTCTGTCTGAATTGTTTTTCCTTTTCTATTTCTATTTTTCCTGTTTTGGTTTTCAAACAAACAAACAATGTTCACATCAATTCAAATAACACCCAAACTTTGTAAGTTTGACTTGGTTCTGTTCAGTAGCCTGAACCTAAATCTAAAATCCATAATTTTTAAATAAATAAAGTCCATTATTAATTAAATAGTTGTCCATTGCTAATTAATCAAATTAGGATTTGATTTATTTCAAACTCTATTTAAATCCATATATTTTCCAAAACCAAAATAGTGGGTTGTATTTGAAATAAGGTATGTTTAGAAAGCTTGTTTTAAAATAAATAACAATTTTGTTAAAGGTTACATTTATATTCAAATAAAATGGACCATGGTTTATTAATAAAACAAGGTTTGGTTTTTTTTAATAAAATCTTCATTTGAAATCCAAATGCTTTCAAAACCCAATCAGTAGGTTTTATTTGGAAATAAAGAATATTTGGAAAACTTGTTTAAAATAAAATAATCTTTTATTTTAGAGTCCATTATTAATTAAATGTAATAGACTTTTCATTATTAAATCAAATAGGATTTGTTTTATTGAGATATTTATTTTGAAATCTAAAATAAAACCAAAACACTTCAGTAGGTTTTAATTAAGAAAATAAAATACTTAGAAAACTTATTTAAAATAATTTAATAAGTTTTGATATTTTAATTAAGATGATAAAACCTTTTATTTAAATAAAGTTGGATATTAAATCCTTATTATTTTATTTAAATAAACCTTTGCTAATTTTATTTAAAATAAAAGTTTTAATTCCAAAGCTTGGTCAAGGTTTAATTTGGCTTTATAAAACAATCCTTTATTTGTAAAACATCTATTTCATTTGAAAACAAATCTTTTCATTTAATTGTTTCAAAATAGTATTTCCAAATGTTTTATTTTTCCTTTTATTAAATGTTTATCTTTTTAAATCCCTTTAGGTTTTATTTAATTCAAATGGGTTTAAAGTTCCAATTGAATTCAAAAAGTTTCTTCTAGCCTTGAAAATTAAACAAAGTTTTATTTTATTAATTTATTTTCACATTACAAGATTTGGAAAATCTTGGGATGTGACAGAAAGAAACCCTATCAATATCAAACCTTTTCCTTGAATATTCGACACCTCAAGATGGAGCACATTTCTTGATTGCACTAGCTTGGTGAAAACTTGGAATTTGCTCCCCCATACTCCACTATGGAAGAACCTATCTTTTAGGCATATCTTCACATATCCGTGATCATCATAAGGATGGAAATATACACTTGAGATCATCTTATTATTCAAGACACACTTGCCATAGGCTCAACTTATACTTGAACAATCTCCAGATCATTCCTTGAAACCTTGATCAACACTTGATCTTCTTCACTTTATTCTTATTCCAACCTTGAAGCCACCATATGGTTCAAGCATTGTCTATTGACAAATCCTACAAGTAAAACTCAATACAAACATAAGTCCATAAAACATTGTCATTAATTACCAAAACCACACATGGGGGCACACATGTTCTTTCAGCTATGCCTGGGGCGAGTAACTCCCAGGCGATATGCCCAAGGTGTAGCGCCTATCTGATAGGCGCTATGCCTTAAGTGTAGCGCCTAGCAGACATGCGCTATACTTTGAGACATAGTCTGTCGCACGCAGCCCCCTCCCCACCCCTCCGCATTCACTCCCAGGAAGCTAGAACAGACATAGCGGCGCCGGCGGTTCCTCCAACCCTCTCTCTCAAATCCACTCCTCAAATCCATCTGATTTGAGAGATTTCACCATGAATTTGCTTCCCCATCGCTCCCTCAAGGTAATCCCCTCATTTTCCCTCTCTTTCATCCAATGAATCTTGCACATTATCCTCAAACACTAGGTCTAGTTGGATTCATAATATGACCTATTTGTGTATGTTTTTGGTTATTTGGAAGTTATATATTAGTTGTATTTGATGGGGAATGGAAGTGTGTTGTTGATTTCCATTGTGTATGATGGTTTTATATGGATTTGTATGGATGTGTGAATAATATGCTCCCATATTCTTTGTAGTTTATTGTATAAATTGAAACAATGGCCACATACCACACACATTTTATTGATGTTTGGAATATATATGTAGGATGGTGTGGCTACTTGAGGATTATTATGATCATCAACACCGGGCATACTTGATGGCGGAGAAGCATATGGTAATAAAACCATGGTTGAACTTCTTTGTTTTTATTTTTCTATTGATTCATTTGTGTTGGAAAAAGCATAATGTTTGATCTTGTATGTATGCAGAGGCTTCGTCCCCTCAAGCTTCGGTCTCATGGCGCGTCTTCGAATGACATGTCAGACGATTTGACAGTACACCGAGTACATCAAGCGGCTAGGCCTCCTCCCTTTTGTCACGCTTGTGAGCCGGTCGACGCCGAACCTCAACGCGACTGCTATCACCGCACTTGTCGACCGGATGGAGGCCGGAGACGCACACTTTCCACCTCCGGACCGGCGAGATCACTCCTACTCTTCAGGATGTTTCCATGATCTTTGGACTTCCTATCGCGGGGGAGCCTCTCTGTATGAGCATAGATTCCGATGGGTGGCGCAATGCGATGCAGCTACTTATTGGCATGGCTCCTGAAAACTTGAAGATAAGAGCAAAGCTAGAGTCCCAGTAGGCGCGACATATGCGTGGATCCTGGAGAACTTTACGGAATGCTCGAACCCCGCCGAGGTTGAGGTGATTGAGACACATGATCGTGTGTACGTGTGGTATGTCCTTTCTAGGACTCTGTTTGCGGACAGCGGAGGTAGGACCGCTCAGTGGATGTGGCTGAAGGCACTAGCAAACTGGGATAGCAATATCAGCTGGGGTTCGGCGGCTCTTGCCTACTTGTACCGGTAGGTAATCACCTGTGCACTCTACATTCATTTGTATATGTCGAGTCCACACATATGCTATCTTGACCTCGTTTTGTTCACTTGTAGTTGGACGATGCACGTCAGAGGCGGTAAAATGCCGGAATAGGTGGTGCTATGGTTCTTCTCGATATGGAGGGGAACGCTTACCGGTTAGGCGTCCCAAAGAGGTGGGCCACCATCCTTGGCAGCCAGCGTATAATAGAAACCCTCTACGCCTCCCGACTTGGGCTTACAAGTGGGACGTGGTATCGGAGATGACAAGCGATGTCGATGCCATGTACCTCAAGTACACGAACGAGTTCGATGCGATTACGCCCAAGCAGGTAGATGTTTATCTATACGTCACTATCCATAATATTTACTTCACGAGTCAAAATCGATACCAAACATGTTCTTGTGATATGTTGCAGGTGGAGTGGGAGCCTTATGGCTGTGGGGACGAGTTTGGTATTGCTCCCGGGTTTGATATTAACCCGAAGTGCTTGGAGGAACAATCTCTCTAGCTCATGTGCTGCCCATTGATTTGCAATTGGGTGGTTTAGTTTCATATGCCACAACGGGTGCTGAGGCAGTTCGGGTTGTTTCAGTGCAACCCTCCCGTGTGGAAGGACACCGACAAGGAGCTTCATCGGTTAGTTATCATGAGAACTTATGCTCAATTGCTTTGGATGGTACTAACATGGTTCTTTGTTGTTGTTTAGGTTGGACAGAAAGAGGCAGAGGAAGATCAAGAATTGGGATCACCATCATAGGAGGCACGTCATGGAGTTCCTCATTTGTGTGGAGAATGCTCGACGAACGGAATGGAATAGTGGAAGAGCTCATTGCCCAGTTGCATTTAACAACTACATCCATTGGTTTCTTGAAAGTACCCGTGTCTCCATTTTCCCGCCGTCCTATGAGGAAGAAATATTGGACGAGCCAGTCCAATTCGATGACCTTGCCTACACTCAGTACAACCGACAGGTCAGGGAGGGGACCGACATCCCGCTTTCTTCATCACTCAACTTTGCGGAGAGGTTATTGTTGCCTTTGCATTACTTTCCTTGCACTCTCATCTCTTTCTTGCCTAACATGTTATTGTTCTTGACTCTGTAGAGAATGGAGGTAAAGAAATATGCCGACGATGCTGAGGCGATTCTTTTTGCTGCCCCTAAGGGGAAAAAGGGAGAAGGCATGATACGAAACTTCCTTAAGGTATGGATGTGAGACTTCCTCAAGATAGGCATGTTCTTGGTTTGACTTATGTTGTTATTTGTTACAACGCTCGACCCAAAATATGCGTCGGTTATCTAACGTCCTAGGTTGCCGTGATCCCGAGTACACAACCCCATCCGGTTCTAGGTCCAAGTCGACTACTTATCCGTCGGCCCATCTTCAGGATGATGTTGAGGATGACACCACTTCGGTGATTCGTTCGGAAGATGAGGTATGGGACAACCTTACATGCATTTAGTGCTTTTTGTTTCCCATGCATTTCTCATAGCCATACAATCTTACATGTAGCTGCCTCATATGGAGAATGAGACTAAGGAGGAGTACCGGATTCGTTCCGCATACCAGCTGAAGCCAAGGAAACAGTTCAATCGCTAGACGCCGGACGACTTCCGTAACAAGGGAAAGGCCAATGTTGTCGAGGACGAGCCGCCACAGAGGTCAAGAGCGACTAGGAGGATGATAGGCCTACGGTATGATGATGAAGATGAGTTGCAAGAAGAGGAGGTGACAAAGAACATACCTCCAAGGAGGGGCCGAGGCCCAAGGACGCGTGGACGGAAGTAGGTCATGTATTGTAACATCCCTAAAATCATGATTTCAAAGTTTGCATATCACTCATGCATGCATATAGATTTGAGATCATATCCAAACTCATTTCAGGAAAACAGAAGCACTTGATGCTATGATTTTATATGAGCAGATTTAATTCAAATGGCCATCACCATTTGAAAGCTTGAAAGTTTAGGAACCTATATGCTCATCTTCATTGTTGGATAGTTTGTGTGTAGAATTTGGACCAAAGTTTTCAACTTACAAATAATTTCAAAACCCCTTTTTTTAAAACATTTGCAAATCAGATGCAAAGTCTCTGATTATTTTAAATCCAAGCTTGACCCAGCCTATACAAAGTAACCCCATGGGTTTTGACCTATTTCTGAGACCAATTCACCACTACAAAACCTCAGAAAGATTTGAATTCAAATTGAAATTGAAACCATTTGAAAAACCTATTCAGATAATCGAAATAGTAAAAGTAAAGGAGTAAACAAAAGAAAAAGGCCGCGCGCCAGGGATCTAGCCCAGCAACGAATCAAGCCCAAAAAGCCCACCCGGGGCATTTCCTTTCTTCTCTCGCAGCGGCGCCTCCTTCGACAACGGACCCCACGCCCCTCATCTATTTCACCGACCAGCGGGCCCGTCCACGTCGTCTTTGTCTTCCCCGATTCCGCATGATCTCCGCCTGGCGTTGCGGCACTAATACCATGAGCTTAATTAGCATTGATGACGGCGTTTCTGTCGAGCCTCGGGCTATAAGATCTCCCCTCCTCGCGACCATTTCCCCTCCCAATCAATTTTGCCTTCACGCCACCAGGCTGCCCGACTTCGCACGACTCCGCGCTATTCGGCGGCTGCCGTGAATTCGGTGAGTTCGAGCTCCCTCTCTCTCATTCATGCTATCTTGTTCGGTGAGTCTGCGCACCTCTTGACACACCCCATTTGCCTCGCATGAACCGTAGCTCGAACGCCGACGACGGCCGCCACCGTCTTCGGTTTCAACTCCGACGACCTCCAGTGGTAAGTCCAGACCGCCCCAAGCTTTCTCCTTCACACATACATCTCCTCCATGATCTCCTGCATCTGACCACGCCCGTTGTTTTCCTCCTAGTGATCGACAACCTCGCCAAGCGACGACGGCGGCCGTCGACGTCATCTCTACTCCGACGAGCAATCATCGCCGTATCTGCGCGCCCCTGGACAAACCAGAGCCACCTCGAGCCTCAGCACGCCACCGCGGTCCTGGTAAGCGCCTTCTTGCTTCCCCGGACGACCTAGAGCGCCGGCGCCACCATAGTCAGACGCGCCGCCATAGTCACCGCGGTCCTGCATCTGGATCCTACACGTAGAAACAGTTCAATTAACGAGGGGTATGGACAGATCTGAGCCGCGCAACGTTAGTTAGATCCAACGGCGAGGAGGGTGATCCGGTGCGAACCGGTACGCACCAGTTATAACGCGACGCGTGTCTAGGATTAGTTCAAAAACAGAATTCAAAATCAGATTTGGATCAAATTTTCAACTGGCTATAACTTTTGATTCCCACGTTGGAATTTTGCAAACTTTATACCGTTGGATTCAGTGATTCAAGACCTTTCTGAATATCCAATGTGTTTAACAAATAGTAACTGTTAAAATGAGTTTATATACAGAAACATGTTTAGGACCAATTTGAGTATAGTTTTAGTTTAGCAAATTGTTTTAGGGCTAAATAAGTTCAGTTAGAAAACTTTGTGACTTGTTGGATTATGTATCATGCACTTGATTGGTAGAGTTTTCAAATTCATCACTTAGTAATTCTTGCATGCATGCATTCATATTTTTGATTGTATATAATTGTGTGTAATTGTATGCTATAATTTTTGTGTAGATTTTGCTTGTGACTGTGATTGTGAAGAGTGCTACTCTCCCCATTACCAAGGCAAGTGATATTTCATGAATATTTCATTCCTATATTTTGTACTAGCATTAGATATTTTGCTAAGTCTTGCATGCTACTCTTGCCAAATAAAAGATTGGGAAATCCTATGTAGATAGAATGGTAGAATTGCTAGGAATTTTCCTAGGTTAAGTTACCATGCCATGCTTAGCCTAGCTACTAGCAAACAAGGGTTGGTATAATCTATTCATGCTATAATGACTATATTTCTAAGTCATGAGACTCATGTTTTCTTAATAAAACCACTAAGTCAATAAACCCCCTGGGTGGAATGGAAAGATTGGTTTATGTTGAGTGGTTACACAAGGCCATGGATTTGGCTTGTGTATCTCACTTGTGGTATGCCACCCAGACACAAAGGGATTTGGAGGCCAAGTGTTGAGAAAGCTTACAGTGCAACCACTTGGCAATATGGGCTCTGCCTTGATCATATAAGTTGCTAGAACTTAGTCATTTGGACAGTTGGTGGTAGTGGGATGATAGGTTGGAGCAATCCATTTGGCTAAGGAAGGCTTCGAAAGGTCCTGTCTTGGGAAACCAAGTCTGGTGGGGAAAGTGCACAACCTCTGCAGATGGAAAATCTAAGTACTTAGCCAAGTCCATGGCAATGGACAACTTGAGCATCAAGACATGGAAGCTACGAGAATCTCACCACTCCAACTTCTAAGTAAAACTTGTGGGTGAACAAGGGAGAAGGACCCCAATGTCTATTGGTGGTTTCTTGGGAAGTTTTTGACAAAGAAAAACTTAGTGATTTCAACTAATAGGAAAAATCTATTTTCAAGCAAAGCAAGCCAAGCTACACTTAGCCAAAATGCATATAGTAATTTAGTCCACTTAAAATTTACTAAGGTATCACTTGCCAATACTATTCCAAAGTATTGACCCACTGTGGCTGTAACTTGTGATGTTGCAGGTTACTCCGATGATGAGTAGGAGTCATGAGTCTACACTCAACATGCTTGCCTGTGGCACATGAAGATGAAGACTTATGTTTATTTACTTATTCCAAAACTCTTGTATTAGGCCTTTGGCCCTGAGTTGTAAAAGACTATGTTTTATCTCTGGAATGAATGTAATAAACGACCTTTGTATCTGTGTACTTCATCTTAAACTATGGATGCTAGCATTGATCCGAGGACTAGCATTGCAATCACAGGATCCTTTCCTTTACAAAGGAGGGATCTTCTGGATGGTATCGAGCACTTTGTGTTGCTGTGGGATTATGACCCCTAGGAATGGAAAAACACTAAGGAAATTTTTTCAACTACTTCTACACTTGTCTATTATTCTCATAAAACTTATCTAATCTTCTCATTCTCATCTCCATTTGTAGATGAACTCCATCAACGAAGCCGTGAAGAAAGGGCCACTCATGACCATGACCTTGGAGTGTGAAACTGAGTTTCCCAAGATTCTCAAGGACCTCATGGTGGCAATGGAAGCACATGGTGCAGCTGTTTACAAAGGCTTTCCGGTGATGGATGAAGGAGTGGAGTATTGGTGGGTGCAACTTCACTTGTACAAAAACAAGGAAGACAACCACAAAGAAAGAGGGTTCTGCATGTATACCAACACTGTGATGCACACCACATTCTTTGAGTCAGCAAGAGAAGCAGCTTGGAGGACTATCAAAGAACTAAGTGCTAGAGTCAAGTGCAGAATGCTCAACCTCCAAAAAGACTTAGAGAAAGAGAAGGAGCTTACCCAAGAGTTGGAAGCCACCAACCAAGAATTAAGGGGAGATATTATAGACTTAGTGATGGAATCATGTGAACAAGATAGGTGGATTGCCTCTAGGAACATTGTGTTAGCCACCAGATCCAGTGAGATAGGATTGTGAGCACACTTCGTTAGTTGGACCACCACCTATCACCTTATTTTCCAAAATGATACCTTAAATAAGTTTGGACCTTGATTGATGTAATGGATTCATGTATGCATGACTTGTGTGATTTTGTGTTCCAAGGATGTGTATGTGATGTTTGTCTTTGTTTATCTTAAATAATGTTGTTCTAACTTTTCTATCTTATAAATAGATGCCTATTACCATCAGCACTGTTGAGGAGTTCCAGGTTACCCGTTTCGGTCCTCGTATCGTTGAGCTTACCACTTTGCTCGATCTCCCTCTTCCCACCATCATGGTGCATCCACTCACCAAGTTCGAGAGGAAGGACCTCCAGGGCTTCAAGGTGAACCCGGCCGGGGCCAGAGCCTACTACAGAGGCCATCGTCTTCAAGCGATGCCGCGACGAGGGAGAGGCATGGAGGTAGTCATGCAGAGGACGATAGGGCGTCTGTTAGGCCGTCACTCCCGACAGGTTAGGGGCACCCACTTCCACGTCTTCGGAAGACGTGATGTTGATGGAGAGTCCATCGACTTTGAGGACGACTCGAGGGACGTAGCAGAGCCGATACGTCTCTATCTCCAGGACTTAGAGTCTCTTATCAGGCACGTGGACACGGACAGGACCAACGTCATGCTCAGCAATGACGAGCTCCAGGTGCAGCTTCGCGAGAAGGACAAGCTTTTCGCACAGCAGGATGAGATAGTCAAGGAAATGGAGACGAAGTTCGAGGCCCAGGACCGTAAGTTCAAGAGTCAGGAGAAACGCGTCCAGGATAGGAACAAGAAGATCCGGGACATGACCGAGGAACTGAAGGATTTCCAAGAGAGCTAAAGCAGATGGTGATCGAGGCTTCGGCCGAAGAGGGCTCTCAAGGCCAAGATCGATTCCTTGACCACTACTATTGAGGAGAACAAGACGCGATGGAGAACGCAGGTCTTACTTTTGTCGAGGAGGAGATTGATCTTGATGAGTAGACTTGACTACTCGTTTATCTTTCATTATCGTACTTGTTATTCTTGAACTTGTTATTGGACCATCCGACATGTGGATGGCTTGCCACTGTGTGTTTTATTTGAGAACTTTATTATTGTTGTTGAGCTTTTATCCTTGAGTTGCATGCTATGTGTTTGCTTGTGATGTATTGTGCATAAAACATCTATGGGTATCTCATTCTTATCTATTTGAACAAACCACGGATGCCTCCCGTCGCAAACCCCAACCCCAACAACATCACTCGAATGCAACAGATGATGAATGCTCGGGACGACTTATGCAAATGATGACAACATTCATCCAAAACCAGAATAACAACAACAACAACCCCAATAACAACAACAACAACCCCAACAACAACAACAACAACAACAACAACAACAACAACAACAACAACAACAACAACAACAACAACAACAACAACAACAACAACAACAACAACAACAACAACAACAACAACAACAACAAATAAACAACAACAACAACAACAACATGACAACAACAACAACAACAACAACAACAACAACAACAACAACAACAACAACAACAACAACAACAACAACAACAACAACAACAACAACAACAACAACAACCCTCGGGTTTGATATGCTCACCAGATTACGTGTTTGAGGCCGACTAAGTTTTCGGGGACAACTGATCCCATGGTGGCCAATGATTGGCTACGTCGTGAACAAAGACTTAGTAACCGTGCCACGGATCTTTGAAAAGGTCAGGTTCGCAGCGCATCTGTTGGAAGGACCAGCCGCCACATGGTGGGACAACTTCCAAATCACCACTCCTTTAGATGAGGTTACTTGGGCTATCTTTGAGCATGGCTTTCGCACTGCTCATATCTCATCAGGGATGATGAGCCTGAAAAAGAAGGAGTTCCACAACCTGAAGCAGCGCCACCGCAGCGTGGCTGAATATATAGAAGAGTTCAACAATCGGCGCTATGCACGGATGAGGTTGACAGATGCCAAAAGAAAGGAAAAGTTTGGAAGGCTTGAATGATGAGTTAAACTTGCGGTTATGCATGGCATATGTTCCAACTTATCAGTCTCTGTGTGACAAGGCTGCTATTTTGGAGAATAAAATGAAGCAAGTGGAGAGTAGGAAGAGGAAACACTCCGACAAGCATAGCTCGGGATCGTCTCACAAACGATCTCACTATGATGACAGTGGAAGCTCAGGATCCCATAAGCATGGGAAATTCAAAAAGCACCACAACCACAACCGTCATGACAACAAGCATCACCGCAGTCATGACAATGACAAGTACAAGAACCACAAGAGTGGACATAAGAGCCACCACAGTGGGAATGGTAGTGGAAGTGGAAGTCAGCCTGCAAAAAAGGACATCAGTCAGGTTGAGTGCTTCAAATGCAAGAAGCTGGGGCATTATGCTAATGAGTGCCCTGAAAAGAAAGTTGAAGGACCTAACAAGCCCAATCCTTTTCAGAAAGGACAGGTTAACCACATCAATGTGGAGGAGGTCTATGAGGAGCCTGTTCTTTGGTAAGTTCAGACTAAATTCCATTCCAGCATTTGTACTCTTTGATACTGGTGCATCTCATTCATTCATATCAAGAGCATTTGTTGAAAGAAATGAACTGCCGGTAGAAACTATTGGGTGTCCTATAAAAGTAAGTTCTCCTGGTGGAGAAATGATAGTAAATTCAGGATGCCATGACCTAGTCATAGAATTTGGGAAGTATAAGGTTCCCTTTAACTTGATTATACTAAACTCCCAAGGTTTGGATGTCATTCTGGGAATGGACTGGATGACTAAGTACAAAGGAGTGATAGATTGTGCCTGCCATACTGTCTCACTCACCACTCCGGAGAATAAAAGGATCAGATTTAAGACCAGCTTTGGAGCAAAGAGGAGTATGCTAAATTCTCTTAAGGGGGTTAGCATGGACGATGCCAATTGTGTGTGAGTATCCGGATGTGTTCCGGAAGAATTACCAGAATGCCACCAGATAGAGATGTGGAGTTTGATAGATTTGATACCGGTTACGGACCAATAGCAAAGAGACCATACAAAATGTCGGTTGATGAACTGAAGGAGATCAAGAAGCAACTAGGAGAAACGATTGCGAAAGGATTTATTCAACCAAGTTCTTCATCTTGGGGAGCCCCAGTCTTGTTTGTGGAGAAGAAGGATAGAAGTCAAAGGTTATGCATAGATTACCGTTCACTCAACGAGGTAACTATCAAAAACAAATATCCTTTGCCTATAATCAATGACTTGTTTGATCAGCTAGAGGGAGCATGTGTGTTCTCGAAGATTGATCTCCGGTCAGGCTATTTTCAACTTAAGATAAGAGAGCAAGACATACCTAAAACAGCATTCACCACAAGATATGGGTTGTATGAGTATACTGTGATGCCTTTTGGCTTAACCAATGCTCCAGCCTACTTCATGAACATGATGAACAAAGTGTTCATGGAATTTCTTGACAAGTTCGTTGTCGTTTTCATCGATGACATCTTAGTCTACTCCAAGAGCAAAGAAGAACATGAAGGGCACTTACGCTTGATACTTGAGAAGTTAAGAGAGCATAAGCTTTATGCCAAATTCAGCATGTGTGAGTTTTGGTTAGAGGAAGTTGGTTTTATTGGTCATGTTATGACAAAAGATGGTGTAGCACTTGATCCTGCTAAGGTTTCAGCTGTGACAGAATGGGAATCTCCAAAGAATGCGAAAGAAGTTCGTAGTTTCCTTGGCTTAGCAGGTTACTACAGAAGGTTCATAGAAAATTTCTCAAAGGTTGCTAAGCCAATGACTGAATTGTTAAAGAAGGACAAGAAATTTGCCTGGTCTGAAGGTTGTGAAGTCAGCTTTCAAGAATTGAAGAAGAGACTTGTGACAGCACCGGTTCTATGTCTGCCAGATTTGGAAAAGGATTTCCAAGTATATTGTGATGCGTCACATCAAGGTTTGGGTGCCGTACTTATGCAAGACGGTAAAGTTGTGGCTTATGCCTCGAGACAACTCAAAACTCATGAAGTAAACTATCTTACTCATGATTTGGAGTTAGCCTCTGTCGTCCATGCACTCAAAACATGGAGACATTACCTTTTGGGAAAAACGTTGTGAAGTGTTCACGGACCACAAAAGTTTAAAGTATATCTTCACCCAAAAGGAAATCAATATGAGACAAAGAAGATGGTTAGAGCTTATCAAGGATTATGACTTGAGTTTGCAATACCACCCCGGTAAAGCAAACGTTGTAGCAGATGCTCTAAGTCGTAAGGTATTTGTGAATGGCCTTACCAAAGGTGAATTGCCAGATGATTTGTGTAAGCAATTAAAAGAACTCATATTGGAAATTGTGCCTGAAGGACATCTCAAGTCTTTGGATGTTCAACCCACTTTGTTGGACAAGATTCGAGAAGCTCAGAAATCTGATAAGGAAATTGAAGAGATTAAGAAAAATATTGGTCTAGGGAAAGCTAAGAATTTCCATGAAGACGAACAGGGTACGTTATGGAATGGGAAACGTATCTGTGTTCCATAAGATCCGGAGTTATGGAAACTGATTTTACAAGAAGCACACAACTCTCCGTATTCTATTCATCCGGGTAACACCAAAATGTACATGGACATGAAAGAAAGATTTTGGTGGAACAATCTCAAGAGAGGCATCGCCGAACATATTGCTTTGTGTGATGTGTGTAGTAGAGTAAAGCGAGCATCGAAACCAGGGTTTGCTTCAACCACTACCTATTCCTGATTGGAAATGGGAAAAAATTGGAATGGATTTCATCACCGGATTACCAAGGACCAGATCAGGATATGATTCCATATGGGTAGTAGTGGATCGCCTAACTAAAGTGGCACATTTCATACCCGTGAAGACAACCTATACAAGTGCCAAGTTAGCTAAAATCTACATGAGTAGAATTGTATGCCTTCACGGTGTGCCTAAGAGTATTGTATCCGATAGGGGAACCCAATTCACTTCCCATTTTTGGAGACAGCTACATGAGTCATTGGGAACGAGGTTGGAATTCAGTACTGCTTTTCATCCTCAAACTGATGGACAAACAGAAAGTACTAACCAAATCCTTGAAGATATGTTGAGGGCATGTGCCCTAGATTATGGAGCAAGTTGGGATGAAAGTCCGCCTTCACGAGAATTTTCTTATAATAACCTATCAAGCCAACATTGAGATGGCACCGTTTGAGTTTCTCTATGGAAGGAAATGTACCACCCCATTGTTATGGAATGGTGTGGGAGAGAGAAGTCTATTTGGACCAGATCTTATCAAAGAAGCCGAAGAGAAAGTCAAATTGGCTAAAGACAGTGAAGATAGCACACCGATGAAAGCTACGCAGATCCTAAGCGTGAGAAGTCGCCTCTGAAGTTGGTGATAGAGCCTATCTTAGAGTATCACTCACTGGAGTGAAAAGATTTGAGTCAAAGGAAAGTTGGCACCAAGATATGTTGGGCCATTCAAGATTCTGAGTCGCAAAGGAGAAGTTGCTTATGAAATTGAACGCCAATCTCTATCAAGATCCATAATGTATTTCATGTGAGTCAGCTTAAGAAATGGCACCCCGAAATGGAAGAGTCTTCTTTGAAGGATACCATACCTTTGGAAGAAGTTCAGCTAGAAAGTGACCTCACTTATGAAGAGAGACCTATCAAGATTCTTGAGACCGCAGAAAGAGTCACAAGGACAAAAACCATCAAGTTTTGCAAAGTACAATGGAATCATCATTCCGAAGAGGAAGCAACATGGGAAAGAGAAGATGATCTTCGGAAAGACCACCCTCACCTATTTGCTAGCCAATCCGAATCTCGAGGGCGAGATTCACCTTAAGGGGGTTAGATTTGTAACATCCCTAAAATCATGATTTCAAAGTTTGCATATCACTCATGCATGCATATAGATTTGAGATCATATCCAAACTCGTTCAGATAATGTAGCACTTGATGCTATGATTTTATGTGAGCAGATTTAATTCAAATGGCCATCACCATTTGAAAGCTTGAAAGTTTAGGAACCTAGATGCTCATCTTCATTGTTGGATAGTTTGTGTGTAGAATTTGGACCAAAGTTTTCAACTTAGAAATAATTTCAAAACCCCTTTTTAAAAACATTTGCAAATCAGATGCAAAGTCTCTGATTATTTTAAATCCAAGCTTGACCCAGCCTATACAAAGTAACCCCATGGGTTTTGACCTATTTCTGAGACCAATTCACCACTACAAAACCTCAGAAAGATTTGAATTCAAATTGAAATTGAAACCATTTGAAAAACCTATTCAGAAAATCAAAATAGAAAAAGGAAAGGAGTAAACAAAAGAAAAAGGCCGCGCGCCAGGGATCTAGCCCAGCAACGAATCAAGCCCAACAATCCCACCCGGGGCATTTCCTTTCTTCTCTCACTCGCGAACGCACTCCTTCAGACACTGACAGCTAGACCCCACGCCCCCTCTGTCTATTTCACCGACCAGCGGGCCCCGTCCACGTCGTCTTCGTCTTCCCCCTGATTCCGCGCATGATCTCCGCCGCTGGCCGTTGCAGCACTAATACCGCGAGCTTAATTAGCATTGATGCGACGAGCGTTTCCTGTCGAGCCTCGGGCTATAAGATCTCCCCCTCCTCGCGACCATTTCCCCCCAATCAATTTTGCCTTCACGCCACCAGCCGCCGACTCGCACGACTCCGCCATTGTCTGACGGCTGCGCCGAATTCGATGAGTTCAGCCCTCTCGCTCTCATTCATGCTATCTTGTTCAGTGAGTCTCGCGCACCTATTGACACACACCCCATTTGCCTCTGCATGAACCGTAGCTCGACAGAACGTCGACGGTAGCCGCCACCATCTTGGTTTCAACTCCGACGACCTCCGGTGGTAAGTCCGCACCGCCCAAGCTTTCTCCTTCACACATACATCTCCATGATCTCCGCATCGACCACGCCTTTGTTTGCCTCCTAGTGATCGACAACTCGCCAACGACGACGATCGTGGACGCCGTCTCTACTCCGACAATCATCGCCAGTCTGCGCTACCTGGACAAACCGAGCCACCTCGAGCCTCAAGACGCCACCGCGGTCTGGTAAGCGCCTTCTTGCTTCCGGACGACCTAGGCGTCGGCGCCATCAGAGTCGACGCCACGCCACAACGCCCGGAAGCGCCGTTCTCGTTAATAGATTGTAGCCGTGATCTGGATCCTACACGTAGAAACAGTTCACTTAACGAAGGGGTATGGACAGATCTGAGCCGCGCAACGTTAGTTAGATCCAACGGCGCAGGAGGGTGATCCGGTGCGAACCGGTACGCACCAGTTATAACGCGACGCGTGTCTAGGGTTAGTTCAAAAACAGAATTCAAAATCAGATTTGGATCAAATTTTCAATTGGCTATAACTTTTGATTCCCACGTTGGAATTTTGCAAACTTTATACCGTTGGATTCAGTGAGTCAAGACCTTTCTGAATATCCAATGTGTTTAACAAATAGTAACTGTTAAAATGACTTTATATACAGAAAGATGTTTAGGACCAATTTGAGTATAGTTTTAGTTTAGCAAATTGTTTTAGGGCTAAATAAGTTCAGTTAGCAAACTTTGTGACTTGTTGGATTATGTATCATGCACTTGATTGGTAGAGTTTTCAAATTCATCACTTAGTAATTCTTGCATGCATGCATTCATATTTTTGATTGTATATAATTGTGTGTAATTGTATGCTATAATTTTTGTGTAGATTTTGCTTGTGACTGTGATTGTGAAGAGTGCTACTCTCCCCATTACCAAGGCAAGTGATATTTCATGAATATTTCATTCCTATATTTTGTACTAGCATTAGATATTTTGCTAAGTCTTGCATGCTACTCTTGCCAAATAAAAGATTGGGAAATCCTATGTAGATAGAATGGTAGAATTGCTAGGAATTTTCCTAGGTTAAGTTACCATGCCATGCTTAGCCTAGCTACTAGCAAACAAGGGTTGGTATAATCTATTCATGCTATAATGACTATATTTCTAAGTCATGAGACTCATGTTTTCTTAATAAAACCACTAAGTCAATAAACCCCCTGGGTGGAATGGAAAGATTGGTTTATGTTGAGTGGTTACACAAGGCCATGGATTTGGCTTGTGTATCTCACTTGTGGTATGCCACCCAGACACAAAGGGATTTGGAGGCCAAGTGTTGAGAAAGCTTACAGTGCAACCACTTGGCAATATGGGCTCTGCCTTGATCATATAAGTTGCTAGAACTTAGTCATTTGGACAGTTGGTGGTAGTGGGATGATAGGTTGGAACGCGTCCATTTGGCTAAGGGAAGGCTTCTGAAAGGTCCTGTCTTGGGAAACCAAGTCTGGTGGGGAAAGTGCACAACCTCTGCAGATGGAAAATCTAAGTACTTAGCCAAGTCCATGGCAATGGACAACTTGAGCATCAAGACATGGAAGCTACGAGAATCTCACCACTCCAACTTCTAAGTAAAACTTGTGGGTGAACAAGGGAGAAGGACCCCAATGTCTATTGGTGGTTTCTTGGGAAGTTTTTGACAAAGAAAAACTTAGTGATTTCAACTAATAGGAAAAATCTATTTTCAAGCAAAGCAAGCCAAGCTACACTTAGCCAAAATGCATATAGTAATTTAGTCCACTTAAAATTTACTAAGGTATCACTTGGCAATACTATTCCAAAGTATTGACCCACTGTGGTCAGTAACTTGTGATGTTGCGAGTTACTCCGATGATGAGTAGGAGTCATGAGTCTACACTCAACATGCTTGCACGGCACATGAAGATGAAGACTTATGTTTATTTACTTATTCCAAAACTCTTGTATTAGGCCTTTGGCCCTGAGTTGTAAAAGACTATGTTTTATCTCTGGAATGAATGTAATAAACGACCTTTGTATCTGTGTACTTCATCTTAAACTATGGATGCTAGCATTGATCCAGGGACTAGCATTGCAATCACAGGGATCCTTTCCTTTACAAAGGAGGGATCTTACATGTATGGCACAATGTATGGGTTGATGTATGGCACTATGTTGATGTTGTTTAAGACTATGTTCATGTATGGCACTATGTTGATGTTGTTTAAGACTATGTTGATGTATGACAATATGTTGATGTTGTTTGAGACTATGTTGATGTTGTTTGAGTATATGTGCAGTTTGAGTATATGTTGTTTGAAACTAGTATAACAGGTGTTTTTTGACTATATGTTGTTTGAAACTAGTGCAGTTTCAGAGTGTAGCGCCTGTATGATAGGCGCTATACCTCAGAGCATAGCGCCTAGCAGACATGCGCTACACTCTGACTTAGAGTTTTGCCCCGCCAGCGACCACCCGGTATGCTCTCAGTATGCTCCTGTTAGTTTTGGGGCAAACAAAATTTGCTAGCATAGCGCCTAGCAGAAAGGCGCTACACACCATAGCGCATGTCTGCTAGGCGCTACACACCATAGCGCCTGTCAGCTAGGCGCTATGCTAGCAAATTTCGTTTGCCCCAAAACTAATAGGAGATATCTTGGAGTCAATGGGAAAACTCTAAGTCGAGTGTAGCGCTATAGCTCTTCAGGTGTAGCGCCATCGCATGTGCTACACCCTGACTTAGAGTTTTTCCCCGCCAGCGACCACCCGATTTGCTCTCTGTTAGTTTGGGGTCAATCAAAATCTGGTACCATAGCGCCTAGCAGACGGGCGCTATGCTTGTTTAACGCCTTTCTGCTAAGCGCTATGCCTTTAAACTGTGTTCAGATCAAACATTTCCCTGTTTTGAGACTGAAACAAGACAAATATGACACAAGGCAAATAAAATACAAGGATAGAAGTTCATGACATACTCGAATAGAAGCATCTCAAACATGGTGTTCATGCCCTTAAGGGGCTTTACATACTAATAGTTCGACAGTGCTCAAAGTTCACAACATGCTCAATAGGCTACGAGGCTCCATCTACAAGTCACATGGGTCCATCCATTTCAATTTAATCCTCACTTGCTCCAAGACCTCGGCATAGGTGGGACTATGCTCAAACACAATATCTAGCTCATCCGGGTCCGGTTCTATGTTGCCTTTCAAAAAGGCATCCTTGTCCACATGATGAACATGAACAATTCTTGCCATCCCTAACACATAGGAGAATATGTTCATTAACTAACCATGACAAGATAAACATGTTGGAATTATGCCCTAGAGGCAATAATAAAGATGTTATTATTATAATTCTTGTTCATGATAAAGTTTATATTCCATGCTAGAATTGTATTAAGCGGAAACTTTGATACTTGTGTGGTTTGTGAACAACACCGTGTCCCTAGTAAGCCTCTATGGACTAGCTCATTGATCAATGATGGTTAAGGTTTCCTAACCATATGGGTGCCCAGACCCCGATGTTGATTATTGATAGAAGATCATGTCTGCATATTCTCGAACCCGCAGGGTCACACACTTAACGTGTCTTGACGCTAGGATAGATTGGATAATTGGTTTATGAATTTTTGTTTGGAGTCTCGGATGGGATCCGGGAAATCACGAGAGGTTCAATGGTCCAGAATAAGATTCATATAAGGCAGGCAGTTTTGGAGTTCAAATTGTTTCGTTAATCGGTATTGTCGAAGCTTCTAGAACCTTCCGGAAGGGGACCAACGTGGCCCCACCTTCCGGGAGGGGCATGGGCCTATGAGGGAGTGTCCTGACGCATTGGGCCAGGGCACAAGGCCCCATAGGGCCCAGCCGATCCTAGAGAGTTTAAATCGTTTAAACTAGAGATAGGGTTTCTAGAAGAGGAGAGTCCATGCCCCCACTCCTTATCCTTTGGTATTGGGGAGGGCTGACGCCCCCTCTATATAAAGAGGGCTGGGGGCGCACCAACCCCCCACACCTTTCCCTCCAACCCTAGCCGCCCTGCTGCCCTTCCTCTCCCTCCCGATCGCCAGGCGAAGCCTGCAGAAATTCTCCACCATATACACCACGCCGTCGTGTTGTAGATCCAATCCATCTCCACCATACTTGCTGGTCCGAGGAAGGAGGAGACGCCGAGGTGCTGCACGTGTGCATCTCACGGAGGCACCGCCACTTGTGGTGCTAGATCGGATCGGATCGCGAGGAGGAGAAGCGAGTACGACTACATCACCCACGCCCGATTTAACGCTCACAGGCGAATCTTCAAGGGTATGAAGATCTAATCCAATCTCCGTTGATTGCATCTCCTAGATTAGATCTTGGCTTTCCTCTGCTCGCATCCGTAGAAAATTTTGATTTACTATGTCGTGAAACCCTTCAAAGGGTATCGAGCTAGATCTATGGTAGATGTGTTTCACGAGTAGAACGCAACATGGTTGTTGCGGCGTTGATGTTTTCTGTAAAGCCTCTTGTTTGTGTTCTTCTTATGATGCGGGATAGTGAGATTGAAGCGGTCCAGGCCAACCCACGCGACATCGTCATGAGACCGGCTCGCACTTGACGTGTGGCTTGTTCCACATGCGCCGGTGGATGTCGCTTTCTCACTATAGTTGTCATGGGATTAACACCGGAGTTTGGCAACCATAATATCACCGTTGTGGCTTTCCGTAGGTAAGAATAGTTCTTAGCATCTACTCCCATAAGCCACGTAAAACATGCAACAACAAAGTAGAGGCGTCTAACTTGTTTTTGCAGGGAGTGTTTTCTGTGATATGGTATGGCCCAAGATGTGATGTGTATATTGTATGCGATGATCATGTTTTGTAATGTTTCACGACTTGCATGTCGATGAGTACACAACCGGCAGGAGCCATATGGTTGTATTTATAATTGTGTATGACCTGTGTGTCAACTTCTTATACGCCATATAATAGTTTCACTTTATCGCTAAGTAGTTAGCAATAGTTGTAGTTGCTATTCGTGGTGGAGGCAATCATGGTGGAGTGATGGAGATCATGCCGGAACGCACAAGATGGAGATCATTGCGCGAATATTGGCTATACCATGTCACATAAAGTTATATGCATGTGATGTTTATCCTTTATGTATCTTATTATGCTTAGATCGCAACGGTAGCATTATAAGATGATTCCTCACTTAAAGATCAAGATAAAAACTATGTTCTCCCCAAGTATGCACCGTATGAAGTTCGTAGTGTCCAAGCATCACGTGATGATCAGGTGCTATAGACTCTACGCTCACATACAACGGTGCAAGCCGTTTTGCACGCGAAATACTTGGTCTAGCTTGACGAGCCTAGCATGTACAAACATGGCCTCGGAACACAAGAACCGAAAGGTTAAGCATGAGTCATATGAATGATATGATCGACATTTGTTGTCCACCATTGAAACCACATCTCTTCTCGTGATGATCGGATTAGGTGTGGTGAATTTGGATCGTGTTCACTAAACAACTTGAGGGATGTTGAATTTAGTGGGAGTTCATCTAGTAATTTGATTAAGTTGAACTACTTATCATGAACATAGTCTAAATTGTACTTGCAACATCAGAGATCACATGGCCAAATCCAACTTCAACTTCAACGTTTTTGCTGAGAAGGAAAAGCTTAGAAACAATGGGTCTAACTTCACCAATTGGTTCCGCAATCTAAGAATCATTCTGTCTGGCGGACAAAAGGACTATGTCCTTGGGAAAGCGTTAGGTGACCCCCCTACTACAACTGCGTCGGCTGATGAGAAAACTGTCTATCAGTCGCGCAAAGATGATTATGGTGTGATTAAGAGACCATGTTGTTTGCTATTGAACTGGAACTTCAAAATCGTTTTGAAACCTATCCCGGGCCCTTTGAGATTCTCGAGGAGCTAAAAACCATGTTTCAGACTCAAGCCCGTTCTGAGAGATATGAGATCTCTGAGAAGTTCTTTAACTGCAAGATGGAGGAAGGGAGTTCCGTTAGTGAGCACGCCATAAAGATGTCGGGCTACACTCAACGCCTTGAGCAACTGGAATGCACGATTCCAGAGGAGCTCAAGATTGACAGGGTTCTGCAATCACTCCCTCCCAGCTACAAAAGTTTTGTAGTGACTCATAATCAGATTGGCTCCACTAATACGATCACCGACATCTTCGCAAAGCTGAAGGCTGCGGAGGTGGACATCAAGAAGGATAATCATGTGTTGATGGTCAACAAGCCCTCCTTTAAGAAAGGTAAGGGAGCAAAGAAGCCCTTCAAGAAGGGCGGCGGAAAGCGCAATGCTCCTGCTGAGAAGAAGCTCAAGTCTGGTCCTAAGCCGGACACTGAGTGCTTCTATTGCAAGGACAAGGGTCCTTTGGGCGCAATCGTCCAGTACTTAGCGGACAAGAAGGCTGGCACCATCAAAGGTATATTTGATATACATGTTATTGATGTTTTCCTTACTAGCCCTTGTTGTAGTGCCCAGGTATTTGATACGGTTCGGTTGCTAATATTTGTAACTCGAAGCAGAGCTACGGAATAGCGGCTGACTTGCGAGGGATGAGGTGACGATGCGCGTTGGCAACGGATCAAGAGTTGATGTGATGGTCGTCGGCACGCTCTCCTTAGTTTTACCTTCGGGATTAGTTTTAAACCTTAATAAGTGTTATTATGTGCCTGTGTTGAGCATGAACATTATTTCTGGATCGTGTTTATTGCAAGACGGTTATTCATTTAAATCGGAGAATAATGGTTGTTCTATTTATATGAGTAACATCTTTTATGGTCATGCACCTCTTGTAAATGGTTTATTTCTTCTAAATCTCGAAAGGGATGAAACACACATCCATAACATTGAGGCTAAGAGATGCAAAGTAGATAGTGATAACACTACTTATTTATGGAACGCTAAGCCTAGGTCATATTGGTGTAAAGCGCATGAAGAAACTCCATTCTGATGGACTTTTGGAGTCTCTTGATTTTGAATCATTTGACACATGCGAACCATGCCTCATGGGCAAGATGATCAAAACCCCGTTCTCCGGTATGATGGAGCGAGCAACGGACTTGTTGGAAATCATACATACCGATGTATGCGGACCGATGAGTGTTTCGACGCGAGGTGGATATCTCTATTTCCTCACTTTTACCGATGACTTAAGTAGATATGGGTATATCTATTTAATGAAACATAAATCTGAAACATTTGAAAAGTTCAAGGAATTTCAGAATGAAGTGGAGAACCATCGTAACAGAAGGATTAAGTTTCTACGATCCGATCGTGGAGGTGAATATTTGAGTTATGATTTTCTCACGCATCTTAAAGCAAGTGGAATCGTTACACAACTCACGCCACCCGGAACACCACAGCGCAATGGTGTGTCTGAACGCCGGAGTCGAACCCTATTAGATATGGTCCGATCAATGATGTCCCTTACTGATTTGCCGTTATCATTTTGGGGTTATGCATTAGAAACCGCTGCATTCACTTTAAATAGGGCTCCATCTAAATCCGTTGAGACGACACCGTATGAACTGTGGTTTGGTGCTAAACCTAAGTTGTCGTTTCTTAAAGTTTGGGGATCTGAAGCTTACGTCAAGAAGTTGATGCCGACAAGCTCGAACCCAAAGCGGAGAAAATCGTCTTCATAGGATACCCTAAGGAAACTATTGGGTATACCTTCTATCACAGAACCGAAGGCAAAGTGTTTTATGAAGAACGGTTCCTTTCTTGAGAAGGAGTTTCTCTCGAAAGAAGTGAGTGGGAGGAAAGTAGAGCTTGACGAGGTTATTGAACCTTCTCTTGAATTGGAGTAAGTAGCACCTGAAATTGTTCCAAAGGCCGCTGCACCAACAATAGAGGAAGCTAATGACACGGATCATGAAGCTTGGACGATGTCACTCTTGAACGTCGCAGTCGACAAGGTCGCATGCCCTCCCGAGTGGTATGCGGCAACCTGTCTTGTTGTCTTGTTAGTAGAAGACGGTGAACCTCGAACTATGAGGCGATGATGAGCCCGGACTCGAGAAATGGCTAGAAGCCATGAAATCGAATTGGGATCCATGAGCGAAAACCAAGTATGGACTTTGGTGGACCCTCCTAGCGACGAAAAGGCCGTTGAGTGCAAATGGATCTTCAAGAAGAAAACGGACGCGATGGTAATGTTACTTTCTATAAAGCACGGCTTGTCGCGAAAGGTTTTCGACAAGTTCAAGGTGTTGACTACGATGAGACTTTCTCTCCGTAGCGATGTTTAAGTCCATTCGGATTTTATTAGCAATTGCTTTTTCATGATTATGAAATATGGCGATGGATGTCAAGACCGCTTTCCTCAATGGCAATTGATGAAGAGTTGTATATGATGCAACCAAGGTTTTGTCGATCCTAAGGATGCGATAAAGTATGCAAACTTCAGTTCCATTTATGGACTGAAGCAAGCATCTCGGAGTTGGAACCTTCGTTTTGATCAAGTGATCAAGAGCTTTGGATTTGTTCCAAATTGCTCTGAAGCTTGTATCTGAGGAAAGTGAGTGGGAGCTCGGTGACGTTTCGGTACTATATGTGGATGACATATTGATTATCGGAAATGACATCAACATGCTTAACGATGTGAAGAGTTATTTGAACAAGTGTTTTCAATGAAAGACCTAGGTGAAGTCGCTTATATATTGGGCATCAAGATCTATAGAAATAGACAAAGACGCCGATAGCTTTAAGCCGCAGTACATACCAAGACAAAGTTCTAAAAGGTTCGTAATGGATAAGGCAAAGAAAGGTTCAAAGGCCTATGTTGTCGTGTAAGATATTGAGCAAGGCTCGGTCTAGCTACGAAATGATAGGGAAGCTATGAGCAAAGTGCCTTATGCCTCGCCATAGGTTCTATCATGTATGCCATGTGTACTAGACCGGATGTGTCCAATGCTCTTAGTTTGACGAGCAGATATCAAAGTGATCCAGAGTGGAACATGGACAGCCGTGAAGAACATCCTAAAGTACCTAAATAGGACTAAAGAAATGTTCTTAGTCTATGGGGTGATGAACAACTTGTAAAAGGTTACGACGCTAGTTTTGACAATCGACAAGGATGATTCCAAATCTCGGACAGGATACGTTTATATTTTGAATGGAGGAGCTGGAGTCGGAGAAGTCAAGCAAAGCGTGATCGTGGGATCTACAAAGGAAGCGAATACATGGCTGCCGCAGGCGTCAAGTGAAGGAGTTCGGATCGAAACTTCATCATCGAAGCTTGGCGTGGTTCCAAGTGCATTGGACCCACTGGAGATATTGTGTGACAACACCGGCGCCATAACACTCGCTAAGGAACCAAGATATCATCCAAAGGCCAAGCATATCAACTAAGTTTCATATAATCCGAGATTATATTGCGGATGGAGATCTGAAGATTAGCAAAGTACATACAGATCTGAATGTCGCAGATCCATTGACTAAACCTCTTCCACGTAAACATGATCATCACCTCGATTGCCATGGGTGTGAGATTGTTGCCAAATGTAAACTAGATTATTGACTATAGTGCAAGTGGGAGACTGTTGGAATTATGCCCTAGAGGCAATAATAAAGATGTTATTATTATAATTCTTGTTCATGATAAAGTTTATATTCCATGCTAGAATTGTATTAAGCGGAAACTTTGATACTTGTGTGGTTTGTGAACAACACCGTGTCCCTAGTACGCCTCTATGGACTAGCTCATTGATCAATGATGGTTAAGGTTTCCTAACCATAGACATGAGTTGTCAATTGATAATGAGATCATATCATTGGCGACAGACCCAAACTAAGCAAAGCAATTAGATCGTGTCATCGTGTTCGTCTTTGCGAAGCTTTTCCTATGTCAAATATTGTATTCCTTAGACCATGAGATAATACAACTCCCTGGTATCGGAAGAAAGCTTTGAGGTCATCAAACGTCATCCTATGAGAGGGTGATCATAAAGGTGTCTCTCAGGTGATCGGAAAGTATCTGTTGGGTTGTATGTATCGAGATGGGATTTGTCCCTCCCAAGTCGGAGAGATATACTTCGAGCCCACTCGGTAATCGATATCAACACCGCTTGCAAGCATGTGGTTAAGGAGTTAATCACAAAGTGATATCGGATTACGGAACGAGTAAAGTACTTGCCGTGAACGGGATTGAACTAGGTATGACTATGCATCGATCGAATCTCGGCAAGTAAAATATCGCGAGACGAAGGGAATATATATATGGGATTGATTGAATCTGGCATCGCGGTTCATCCGATATGATCATCGATGAATGTGGGAGTCAATATGGGTGCCTGCACTCGCTGATTATTGATAGAAGATCATGTCTCATATTCTCGAACCCATGGTCACACACTTAACGTGTCTTGACGCTAGGATAGATTGGATAATTGGTTTATGAATTTTTGTTTGGAGTCTCGGATGGGATCCGGGACATCACGAGAGGTTCCGGAATGGTCCGGAGAATAAGATTCATATAAGGCAGTGCAGTTTTTGGAGTTCGGAATTGTTTCGGGTTAATCGGTATTGTACCGGAAGCTTCTAGAACCTTCCGGAAGGGGACCAACGTGGCCCCACCTTCCGGGAGGGGGCATGGGCCTATGAGGGAGTGTCCTGGACGCATTGGGCCAGGGGCACAAGGCCCCATAGGGCCCAGCCGATCCTAGAGAGTTTAAATCGTTTAAACTAGAGATAGGGTTTCTAGAAGAGGGGAGAGTCCATGCCCCCCACTCCTTATCCTTTGGTATTGGGGGAGGGGCTAGGGCTGCGCCCCCCCCTCTATATAAAGAGGGGTGGGGGCGCACCAACCCCCCACACCTTTCCCTCCAACCCTAGCCGCCCGCCGCTTCCTTCCTCCCTCCCGACCGCCAGGTAAGCCCTGCTGCGTAAATTCTCCACCATATACACCACGCCGTCGTGTTGTAGATCCAATCCATCTCCACCATACTTGCTGGTCCGAGGAAGGAGGAGACGCCGAGGTGATGCACGCAGCATCTCACGGAGGCACCGCCACTTGTGGTGCTAGATCGGATCGGATCGCGAGGAGGAGAAGCGAGTACGACTACATCACCCACGTTTCGACGAACGTTCCGCTGTGCGAATCTTCAAGGGTATGAAGATCTAATCCAATCTATCTCGTTGATTGCATCTCCTAGATTAGATCTTGGCTTTCTGTAACACCCTCCGAATCGGACCTATGCAAGTTTGACCCAAATTCGCCAAAACCCGCATAGAAACGATTCAAAGGTGCCCACCAGGCACTTTCGTGCGGGTGGAAAACGAAGTAATAACATTACACAACAGTCCTCGATGGGACCCACAGAACAGATATATATAACAAATGACTCAAAGAGTCAAGAATACAGATGTAATATACAAAGATCCAAATCACCTTGAAAACGATAGAGTCCAGCTACGGACAAGATGCAAATGGGGCTAAGAGCCCAAGAATAACCAATGGCGTCCATAACCCCGCCCAGCTGCCGAAGGGTAACCGCTAACCGTCGATCTCAAAACCTGCTTAAACAAAAGGGGTGCCGACAAAGGGCAAAGGAAAAAGAGGAGCGTCGATCGAGGCCGACACGGCGAGGCTAGAATTCGGCGGTCCTCGCCTACAAAGGTATGGTGGACTGAGCGGCAGCGGCAGCATGCACGGAACATCCTAGAGAGACTCGATACAACTGGCGGTTATCAGAGAGGGGTAAGAATGACCTATCCGGATCCAACCTGAAGCTAACACCAAACAAACCCATCTCGGTATTTCCTCGAGACCAAACGAGGAAGTCAACCGAGGAACTCACACGGTTGGCGCTTTACATATTCGGTTTTAGTTGCGGCACTTTACTAGTCAGGTTTAGATAATCGTCCTGATAAAATAAGCAGTGGGCCCTTTTAGTTAATCATTCTGTTATAGTTGCATCAATTACTAATCAGATATGAATAGCATGAGATATCCCATAAAACCCAAAGTTGTTGGTACTTTTATTCAGCCATTCCGCTAGAAGTTGCAAGATTTACCGTCGGTACCAATGTCGCAAGCGACAAACCAGGCAAGCAATTGTGGGCAGTATTATTAGCCATTCCGTTATAGTGAAGCTGATTACTAGTCATTATAAGCCAAATTTATAACAATAAACTTTAGTTATGCTTGTCTATGAT